>OX453260.1:11909397-12341563 GCA_949709985.1 Luffia ferchaultella | reverse complement strand
TGGCAGGCGATGAAAAATCACCTATCACATGTTCGGCTGAACGTAGTCCAAACTGACAGAGCGTGTAGAGCTTACCTAACTGAACAAAAAGCGTCAAATGAACAGATGGCGCAAATCAACGGTTACCGAGGAAAATATATTTAAAGTTATTTTTTATAAATTAAGTTTTTTTTTGAAATAATTTTGTTTTGATTAGTAAGCTCTACACACTCTATAAGTTTGGGCTAAGTTTATCCAAACAACCCATATGCTACCTCTTTTTTCATCCTTCATTCTTAATATCTAACTACTCTGATAATGTTCCTCTGTTTTTTTTCTCTATATTTAGATATTTTCATCTTACTACTGTCTTTAATTCCCCAAAGTTTCGTTCGGGGTTGTTTAGTAATAGTTTTACCATAATAGAAACCTTCAACGAGCGTGACTGTATGCCTATATTGTAAAATAATTATAATACCTGCGACATTCCACCAGCGTCCTCTAGTCCTAAACTAAGCAAAGCTTGTGTTGTGGGTACCAGACGACTGAGATACAGACTTAAACGATCTTTATAATATATACTTAAATAGATATATTTTTTTACATCCAGAAATAGACAAATTAACAAATAGACATGTTCATGCAAATTTTGTCCCGGGCGGGAATCGAACCCGCGAACCTTGGCTACGCAGTTAGGGTCACAAACCCCTCGGCCATTCGTCGATCAATGGATACAAAGATAAGTTAGAGTGAGGTATAAAGGCAAGTAAACATACATTTGCCTTGTACTGTATTAACATAAGTAAGGGTTATTTGTAGCGTTTGCGAATGCCATTTGCCGAGAGCGAAAACATATTAATTTTCTTTATGACCATTGTCAAATATATTTCATTCATGACATCCACTTTCATTTCATTTTGCACACATATATCGTAGAAGATATGAAGATGTCTGGTTCTTTCGACAAAAGAAGAGCTCCATTCAAAGAGAAATATTTTTTTTAAATCTTTATCTTTGTACAATTTTCAACAACTACTACATTACTATTAATCAATACACTTAAATACAATACACTACAATACAATTAAAACCAAAAACGGTTCGTATCGGTTTGTTATATCTCAGTAAATAAATCTTAGTAAATAAATACCGAGGATATCCTACACAGAGCCATCTAGTCTCAAAGACAGCAATGATTATGCTTGTATTATGGGTACTAGGCAACTGATATACATAGATAAATATTTTTTTTATAATATATACATATGTATTACATCTATTCAGGGAACAAATAGATATATGTCCCAGGGGTGAGTCGAACCCGCGATCTTTGCTTCAACAGTTAGGGTCTCTAACCACTCATCCAACCGGTCAGTCAAAGCTCTGGTCAAAGTGTTTTGTAGAAGATCATTTGAAAGGGCTAATGTCACCTAATATTTTAAATACTTAATTCTAAAAAGTTCCTACCACGGTAGGTATCAATTTTTTTTTAATATATTCCAAATTCTTTAATTTGACATTTCTTTGAATATGTATACTAATGAAAAACAAAAGGTAACCAACTTATGAAAGTTTCAAATATCCAATTATATAGAGAGGGCGTGATGTTACGCCTCAGTACGGCCATTTAAATACCTGTTAAACTTTGTTATATATTTTGGAAAAAAACCTTTTTTTCTAAATATGTCTTTACGAAAAAGACCCTTGTCACCACATGCTATGTGTCCGTAAAGATAAATGTAATGAGTGAAGCCACTGAAGAGTTCTGTTATCCACCTTTCAGCCTCATCATCGGATCAGCTCCATGGTACTATTATTATCGATTATCATCCAAATGTATAGATATGTGAAAATTTTCAATTCGATTCAATCAACTGTTGAGGAGTTCAATCGTGTAGAGACAGTCCTGGTACCATCGGTTTTATGGTGAAAATCATTGTTAACCATTTAAATTCTACTTTTATACAAAGTTTCATGACTGTGCCGTTAACGCTTGAACGCCAGCGAACGATTCTAGCTGCATAATCAGTTCATGATGAAAATCATAGTTAACTATCAGAATCCAACGCAATACAAAGTTTGGTGTCCGTACTACTAACCGTTGAAGATTGCCCTCATAAAGAGACAATCTTGGCTCCAGTTTCAATTCGTGGTGAAATTCATTGTTAACAACCGAAATCCTACGTATCTCCTAAGTTTTGTGTTCGTGCTACTAACCGTTGATGAGTGTCCTCACGAAAAGACAATCCTGGCTGCAGCATCCTGATGCTGCAGCCAAGATTGTATTCCCATGAGGAGACTTGTCACGTTTATCATTTTATTGTATTGTAATCGAAGTTACATGTATTCAAACAGCTCAGTCCCTTAAGGGGAACTAGTCTAAAATTCCCTTACAAGATTCGGCCCATATTAACGTTGAACCGCTCCTCTGACTAATGTTGTAACGCTGGGTGCTTAGAAAATTACATGAAAACTTAAGCAACGTTCAATAGTGTATCCATACCCCCCCCCCTTCCTCGCCCGCCCCACTTTCCTTATTCAAACCGCACGTGATTAATAGACAATCTCTTCATAACTCATCTAATGGTAACCGAAAGCCGAAATCAACGCAGACGCAGTCGAAACTATCCCTAAAATCTGTTTAAATGTATTTCAAAGTTAAAATTTAACTTTGCCCGCATAACAAAAACAAGTAGGATTTAATTTCCATGTTCTAGTAGGGTTTAGCGCGACTATTATAGTTACTTTAGTGGGCTGACTAACCGAACTGTTGCGTTATGGGAATCAGTTGAGTCGACTTGACGTGTAATGTAGAGTTTAAAACTCATATTGTGGCGTTAAGTTGTATGTTTTCCAAATTACATACATTGCTACACGCGTAGAATTTAATTTCCAAATTTAACTACACTATAAGGTTAAATGGATTTAGAATTGGCTTGAAATGTTACTCTTATGAGTATGGAAACGAATGTCGTCGTTTTCACATCACAGACAAGATGTGTAAAAGATCTGTTACACATCTGAGGTCTGAAACGCGGATCGAAACTTTGATTTGATTTGATTGAAATGTTTAATTTTCATTGGAGTGCACAAACGTCGATTATTGAATAAAAATTAACTAGGCAGTTCACAGTTTGACACAGGCCTTCGTAGGTCCATTAGCAACCACGTTCAAGTGTGTTGCCAGAGGGTACAGCGACGCTCCAGAACATTGTAACACATTCTAGAACATTCTGAAATGTATCTACCTAAGAAATCTCTATACCTAATTTCATAATAATCCATTTAGCCGTTTTAGCATGAAGACTAGCTATCCCACAAGTCGGTCCCAAAATGGACCAACCGTTTCGGAGCTTAACCGGAGCAGACTGATAGACCAACAGACACTACGATTTTTTATAACTATATAAAAAAATTGCTTTTCACTCCTAACAACGCCTTCTTTATGTTTGCAAAATTTCAGTAAAATCAGATCAGCTGTTTCGACGATTAGCCCTAACAAACAGACAGACAAAAACCAACAAATGTCTCTCCTGATAACCTCTTTTTTTATGTCTGCGAAGATTCATAAAAATAGTTTAGTCGTTTTAGAGATTAGCCGGAACAGACAGACAGAGACACTACAATTTTATTAATATACTAGCTTTCCGCCCGCGGGCTTCGCTCGCGTTGAGCACAGTTGTAGTGGGACAGTTAAAGGAACGCGACGCTGTAGAACATTGTATCACTTTCTAGAACGTTCTGAAATTTAACTGCCTAAGAAATGTTATGAAATTTTTATGAAATTAAGTAATATGACATAATCACATAGATTTCGTCAAAACATCAAGTTTGAGTACCAACACGATAAATCTGCGATTGATAGTTTCGAAAATATAAGCATTTAAAAATTTGGTCACGTGGTCACATAGATCTCGTCAAAACATCAAGTTTGAGTACCAGCACGATAGGTCTGAGATTGATGGTTCCGAAAAAATAAGCATTTAAACATGTGGTTACGTGGTCACATAGATCGCGTCAAAACATCAAGTTTAAGTATCAACACGATAGGTCTGAGATTGATGGTTTCGAAAAAATAAGCATTTAAATATTTGGTCACGTGGTCACATAGATCTCGTCAAAACATCAAGTTTGAATACCAACACGATAGGTCTGCGATTGATTGTTCGGAAATGTAAGTTTTTAAAAATGTGGTCACGTGGTCACATAGATCTCGTCAAAACATCAAGTTTGAGTACCAACAAGATAGGTCTGCGATTGATGGTTTTGAAAATATAAGCATTTAAATATTTGGTCACGTGGTCACATAGATCTCGTCAAAACATCAAGTTTGAGTACCAACACGATAGGTCTGCGATTGATTGTTCGGAAATGTAAGTTTTTAAAAATGTGGTCACGTGGTCACATAGATCTCGTCAAAACATCAAGTTTGAGCACCAACACGATAGGTCTGCGATTGATTGTTCGGAAATGTAAGTTTTTAAAAATGTGGTCACGTGGTCACATAGATCTCGTCAAAACATCAAGTTTGAGTACCAACACGATAGGTCTGACATTGATGGTTTCGAAAAAATAAGCATTTAAATATTTGGTCACGTGGTCACATAGACTCGTCAAAACATCAAGTTTGAGTACCAACACGATAGCAGTGCGATTGATGGTATCGAAAAAATAAGCATTTAAATATTTGGTCACGTGGTCACATAGATCTCGTCAAAACATCAAGTTTGAGTACCAACAGATAGGTCTGGGATTGATGGTTTCGAAAATATAAGCATTTAAAAATGTGGTCACGTGGTCACATAAATCTCGTCAAAACATCAAGTTTGAGTACCAACATGATAAGTCTGAGATTGACAAAAAATAGCCTTTGTCACCCCCGATAATGCCCTCTGTACGTCTGCGAAGTTTCATTAAAATCGGTACAGTCGTTTCGGAGATCAGCTCGAACAGACAGACAGACGGACAGACAGAAAAACAAAAAGCAGCCTGTGTCACTCATGATAACACCCTCTGCGCGTCTGCCAAGTTTCATTGAAATCGATTCAGCCGTTTCTGAGATCAGCTCAAACAGACAGACAGATAAAAAGTACCCTATGTTACCCGCGGTAATGCCCTCTGCACGTCTGCAAAGTTTCATTGAAATCGGTTCAGCCGTTTCTGAGATCAGCTCAAACAGACAGACAGATGGACAGACAGACAGACAAAAAGCAACCTATGTCACTCCCAACAATACCCTTTGCACGTCTGCCAAGTTTCATTGAAATTGGTTCAGCTGTTTCGGAGATCAACTCAAACAGACAGACAGACGGACAGACAGACAGACAAAAAGTAGCCTATGTCACTCGCGGTAATGCCATCTGCACGTCTGCAAAGTTTCATTGAAATCCGTTCAGCCGTTTCGGAGATTAGCCGGAACAGACAGACAGACAGACACTTTAATTTTATTAATATAGATAGAAGATATAGAAAAACTAGTACAATCTGCTCGGTTACAATTGCTATTTAAATAAATAGAATAAATTACCGGCGATTTCTAATATTGAACTACACTATCATTATACACTTGTTAACTGGGCAATTCCTGTTGGAATGACCAATTTGAGAATTTAACAATTTTACACGGGTGAATCTTTAACGATACAATTTTGTTAATTTAAGTATAATTTGTAATTTATAATCAAGTAGTCAAAATTCTATTGTGAGCTGACATGTGATGTGCTACGAGGATATTGCTACTGTTGCGGTGTTGGAATAAGTAATTTTATTATTCCATCACTACCTGTGAGAACCTCTAATTGGCTTCCTGTTTTTATTAATGTTTACTATAAGTATTGTGTAGCTGTTGGTTTTCCTAAGAAAATAAAAATTAAATAAAAATAAAAATATTTGTATTCTGATACCTATATGATTTTCACTATTTTATTCCAATTTCGGTGCAGTTTCACCGTGCCACCACAAAAAAAAAAACATGGAAAAAATAACTATAAAAAGAGCAATAATTTAGATTATTACGTGGCTCTAAGCGATTAATGTTCATACCTAAAACGAATTTGAAAAAGTTTTCCCCGAAATTCTTTTAAAACGTCCCTTTCCCATTTTCCAGCCAACATGAAAATTGTGTTTTCACAGTCGTCTCACTTGGTTATTACTTTATTCCTGTTGCACACGCTGTAGCGATTTTTCTGAATAAAATCAAGTCATTTTTTTAAAAACAATCGCCTGGACTACGCTGTTGTACTGGGACCGCTATAATTTTTTGCACATTATAGTTTATACGAAGGCTGTCACAATTAGTCCTTTGTATGCTCTCGACTGTTTGTCACTTAACAGGGTTATTTTATTATATTATATCTTCCCGCCCGTGGCTCTGCTCGCGTGGACTACAATTTTATCCTACTGGGATCGGTTTTTCCGGGATAAAAAGAAGCCCATGTCACTCTTCAGCTTATAACCTATATGACGACCACTAAGCCTAGTGAGTAGCGACCCTGCCTACGAAGCTGGAAGTAACGGGTTCAAATCCCAGGTCGTGTCAATATTTATATGATGAATATTCATACTAGTACCGGGTCTTGTTTGTTATATGTATGTGGTGTCTTCGCTTGGTACCACAAGCTAATGCTTAGAGGCTGGGGCTTAGATGTTGTTGTGATTGTATACGTTATTATTAACAATTATTAATAATCTATGCAAAAAAATATAGCGGTCCTAGTACAACAGCGTAGTCCACGCGAGCGGAGCCGTGGCCGGAGTCACGGGCGGATAGCTAGTTTGAAAACAAAGTGTAGCCCATGTTATTCGATGATAATTTAGCTTTCTACATGTGAAGGAATTTTTAAAATCAGTTACATAATTTTTCAGTTTAACCGTAAGGTGGCAGATTCAGGATCGATAATAATAATATTTTATTTTGTTATTAACACTATTTAGGTAGGTATACAAAATTAAATAAGTACAGAACACAATGTAATACTATTCTTACAATTAAAAGCATTACTCAATAAATATTCATTTAATTTCCTTTGAAATGTATTTAAATTGTATTATAAATCTATACTAATATTATAAAGCTGAAGAGTTTGTTTGTTTGTTTGTTTGTTTGAACGCGCAAATCTCAGGAACTACTGGTTCGAATTGAAAAATTCTTTTTGTGTTGGATAGTCTATTTATTGAGGAAGGCTATAGGCTATATGTATAAAATAATACTATATACTAATATTATAAAGCTGAAGAGTTTGTTTGTTTGTTTGTTTGTTTGAACGCGCAAATCTCAGGAACTACTGGTTCGAATTGAAAAATTATTTTTGTGTTGGATAGTCTATTTATTGAGGAAGGCTATAGGCTATATGTATAAAATAATACTATATGTCTGTCTGTCTATTCAAGCGAATCTCCAAAACGGCTAAACTGATTTTGATGAAACTTCACAGATATGGAAAAAAAGTGGTCAAAAATGATATACACTACTTTTTGTATGTCTGTATGTACGTCCATCTGTCTATTCGAGCTAATCTCCAAAACGGTTAAACCGATTTTAATGAAATTTCACGGGTATGAAAAAGAGGTAGTCAAAAGTGACATACGTTACTTTTTGTCCGTCTGTCTATCTGTACGTCTATGTGTCTATTCGAGCTAATTTCCAAAATGGCTAAACAGATTTTAATGAAACTTTGCAGACGTGAAAGAAGGTTGTCAAGAGTGACATCAGCTACTTTTTGTATGTCTGTATGTACGTCCATCTGTCTATTCGAGCTAATCTCCAAAACGGTTAAACCTACTTTAATGAAATTTCACGGGTATGAAAAAGAGGTGGTCAAATATGACATACGCTACTTTTTGTCCGTCTGTTTATCTGTACGTCTATGTGTCTATTCAAGCTAATCTTCAAAACGGCTCAACAGATTTTAATGAAACTTTGCAGACGTGAAAGAAGGTTGTCAAGAGTGACATCAGCTACTTTTTGTGTCTGTCTGTCGTTTGTCTTCACTGATCTATCAACGTAGATAAGCCGAAATTATTAAGTCTAGGAAACTGAAATTTGAAACAGAAATTTGAAACAGTTTATTTTATAACTTATTAATTTTTTAAGAAAGGAATATTTGGAAATTTCAAACTTAAGGAGGGAGGGATGGAAGGGCATTGTATGAGAGTCGTTGTTCTTTAAAGTTAGAAACAAAAATTTTAACATAAATAAATAATGACATGTTTCAGGGTTTTTGGATTTCCACATTTTAAGGGTGGGAAACGGGAGATGAAAAGTATGGGAGTATCCGTTTTCTTAAAGGAGTGGGGAGAATGAAGACTGAAAGTTTGAATGGGTGTTCCCAATATTAGTTTCAGCAAAAAGTACGTATAAACCGTTTCGAATGTTAATACTACCTAAAACAGAAATGTGTAGTCTACGCAAGCGAAGCTGCGGGCGGTCGCTAGTTTTATTATAAAAATACAATGCTTTCACGGAATTATTCATTTAAATTTACTTCTCATTAATTTCAAGTTTTAATTTACTTTAATTCATTTTAAATTTAATTTTTTATTAAGATTTCATCGAAATTAATTTTGGTTTTCATAAAAAATTTATATGAAACATTTATCTTTCATTTTCATTAGATAATAAAATATTAAATAAGATAATAAAAACGATCCTATAATTCAAACATAAATTTTGTATGTATTAAAAATATAATATCCTGAGAAGTATATTTAAGGTCCCCGATTGGGATATAAAAAATCGAAAATTTGAATACTATAGTCGTTTTCCGCTTATAACTTCACCGATTCACCGACAAATTCTATGTTCAATTTTAATCTGGTAGCATTTTTAGACATATTTATTCCAAAGAGACATCACTTGTGTGAAGAAGGTTTTGTGGGTTGTTATAAACATTCATTTGACACTCCCAATTTTGAAGTTTCGTAGCCTTATTTTTTTTCATGCCATCAACCCATGATACTCTGGGCTTGAAGCCTAAATCACGCACGCTGCTCCAATACGGGTTGGCGGATTGTAACGACCGCCATGTATTGACAGCAACCGGGACTGACTGCTTAACGTGCTCTCCGAGGCACTCCGATAGTTATGTACTTAAGTCAGAAAACTCATTGGTACACGACCGGATTCGAACCACGGCCAGACGGCCTTCTAAATTTGAAACTGTTTCGCTGCGCTCGGGCTATCACGATATTATGACTACTTAATTATTTAGGAGTGACTCTCCATACTTTGAACTAAGAAGAAAATAAAGTTTTAACGCACTCCATCTTGTTTGTTGCACAGATCTTTGAAAATGTAATAAAGTTTCTTAAGAGACTTTGTTTAGGTTAATATTTTGCGAGATATGAGCTCCTAAACTCATAAACCATGTGCCCCAATTTTAAATTTTCATTCGTGGGATTAAAAAATTTAAAAAACAAAGGGAATAGCACTTAACAAACATTTTTTTGAAAATTGTTTTATATGGGATAAAATTTCGTGTGATTGGTGCTTATAAGGTGTTTGTACAAGTTAACACATGCTACAGAGCCCTAAGTTATGACACGCACTTTTCTCGTTTTTCTCGATATTTTTCACATTTTCCATTTCATCGTATAATTATTCCAAAAAAATGTTTTTAGACATTTATCTGGAAAAAAATACTGCCGAAACAAAGCTAAAGCTGACTAAAGACTTAGTAAATCGGAGGCGTTTTTATTTGTCTTATCTTTTAATCTGACGACCGCTTAGCCTAGTGGGTAGCAACCCTTCTTACGAAGCTGGAGGTCCCGGGTCCGAATCCCAGGTTGAGCCAGTATTTATATGATGAATACTGATACTGGTACCGGGTCTCTGTTGTTATATGTACCTATGTGGTGTCTTCGCTTAGTACCCAAAACACAAGCTAATGCTTAGTTTGGGGCCTAGATGTTGTTGTCATGTATATACGTTAAAAAAAAATATCTACGAATATACAACATAAGTACTAATTTATTTACTTACAATACAATACATGATGATACATATGTGATTTTTTTAAATGGGTAGTTTTTTTCTTTACAATAGAATAAATTCACATTTTATATATTTCATCATCATCAGCCCATTTATACCCCACTGCAGGAGCTTAGGCCTCCCCCAAGGTGAGGAAGGGGGACTTGGAGCTTAAGTCCACCACGCTGCTCCACTGCGGGTTGGGGACTGTAACGACCGCCATCTATTGACAGCGTCCGGGACCGACTGCTTAACGTGCCCTCCGAAGCACGGTGTCAGTGATATTGTGTACTTAAGTCAGAAAAACTCATTGGTACACGCCCGGATTTGAACCATGGCCCTATGGGGCCTTATTTGAGACAGGTTCATTGCGCTCTGGGCTATCACGACACTTCTTACCCAATATATATTAACCCAATAATAAACAAAGTCGCATGTAAAAAAGCCACACAAGTGCGGTTCTAAAGGGAAAAACGTATGATGACATAGAAAATTTATTATTAGTAATCTAGTAATTAAGGCCAAGGCAAAGTACTTGCACCAAGGTAGAAATAATGCAAAAAAAAGTATTTCAATAAATGTATTTATAATTTCAAATTCGTAATGCTATTAAGTTGATCATTGTAATTGTGTAAACATTTTGTTGTTGAATAAGCGCTAACCTACTTTTTATGAATAGGTACCTAAGATACAGGCAAACTAATTAGCTTAGTTTAGATATTACTTAATAAATATATAACAGCAATCCTAATTCCCCAACCCGCAGTGGAGCAGAATGGTGGATTTAACCTCCAAGTCCCCCTCACTCTAGGGGAGGCCTAAGCGCCTGCAGTGGGGTAAAAATGGGCCGATGAAGTGAAGAAGTGAAGAAGAACCCTAATTCCGTATGGCCGTGATTCGAATCAGGGCGTGTACCAATGAGTTTTTCTGACTTTAGTACATAACTATCACTTACTCCGTGAGAATATTAAGCAGTCGGTCCCGGTTGCTGTCAACAGATGGCGGTCGTTACAATCCGCCAACCCGCATTAGAGCAGCGTCATGGATTTCAGCTCAAAACTCCCTCACCCTGGCGGGAGGCCTAAGCCCCTGCAGTGGGGTATAATGGTTATTTTATTGTTACTGAATTATTGGGATACTTTTCTTTTTAAAAATTGTGACCGATGTGAGATAATTATGCTTAATAAAACAATCAAAAACATATATTACTTCTTAGGTTACGCTTATGTTGTCATTTTAAGAACCATTTTGTTCTGTTTTTGCAGTTAAAGGCGTCTATTTGTGTTCATATTTTTGTACTATAGTGCTAACAGCATTGTTTAAAATTATTTTTTTTAATTTTATTTCAAATTAATGTAGTTTTAATCATACGTTTGTCTCGACGATGTATTTTAATAAACGCCAGATCGCAAATTACACCCCGTTTAAGTGGTTCACTTGGAACAGATTTATCAATCGTCTTGTTAGTCTATTGCATATATCTATACGCATTATTCACTGTGGTATTGAATAATACAAAATAGCCTCCATAATCCGACACGTCCAGTGACCCAACTATCTTTTTTCAATTAATAAATATTTTTTATTCATTTTATTCAGTACAAAATTGAATTTTTTTAATTTATTTAATTTCACTCACCATTATTAGTGACTATGAAATTATGAAATGTCTAATCTAACTTAATAAAATTCAGAAAGGACTTAACAAATCGTCCCTGAAATTCCTAATAGACGTAACTAAAATATTGTCATTGTCAGTAAAATGCAAAAAAAAGTGTGATTGATTTACTACTGCAAAATTTGGTTTTGTCTGTTATTTTATACTTTTAAGTAAAATTTTAGTTATTATTTAAGAAAAGTAGGTTTACGCAATGTCTTATTTTTATGCCAATTATAATTATTCATTTTGTTATAGTATTTTACTGTTTTATAACAAGTTACGTCCTTAAAGATTTACTGCTAATAAGTATTTAAGTTTTTTTTTTAAGATACACCATTTGGCTCGGTCATAGAATAAACTCTGTAGTTTTTTTAAATGTCTTAAACGCAAAATGTGCAATTTGTGAGTTACGTTAATTAGAAATTCCAGAAACGAAATACACTATATAGAATCATATTCCCGACTACGTATAGAACAAAGGGGTGTGTACTCAGTGTGGGCGACTGAGGGCCTGTGAGGGTCCTACAGAAACAGCAGTGAGTGTGTCGTGCGCGTCGTGGCGTATTCTCTTTTATATTTTTCAAGTTTATGAAAATATATTCCTTTTATGTTTCGAATGGAATATATATCTACTGTGACGTACTTGTTTGCAGACGGATGATATTGTTGGAGAAATTATTTTCAACTGATTGGTCCACCCTATACACAAAATAGACAGTCTAAACGTTTTATCTGTCGGTTTGTTGTTTTCCGACTTCGCTGTGAACAAAGGCGAGGTCTGGACGGGCGTTCCATCAATTCATCATCATCAGCCCATTTTTACCCCACTGCAGGGGCTTAGGCCTCCCCCAGGGTGAGGGGGGGGCTTGGAGCTTAAGTCCACCACGCTGCTCCACTGCGGGTTGGGAACTGTAACGACCGCCATCTATTGACAGCGTCCGGGACCGACTGCTTAACGTGCCCTCCGAAGCACGGTGTCAGTGATATTGTGGACATAAGTCAGAAAAACTCATTGTTGGTACACGCCCGGATTCGAACCATGGTCTTATAAATTTGAGACAGGTTCGTTGCGCTGTGGGCTATCACGACATCTTCCATCAATTGCAACCCTACATTCTTGGTAGAAGCGATCACGACAATAGAGACGTGTGTAAGGACGCGTCGTCGTGATTAAAACACACCAGTTTTTAACTTTCGTTTTATTTTTATTTGTTCGAGTAATATATATATTGATACCGTATTATTCTCAGAACCTCAAGGCCATAATTTTGCCAGTGAAACGAACAGCTTTTAATTTTTCAATACCGAGCGAATGAGGTGGTTTCCAAGCCATACTCTTTATTTTTAGGGTTCCGAACTTCAAAAGGAAAAAACGGAAATCTTATAGGATCACTTTGTTGTCCGTCTGTCAAGACCCTTTTTCTCAGGAAATAATACTCAGGTCTACTGTCCCTTGGAGTTGTAAAAAAATGAAACTTCTAAGCCAACGCAATCAAAGGATACAGCCGTTTATGCTCCAAATTTTCTTTAATCATCAACAAATCCAACAGGATATTTCCCGTAAACTCAGAATCTTGACATTTGGTACGAAGCAACGTCTTATAATACAGATAAATGAAAAATTTCGAAAAGCATACATTTTTAGTTACATCATATAATCAAATAATAATAATAATAATAATTTTAAACTTACTACCTACCCCTTTCCTCATGAACGCGTAGAGGTATCAAATTGAAATTCACATCAAATACTCTGGTTTACAATACCTTTAAGCTGTAACAAAATCAAACTTACTTTTACTTATATACCTACAAGTTTGTACGGAACCCTCGGTACGCGAGTCCGACTCGCACTTGGCCGGTTTCTTGTTTTTATTTCAGGACCAAAATGACGCGCCCACGTCTCATCCATAAGAAAGCTGCGTATATATTTTACTGAATTTAATCTTGCATTAATGCTAGATTTCTTTTTTAGAAACCTTTTAAAAATTAATGTAGTTCGAAAATATTGTTTAAATCCAGAAGTATTTATTTCTCAACTTTTTTCAGTTTATTTTGTAACTGCTGTGGAAGCTTGTCGGAGAGATCTTCATCTTTATAGCGGCCATACTCTGGTAAATTAACGCAGAGCCGGATTAGCGCCGAATACGCGCTATTTCAAAAATCCGTCCTCTCGCCTATAGTACTAGCGACCGGATTTTTGAAACGGAACATATTCGGCGCTACTTCGGTGTCGTGTTAAAAGTCAGAGTAGGGCCACTCCGGTTCGTTTTTCCATGTTTAAATTCAGGAAACCAAAATTGAACTATATATGGAGGACGGAAGGTCATCTCTTAAAGTAGTTAAAATAGCACTAAAAATGTCTTTAATGAACGTCTTTAAGCACAGTATTTTATTACTGTACATATTTCGATTTTCTTCATTTCAGATCCAATAGGTACATTAACTCACCTTCGAGTAAGTCGATTTTAATAAGAAAAATATCATAATTTACACAAAAAATGTTCCAATTAATAGCATGAGATTACACTTAATATTAAGAACTTTGGTGGAAATAAGTTGCTTATTTATTTTAGTCACTCAGTATTAAAATTTTATGGTTAGCGCCACAAAGTTATCAAGATTACGTAAGTAAGTGTACCTAGGTTCCTGAGGGTTATGTCGGTCGGCGGTCGCTGGCGGAATACCCCTCTCTATTACAACCAGCAGTCGCTTTTGTCTCGTATTTAGATTTTTTCGAGTAATGACGTTGCAGCGCTGTACTGATAATTCTTTTGAATTAATTACTTTATTGCAAAAATTTTCATCATCATCATCATCAGCCCATTTTTTACCCCACTGCAGGGGCTTAGGCCTCCCCCAGGGTGAGAAGGGGGGCTTGGAGCTTAAGTCCACCACGCTGCTCCACTGCGGGTTGGGAACTGTAACGACCGCCATCTATTGACAGCGTCCGGGACCGACTGCTTAACGTGCCCTCCGAAGCACGGTGTCAGTGATATTGTGTACTTAAGTCAGAAAAACTCATTGGTACACGCTCGGATTCGAACCATGGCCCTATGGGGCCTTATGAATTTGAAACAGGTTCGTTGCGCTCTGGGCTATCACGACTTTTACCTTTTATAAATTTACCTATACTAATACTATTATATACTATTTATAAAAATTTTACCTATCCATATTCATAAGTAATGCCTATTAATGCTTAGAAAAAATTTGGATGTAATTGAAAAGTCTATTTTTTAAATAATTCAATTGTTAATTTTAACAGTTTTTTTTTTAAGTGATACCCTGTAGTCTCTTTCATATGGCCCACCATTAAAAAGTACAGCGAATAGTTTACTAAAAAAGGAAAAAAAATTCACAACTCCTTGTGAGAATCATTATTGCAAAAAGCATTAAAAAATTTAATTCATCCACATCTAACTGGAATTCATACATAAGTTTAAATTCTCCGTACCAAACGGAGATAAAAGATATGAAAAACGAATGTCAACTAATTCCCGAAATATCAAATGACTTACGGACAGACAGACGTCAGTTATGTTATTATACTTAGATAGCATATTTATCAGAAAGGAGCGTCTCACGATCTCACTTGGAAACACCGACTTGGAAACGATCGAAGACGTGAGCGAAATGTCAGACTAAGTGATTACACAGCCTAAGATTATATGTCGTTATAAGGCGTTATCATGTTTTAAACAAACATTTTGTTAGATTACATATAAAATGGGATTACAGAATCCTTATTTTCTTTTCCAATACGAAATTTACCTGTGGATCACACAACATTTTAGGGGCCGTCCATTAATCACGTGAGACTTGAAATGGGGGGGAGGGGTTTGACAAAAATCACGAAATATCACAAGGGGGAGGGGGGTGTAGTAAGATATCACGTGTATTTATTTTTTCATTATTTTTTCAAACGCGCGGTTTTTAAGTAAAAAAGCGGCGTGTAGTGTACACCATTCGTTTATTATTATTTTTATGCCAATCAAAAACAACCTGCAACCTTTCTGTCTAGACATTTTTATCATGGTCCTTAATTTCAGAATAAAATAAGATTATACTTTATACGTGTATTTAAGATAATATTCTAAAATATTCTTAAAAATTAAAATTTTTTGTAGATACTAAAAATACACGTGATGTTGGGTGGGGGGTGGGGGGTAGTCTTAAACCTCACCATGTATCACCAAGGGGGAGGGGGGGTTAAAAATTCTTAAAAAGAGATCACGTGATTAATGGACGGCCCCTTACTGCACAGCAAATATTTGAAAACATCAACTGGTGTATGTTTGGTCTATGGCGTATATTTTTTTGTTCACATTTTTGTTGTTACAACGTAGTATCTCTATGAATAATAATAATACATCGGACATTCCACACAGCGCCATCTAGTTCCAAGCTAAGCAAAGCTTGTACTATGGATACAAGAAAACTGATATAAATACTTAAATAATCTTTATAATATTTACATATATAGATTTTTTTAGACCCAGACACGGAACAATACTTATATTTACATGATATTATATAAGTTTTTACCATTTTTATTATGGTACACTTAAATAAAATAATGTATACATTTCTATTTATGCAAACAGGAATGAAAAAAACTGGCGCACAAGCACTATATCTAACTTTTTGCTTTACTTTTCGAGGGCTACACAGTGTGTAATTCAAGAACACATATATACGCTTACAAAATATGCTTTTGTCATGCATTTCCCTAAAGAAAACCTGCCACGTTAAAAAGCAACATTGCACCCTTTACGATGCATTGTCTTATTGATACGGCACGTCTTCGCTTCGAGAAGAATACTTAATTAACCTACTTGCTATATTTACACAGAAACCAGCATTGTTGTTTCCAGGATCGAGAGGTTGTGAAATTTTATAGTTTTTTATACCATAGGATCAGTTCATTAATACCCCATTGCAGAGGGTTAAGCCTCCCTTCGGGACGAAGGGGTTTGGAAAACTGCCGCACCCACGCCCACAAAAGCTGACATGGGTTGGGTCTGTCCGCCTGATCGTATACCGGTGAAGGAACCCATGGATCACATGATCAACGCTTTTCTCGAGTTCGAGGCACTCACAGCAGCAACGAAAACCGTGAACCTTAGGACGTGCAAGAATATCTTGCAAACGTACCAAAGGGGAAACGAAGGCTTGCTGAAAGTAAGGCTCGAGGAGGCAGACGCTGCCGTATATGACAATCGTATAGTAGCGTATAGTATCGTATAGTAGCGTACAATTGGACATGTGGTTTCGTGGTACTTGACAAGGAAGCGTCCGATCGTGCGGGCAGACCAGTGTATGAAACCCCCCCCGATGACCCGGTAGTGGTCACCGCTCGGTGTACGAGGATTGCGTTGGAGGATGGAATCCTAGAAAAGGCGAAAGCCTTCTCGTGGACGACGGAATCTGATGCGGCCTGGAGGGCCTGGTCGGTGCCTAGGATAGAGTGGGTTAACGGGGTTCCTGGGTGTGGGAAAACGACCTGGATAGTCCGGAACTTCGATGTCGAGAGAGACGTGATCGTCACCACAACTACAGAAGCAGCAGCCGACCTAAGACAAAGGCTAGCCAACCGCATAGGATCAAACGCCAAATCCAAGGTGCGAACTATGGCCTCGCTACTCGTAAATGGAATAAGGGAGTCAGATAGGAGTTGGTGTAGCCGACTCATTATCGACGAAGCCCTTATGAACCACTTCGGGGCCATAGTAATGGCAACGCGTTTGTCTGGGGCATCCGAACTAATGCTTATCGGTGACGTGAACCAACTCCCGTTTATTGACAGGGAAGGACTATTTAGGATGGAGTATACCCGTCCCGGCAGTGTGGCGTGTATAACCAGGGAGCTACTCTGCACTCATAGGAACCCGATGGACGTGGCATATGCCTTGAACGAGATATACAGTGGTGTATACTCGTCTAGGGCAGAGATTCGGTCCCTGAGTCTCGAGAGGTACTCGGGCGTGCGAATACCGGCAACCCTCCCCAACACTCTGTACTTAACACACACACAGTCAGAGAAAAAATCCCTGATTAATCAGGGATTTGGGAAAGGTGAAGGCTCGCGCACCTTAACCATACACGAGGCTCAGGGTCTGACCTACGATCGGGTGATTATAGTGCGGACGGCAGAGAGATTGCAGCTGCATAACAGTGTCCAACACGCTGTGGTTGCAATAACTCGGCATACCCTCTGCTGTACATACCACACTGACGAAAGCGATGACGCCATAGGAAGGTTCGTCGCGAGGGCGGTGAACGCTTCGACTGGCAAAATAAAAGAGTACAACCTAAAAATGGCAATTAGGAGCGGGGACGGAGCGGTCGTGGAGGCGATGACGAAACAACAGCGATGAGGCACGACTCCCCGGCTGGCAAGTTTCGGTTTCAAATGGCTATATTGAAATCCCCTAATTTGCTCCCTAAAAGTTCCCCCTAAATTAAGATCAATAATGTCAAAATTAGTTTTAAGTGTTCCCAAAAATGTAAAGCACTGGAGTTGGCCGCACACTCAAAATCTTGAAGCGCAGTGGCAGGAGTGGCGGGTTATTCTGTTCCCTCAAAAATGGTTGAGCAGGGTGACGGCTGCTTCTTCTCGCCGTGTCTGTGAACAGGCGCTGCGTGGGGGGATTAGGCCAGCTCGGGTGTGCTTAAATCATAAAAGTGTCATAAATGTAAACATTTAAAAAAAAAAAAAAAAAAAAAAACAACAAAAAAAAAATATGCATGTATATATATATGATTAAATAGAGAATAGGATATAGGTAAGGTAGGGCAAACTCACTGACACAAGAGAACACTGCAAACGCGGTGCATGTGTTGCTCATAAAATTTAGTAATAAAAGCTCATATAAGAACATGGACTTCGAGTCTATGGTAGATGAAGTTAAAATAAAAAAAAAAAAAAAAAAAAAAAAAAAAAAAAAAAAAAAAAAAAGGGGTTTGGAACTTAATTCACCATGCTGCTCCAGTGCGGGTTGATGAATACTAACGACTGCTATCTATTGATAGAAACCGGAACCGACGGCTTAATGTGCTCTCCGAGGCTCTAAGTCAGTGATAGTTACGTACATAAGTTAGAAAAACTCATTGGTAGGTACATGTCCTGGAATTCGAACCACCGCCTTCTATACAAGGTAACAGTTTTGTTTAGATAATGTCCTGACGCAAATTTCGTGTAGTTCCTGCACATATATTAGAAGCGAATTTCATTGCGTTGGACATCGTTAGAACAAATTAGTCAAATTGCATTTCATGTCAGAAATGCAATTTATTCATAAAATTTTAACTATTTCCAACAGCGCAGTGATCCAGCAATAGAATCCCATCTGTTTCTCTCAATCAATCAATCTGATAGCATTATTCCTAATTGGACTTGTCAATTTCAGTTTATAATTTTATTTTATGTAAAACCACAGACTGCCTGCGACATTGCCGATAGGGTAGAATAACATGTGAACCGGCTAAATATATTTAAATTAGTTACATTATTCTCAAATCAAATGTCACAGATCAACTTATTTTATGATTCTCTGTTTTTTAGGAAGTAGTGATTTTGTTTATTAACGGCAAAAACCTGGGGCAGCCGCTAGTTTTATAAAAAGTAAATTATAAAGCGAATACCT
The DNA here is from genome assembly GCA_949709985.1 of Luffia ferchaultella. Lineage (NCBI taxonomy): Eukaryota > Metazoa > Arthropoda > Insecta > Lepidoptera > Psychidae > Luffia > Luffia ferchaultella. Next base: position 12,322,305 of record OX453260.1, on the reverse strand, counting down.
CTTGAAAATGTTCATAAAGCGACTCCCGTGCAAAGTCTAAATTTTCGGCGAGTTTAATTAAGGAGCCAACTAAGGGTTGGTATTAGACTTTATTGTTATCAAACTGGAACAGAGCTCGGCCTTACCACCGATAACAACACCTATATATTAGCGAAGGCTAATTTTAATTAATTGCTGCCCAAACTTGAAAGAAAAAATTAAAACATACAAAGTAAAATAAAATATTTCCCTTGATAAAAAATACATACTAACCGTATTGGAGCGAATAATTTCTGATGGTGTCTAATAGTATACCATCAGCCCACTAATGCTCCACTGCAAGGGCTTAAGTCTCCTCTCAGGACGAGAGGGCTTGGAGGTCCACCACGCTGCTCCAGTGCGGATTAGAAGATTTTAACGACTGCCATCGTCAATTGTCATCGCCACCTATTGATGGCAATCGGGACCGACGCGACGGCAACTCCGTATGCGAGTGAGTACTCTAAAATATTATTTCACAAGCAATATATTTATATACTATATTATTTATAAAAACAACTATTGAATTTCTAAACAGTTTATGTTTTAAAGACTTAATCTGTCCGAAAATATCGTTTAATCGGTAAAAACAATAGTAGTCCAGTAACTTTATACATCACAGCATGCGTCAAATCCGGTAGTTTTGATTTCTGCAGACTTGTTTATGATGTTGGCCTATCGAATAATCCAAGTTTGTGACCTCGTCATCTCGTGACCTTTGTCAAAAATCGAAATAACCGCGAACAACGATTATTTTATTTTTTTATAACCTTAAAGACTAGTTTCTGAAAAAAACTTTCTTCAGACGTCTTTAGACTAAATTTGCTACAATATGATACTAGAACTGTCTATGTAAACCCAATAGTTTCCGAGATTTTAAAGTTTATCTTTCTTTTCGAGCTTCTTCACACAAAAAATCAGAAATAAGTGTCGGAACATTAACAAAATTTTCTCTTTTTAATTAATTAATTTGTTTATTGCGATAAAAATCTAAAAGTTTGAATAATGAGTAAACTTAGAGAAGAAGAATTTAGTTTATCATAAAATATCCGAAAGCCTATGAATTGATGCTCACTACACTTCGGGATTCTAACCCAGAATTACTTGCTACGCTTCACGCTGTTACGTGATTCATAGAATCCTTAAGCCTCTAACAGAGGGATGCTGATATCTGCCGCGTACGTCAGCGACTTAGAAGCCTTCTTATGAAACGCGCTGCTGCTGAACGTCAGCGGTGCTCTGTGTGGTGATATGATAAAGCGCCGACGTACGCGAGCGACATCAGCGTGGCTCTGTTGGAGATCTCAATTTGCCCGGGATTCAAACTCTGCACTGGCGACGAAAACGGGCTTTGCTCTCTTAATACACAAATATTCTCCAATAAGTTCATCGTAGGAAAAAAACTCAATTTAACTTTTCAAAACTGTATTAGATTATCTTCAGATTCAAATTACTTTTTTCGTGTTTTTCATCCCATATTGCACCGTCTATGAATCAAAACTGATGTAAGGCTTTCTAGCAAAAATACAGGTATAATTAAAAACTGGAATAATTAAAAGTTTCTTACGTTAGAAATACTTTAGTTTAATCTACCATAAGTCATTCTGTGTTAAATATGTATTATCTATTAAAATAATATTGAAAAAAAAAATTAAACGTTAAATTTAATTTTTATTTCATACATTTTAGACTTCAATCGTCATAAGTAATTTGACTTTAAAAATTTGTTGATATTTTGTTTAAAAAAAAAGGAACATAATTAATTAATCTTTTTGTAATTTTTTTGTAATATTTGAATGTCAAATCTAGTAGCTGTGACACTCGAAAAATTTAATGTAAGCAGTCTATACTAAGACACTTCTACCGAGATTGTTTTTAGTTATTCTGGGTAGTTATGATATAAGGCCAGCTCAGCGTCTGTTTTTAAAGAGATAACGTTGACCTTTGGGACAAAATGTCTGTAAAATATTGTGTGAAAAGTGTACATTCTCATACTAACCTTTCCAAGTTCATTCAGCGCTCTTTCATCGCGTCACTAGTTGTAGTGTTTATATATATCTATTGTCAATTATAGAAATATATGTAATTTTCTAAGAATAGAATCTATTTTAGTGAAAGCTCACCGTTACCGCCAGGTGATCTCCCTTTCTATATATAGAGAAAGATCGTACAGCATTATCACTGCGACAAATCATGCCTACGTTCGGAACAAATAACGAGGGCGCGTCTAAAATAATTTTCGTTATTACAAACACTTTTATTACAAACACTTCATATCAGCTCTTATAAGCTATGATCACCTGGTATCTAGTCATGATGGGATTACCTTTTACTGGAAAATCTCAGGCCAATCCTTTTATTAATTTATATCATCAGGTCGTGTAGTTAGAGACCCCTAACTACAGAAGCAAGGATCGCAAGTTCGATCCCCACCCGGGACAAATATGTGTTTGCATGAACATGTCTAATTCAGTGTCTAGGTGTAAAAAGTATATATATTGTAAAGTATATTTAAGTAGGTATATAAATTGTCTAATACCCATAACACGAGCATAATACTTGCTATACTTTGGGACTAAATGGCACTATGTGGGATGTCCCAAGTATTATTATTAATATTGTTATTTTCACCGAACCAAAAAAAAACATCGGCGAGGGTATTATTGCACACGTCATTCCAGGCAACCAATCAATCAATAAAAATAGTACAAAGCGACGACATGAACTCCAAATGTGAACATGTCCGAAGTGTGTCCCGAACGTGCCAACTGCTGGAAACAATTGAATTATGGCAACGTTTGTGAATAAAACAGGTTTTATTTAATTTCAATTATACAGTTTTTATAGATAAAAGTTAATATTAAAAAAAAACACTAGACATTATAAAAAGCCATTTATTAAAAAATCAATTAGTTCCTTAGGTTTAAATAATATGATTATAGATGAAAAAAAAGCAAATTCCACTTATTTTTTTCTTTGTTATTTATGAAAATATCAAAATGTTATTTACAATTTTACTATAGAAGTTGAGATAATAATAATATGGGGCATCTCCCAGTCATTTAGTTCCAAACTAGGCTCAATACTATGGGTACCACTCAGGTACTAGAAAAAAAATTCATATAAATATAAATATCTAAATATTGATATGATGCATTTATTGCTACTTGACACCCAGACACGATTCAAACGTGTTTATTTCATGCGCACAAATATTTGTCCCGGGCGGGTATCGAACCCGCGACTTTCGCATCCCGACACTAGAACATTCGATCAGTCAGTCATCATCTGTTCGTCGAAGGTGATTCGCTTATGCCGCAGCATTAAAAATGAGAGCATAGGTCATTGCTATATAAGTTAAAAAATATTCTACATTAAAACTACCGACTGAACAGACCGAGTAATTTTTAAACAGAATATTAGCTGTTGGTGAACAGAAAAAAAAGAACACCATTTCATTATTATGGCAAAGAAATATCTACGATAATTTAATGGACGAAATTGAAGATGTACAATCAGCAGAAAATCAACAGAAAACTTAAAAAAAATACAGAAGATTGAAGCGATTTAAGGTTATTAATATTGTGTGAAAGATTTTTTTGATAGATGTGTGATCAAGAATTAATAATAAAATATTTTTAAAAAGCAGTACCTACATTTTCATCCTTTGAATAAAAATTAAAGCAAAAGCAATCAACACTCAACTCAGAACTGCTTTTAATTGAGTCATTCCTCTAAACAAGTTTCTCTAACACTAGTTTTAACTAAAGTTCAAAGTCAGAACTAGTTTTAACTGATATTCATTTTTGAGCAGCCGTAAAATCTAGTTGTAACAAAGGCATTTAGTAAAAACTAGTTTTTACTAGAGAAAACGCATTTTTACTAAAAACGGGTTTTAACCGCAACATATACAACGCTATTGAAGCCGAGTCATTGCTAGCCACAGCTCAGTTCATCACGCTGCAGATCGCAGACAGTTTAGTAAACGTAATATAGTTATCATATGATAATTATTGCTAAGTTTTTAGTGCATTTTAATATAGATTAGATAATGGGTGTTTACTGTAAAACATAAAGCGCTAGAATAAATCAATATTAAAAAAAAAAAATCTGATTGTGGTCGTGTAAACAGTTAATTTAGGTGAGGGTCTTCAGATGAGGAGCTTCAGTAACTCCACCCGCAAAGCCGCCACGGCTGCAGAAGTTCAGACCTATACATTTGTACTGGTATCGCTAAGAAGACGTTCCGGGCTATAAAGAAATTTTCTAGAAAATTCAGAAAAATTACAGACAATCATTTTAATATATATTGTTTTACGTTACTTAAGTTTCATTTGTCATCGGTTTCAATAAATTAAAATTTTAACTTTCTTATTTATAATATAATAATAATATTTGGGACATCCAACATAGCGCCATCTAGTCCCAAAGCAAGCAAGTTTAATGCTTGTATTATGGGGTACTTGACAACTGATATACATACTTAAATATTTTTTTCTTTTAATAATATAATATAAACATATATAGATACTTTTACACCCAGACATGGAACAAATGAACATCTTCATGCACACAAATATTTGTCCCGAGCGGGAATCGAACCCGCAACCCTTAGCTCCGCAGTTAAGGTCTCTAACCACTCGGCCAACCGGTCAGTCAAATTACTTTTTGAAGATCATTAAGCCTGTGCCCAACGATATATGCTGAAGATAATGAAAAAACCTTTTTGAAGAAACATCTTCTGCAGCGCCATCTGACGGCTTTTAACAGCAAACCAATGTAAGTACGTGCTCTGAGATGGTATATGATACAGTTAGGATATGATCCCTAGCGGTTCATAACAGCAAAACTTACCTTAAAATTTGCTTTTAAGTGTCACATATGTAACTCAAAAAACCACACCAAAATCGGCCAAGCTGTTTCATAGAAACATAACCACTGCAGCGCCTATCTAGTCATCTGCTTTAACCTATACATGACGTGATACCTCTGTAATACCAGAAGTTCCATCGGAATCGAATGAATAGTAGGTATAGGAGTGCATACGGGACAAATAAACAAACAAAGATATTAGAACTTACACGATCACTAAAAGATAAATTCTAACCCTTTTTCATTTCGCATACGGTTCTAAAACCAAAAAAAAAGTCGCTCACTCGGTTGGCCATCAATAAATCAGTCTGAAAATCCGAATCTCAGTTTCCTTACTAGTCGTCTGCGTTTTTCCTAATATTCAGTAGAACTACGCCAGATTTATATTAGATTTCTACCATGTCAAACGTTCTCGGAGATAAAACTGTGACAGACAGATTATTTATTGCATTTCACTGTAACCAGTTTTTCTCGAAACTTCAGTGTCGGCATCGCACTAAATTTATTAAAGTTTGTAAACATAAAAGTTTTTTTAGGAAACTTGTCGGCATAGAGTAAGTAAATTTAACAGCAGCTTTTTTGGTTTTAATAGACTCAGAAATGCCCTTTCACAGTATCGAAACTGTCTAACACAATTTTGCGGCCGTGAAGGCTGGGGTACGAGACCTCGCGGACTGAAATCGGACTGAAACTCGCCATCTTGCCAAACTCGTACACCAGGTAGCTAGAGTGGGGGTGGTTAGACAGTAAGCGTAGAAAAGAGCTTCTAGTCGAAGTAGAAGGATTTAAAATTCACATGTTTACTAATAGGAAGACATTTGTCAGATACAAACCCACTTCAATGCACTTATGAGATGATTCGGACTGCTTTCCGACGTTATAAACCCACAAATTCAAAAATAAGCACAGTGTAACTGAGATGAATATAAAATTTAAAAAAGAAACATGTGTTTGTAAGTTTATAGCGTCTTTTTTTTTGTTCTTACAACATAATACAATTAAATTTTACAAATAAAATAAAAACTGACTTCAAAAATTTAAACTAAAAAGTTTATTAAGTTTAGTTTTTTAATTTTTTAAGAATAGTGCATAAATGGGCGACATACAATTTATGAATCAGGTGTCAAGTCATTCCATTAAGATTAGGTTCTATATTTGTTAAAGTTATATATATATCATTTTATTTAAATTTTATTACCTGTGTAGTAACCAAGTGTCTAAGTTGGCACCGACTTTATAAACAATATGCCGCTCACGTGCGGCTTATTAATGTTTTTTTTTTAATATAAATATTATTATTAACTTTTTAGTTAAAATTTTTGAAAACAATGTTAAATTACGGTGTCAGTAAAATTTATTTTATATTTCAGTTTTTAGTGAAATATAAGTAACAGAACTGCAATTTATTTGTATGAATTTATAAATATGAACAGGACTTCTAGACGCGCTGTTCGAACGAGACTCGATTTCTTCACGTCGATTTCCCTGGTATTCCATCATCAGATTTTGACTTGATAACATTGGGACCACATCGGGAGTACACCCTTTGAAACAAGAAAAAAAGAATTTTCCAAGTCGGTACACAAGACGAAGACATCGGAGAAAATACATTTAAAAAACATGCATCCAAACGAACATGTAAAACTCCTTTTTTTAAAAGTGGATTAAAAATTACCACTGTGGGTACAGTGAGCGATCAGTGAGCCTCCGCCTGTAAAGCCATGCAGCAAAGTAGTAATTTCCCGCATGTGATGAAAAAGGAGATTGCTACTATCAAACCATACCCTTATTGTGTTTATATGCATTGACAAATTATTATATACGCACGACGTTATGCGGCATATCTATAGTTGTACATGGTCCACAGATTTTATAGAAATATGTTATATTTATTATGAAAAACAAATCAGTGCAAGAATTTTATTGATATCTACAAAAATGCCGAAATTAAATTTTTTTAAATAAATCGTTGCATGGCATCACTCGGTTATATTACTGTGGGCCAACGTGGTTAAATTGTATGTAGCGGCGCCGAGTGACGTCACGAGCGGGTCGTAAAAACACAAACTTTTATTTGTTATATCTCCGGTAATAATCGGTATTTTCCCGAAATTCAAAAAGTCTAGATATCAGTTTGTTATACTCTAACGTGTGAAATAGCGTATGATACATAATTTTGTTGAAGAGAACGCGCCCATTCTAGTAGTGTCATTCATAGTCTTTCTTTGTTTTTCTGTAAATCAAAATGGTTCATACCTAGCTTTGGTGACAACCGGTATAAACGTAGTGATGCATATCTATGCTTATAGGCGAGATAATACTTGTTACATATTTAATACAGTTTCGCTTTTTATAGTAAAGAGAACTCGGCGGGTTTTAAAATGTCTACTTTTAGAGATAGACATGCACTTATATCGTTAATATAAATAAAGAAAAATACTGGTCAAATTCAGAGGAAAATAAATCTACTAAGCTAGTATACTAACGTCACTTTGAATTCTTTATGAAATCTCATATAGAGCTGTCACATTATAGCGCTGATTTTTTAATTGTACCTGTATTGATACCTAAAAATAAGTTGATGGATACGGCAGTGCTTGCCTATTAATTTATTTTTATCCGATCAATTTGAATCGAGCAGCCTTCGTACGTGAATAATAACGTATACATGACAACAACGTCTAGGCCCCAAACTAAGCATTAGCTTGTGTTTTGGGTACCAAGCGAAGACACCACATACATATAACAACCATGACCCGGTACCAGTATCGATATTCATCATATAAATACTGACCCGACCTGGGATTCGAACCCGGGACCTCCAGCTTCGCAGGCAGGGTCGCTACCCACAAGGCTAAGCGGTCGTCATGAATGACTTTAGATTTCAATTTGTGAGCACGCCCTTAACTCGTCTAATTAAAAGAAGAAGAAAAAGAGGGTGTGTGCTAATCACCATGTGATAGAAAAGTAAACTATACAAATATATACCATACGCGTACTAAATTAAACTACTCTCAAGTATTAAATACTAACTGTATACACATTATATATAATTCCATACCATCAACCCGTTAAGCCCCAATGCAGGGGCTTAAACCTCCCCTCGGGATGAAAGCGCTTAATCGATCACACTGCTCCAGTGCGGGTCGGTGGGTAAATTATATACACTTGAAATATTACACTGATTATATAAAACATATGCGAGTTACAATACATAATAATAAAACGTAATTCTTGAAACGATGCATTCCTGGTTAGACAAGAAATATCAAAGACCGACTGGAACCGAGTACACCCGACTCAGCAGCACCGACTCGAAAACGTGACAGTTCAGTTTCGTCTACTGTTTAGAAAATGTGCGCTTATAGAAGTTTTCACTTCAAAAGTAATGTAGGCTAATGTCATACCTTTCTCCCCTACTTAAGATGTTAACGGGGTCATCAACAAATTCATCTAACAAACTTTATAAGCTCCTGAAACGCTTTTTAATTACTATAGCTTAATTCTATTTATAAGTATAATGGTGCTTGAGTGGTTCAAGTTAAATATCTTGAAAATGCAATTAAAGATGAGACTGCCAGTAGGTCGGCCTGGCATTAACTAACTGTTTGCGAGGATTCCAGCATTTCACGAAAACGATAAATTACTCTATAGAATTTTATGAAACTTTCAGAGCAAAAGGTAATAGAAGTAATTACCATTCCAAGATCAACATTTTTATAGTCTATTTAATAAATTAACAGTACGTATGTATACCTACAATAAAATAATACTAGAACATATTTAATACTGGCTGTGCCCGCGACTTCGTCCGTGTGCACTAAGATCTGTATCAGTCGGTTATTAAACGCAGTGAGCACGCGTAAAAATTAGAAATTTAATATCTTTTGATTCTGTCGGTCGATTTTGATTAAATAAACAACAAATGTTGGTCATAATAAACCTTAATATTTTACAATAATCAGATTTGGAATCCAATGAGTGGTTTTTATGTAATGTGAGTACAAACGAACAACCCGACAAACAAACGAAAATTCCAAAAATGGTTTTTTTTTGTTATTATTTTTATATATATTTTTTTTTCAAAAATAGTCGATGTACAGACACGGAAATTTTACGTTTTTATTATATGTATAGATTTACATTTGACGAGGAGAATGAGGAAGAGGAGCAGTGGAATGGATATAAAAATGGAAAAAAAATTACTCAAAAAACGAAAAACTAAGTGGGTGGGGATAAGAAATAAAAATGGCAGATAGACATGTAGAAAAAAAAATTTGACATTGATAAAGTATACACTGTAAATTGTATGTATTAAATGCATAATAATAATACTTGGGACGTTACATACAGCGCCATCTAGTTTCAAACTAAGCAAAGCTTGTATTATGGGTGCCAGGTAACCGACATATATACGTAGGTTTTTTTTTGTAATATACATATAAAGATATTTTAAACCTAGACACGGAAGAAATTGATATGTTCATGCACACAAATATTTGTCCCGGGCGGGAATCGAACTGGCGGCCCTTGGCTTAGCAGTTAGGATCTCTAGCCACTTGGCCAATCGTTCGGAATATATGTACCAGCGATGGTCGTGTTCGCCAGAGCGGCTGGCCATAATACGCTGAGCCGACTCAGTTTGCTAATAATATTGTAAACTCAGTATTAAGGATTCATGTAGGCAAAAACTTTTTTGTTTTCGGCTATAAACGATTTTATTATTGTTATAATATATTGTATTTACGTAATTATTGCTCAAAATAATTAGGTAATACTAGGAATTTACTATAGTTAATGGAACTAGGTGGGTCATACATTCGTATATGTCCGATAATGATAGAGTGGATCCCAAGAGATGGAACAAGGTCGGGAGGACGCCAAAGGAAAAGATAGGCAGAAAGACAGAAACTACTGGAAAGAAATAATAATAGTAAAAATAATAATAACGTATACATCACAACAACGTCTAGGCCCCAAACTAAGCATTAGCTTGTGTTTTGGGTACCAAGCGAAGACAACACATACACATAACAACCAAAACCCGGTGACAGTATCAATATTCATCATATAAATACTGACCCGACCTGGGATTCGAACCCGGAACCCCCAGCTTCGTAGGCAGTGTCGCTACCCACTAAGCCACGCGGTCGTCAGTGGGAGATGGGAGCGGTGCATATACTACTAAAAACAGTATAATTTAACTTGTTTTCAAAACATTTATAATTTACTTTTTAAATAATATGACTATTTAATATAAAACAACGGTTAACTTTATTTGTGTGATGGGAGTAGTAAAAAAACAATTTTTATTTATTTATTTACTAAAATAAAAAGAACTGTAAAATAACTAAAAAAAAACCAAGAACAAAATCCAGTTCCGTTCTAAGTATTCCTTTTTTTTCGTTTTCATGTAATTAGTTGTCACTATTTTAACATAAATATCTATCTACATAACTCAACCCTTCTATTATGCTATTTTTTCATTCCTTTATCGAAAACGTAACAGACTTTTTGGATAAATGGATGAAAGAATGCCTGATTTTGGTTTGACCTTTGTAAATCTCGCAACGTCACATCACTCGTGTTAGATTAAACGTTACAAATTAATATTAATCGCTGGTGTACCTTTTAATTACAGAAGTAAGCAAACGGTAATTGGTATTACAGCTTGAGCGCTCTTAATGAGTTCCCGATAACCGATCCACAGCTGTTAGTTCGTGCGCCGGCGAAGCGAGATTGTGGCCAAGGAATAAACTGATAAAGAACAAATACAATATTTCTATTCCGACTACAACTGTAAGTCCATAGTAAAAAAATAAAAATAATTATAAGTTTAAACTGCTTTAGATAAGTAGTAAATTTCTCACAAAATATGACTACACGTTAGGAATGTGTTGTTACGGGCTATAGTCCAGGTATTGTTGGATGCACGAAAACAACGATTTAAATCGTACTTTTAGATACTTTATTACGAAACAAAATTGCAAACTGTTATCACCTTATATCGCACTCGCAGTTGTTTGCTCTTGATTTTCCAAGAACCTGACTGCCTCACGGCGCAGCGCCGGCCTCCTTATATAGGTAGGCGTCAAAATTTTTACCCTACAGCATCTTGAAATGTCCTTCATCGAACATTCGATTTTCGAAATTCGAATTGCAATAATTATTGTTAGAATATTTCAAGGCGCCAGGCACCACCTTTGAAAAAGTCGCGATGCCTTCAAAAAAATATAATTTCGAGCAGAGCAATCCTTTTGAATCGCGCCGCCTCTAAAATTTGTAGTTATTTCTGTATTCGGTCAATGTGTTTGTGAAGCCACGTGATCATTTGAGTACTTTCTATAATACATCTACGTGCTTCTATGTTTTGACGTCACAGTATTATTTTAACAGTCCAGCGAATCATTTGTTAGATCGTGGCGTGGCGACTTTACGGTTTAACTCTATTTATTTTTTAATTTAAAAGTAAAGTTGAATGTTTATGTTGATTAGCCCAGAAACGTTAGAGCTGACCTCAGGCTTTATTTTAATTAAGTTATTATAGTGTTCACAACTGACCTCGCTAAGTCGTAAAAATCCCAGACAATTCCTTGCCTGCGTTCAAAGTGTTCTTAATTTTCGAGTTTCACTCGCATGACTACCGTGGTACGCATAATAACGAATGTTTTTACGATTCCGTAGTCAAATGGCAAAAAACGGGATCCTCATAATTGCATCCTGTCTGCCTGTCTGTCCGTCTGTCACAGTCATTTCACTCGGAGATGATTGGCACTATACCGGATGTTCGGCTGAACGTAATCAAAAGTTTTAGAGCGCGTAGAGCTTACAATAAAAGACAAGCGTAAAAAAAATAGGTAAGAAATAAAATTAAACTTTAAACATGTTTTTCTCGGTAACCGTTAGTTATCTGTTCACTTGAAACTTTTTGTATACTTCGGTGAGCTCTGCACGCTCTATAAATTGCTTTTAAAGATTTCGTGATTTTATTGAAACTGACACGGAATACAAGTTTTTCTTTGTTTCTTATATAAACATTATGTACATCACAATTTTTTTTAAATAATGCAATATTTTTTTACATACATTATATTTCAAATATATATAGAAACGGTGACGTCATTATGTTAATTTCTTTAACTTGTCTCTAAGTGATACCTTAAGCCCTAGTACATAACTACAAAAGAACCTTAGACGATATATGGCAAAGTTTACTGAGAATTCATAGCAATTTTATTACATATTTACATCATGGTACAACAACAGACGTTGTAAGAAGAAAGGCAATCAAACCACAAGTAAAAGAAATACTAACAAAAAACGAAAGCACTTTTCTTTTCTGTAAATAACCTTCAATGGCCATCTGCCGGGAGTCGAAAAAAGCTGTTTAACAATAATTCATGGAGGTCAAAAGCTCTTAGCTCTTTCCGCCAACCAGCTGTCCGCACTTGGACACGATTTTTTACGCAGTTTCGACTCTAAAAAGATATATTTTAGCCCTTCAGGGTCAGTTTGCTCTGAAATTAAGGTTCTTAGGTTAAATGTATTAATTAATTAAATTCAGAACTGAACTTCGTCAGTGCGGCGTTAATGTAATAACATTATGAAATTAGAACCATTGAAGAAAATCTTTTTTTCTCCCATATCAAACAAGTTGTCTGATTTTAAAATTTTAAAACTTAATTGATAATTAAAAATAAATTAAAATTAAAGTGTAAATATTTAAAGGTATATGAAAATGATCGCAGGGGGACCAGACTGTTCCTACAAAAATACTAGGTGGGGACAGCTTATTGGTCTCTATTAGGCTATTTTGTTTTATTTTCTTTTGTGATATCAGATAATTTTATTTTATTGTGTGTTTAACTTTAGCTTTAAGGTCATTGTAATTCACCAACTATGGACTCTTGTCTGAAATAAATATTTTTTTATTTATTTTTTTAGTTTATTTATATTTTAAATTTTCTCAGGAAAATCTAGTAGATATCTAATGACTTCTATGATGACATATTCAAATAGTATAATGATGCAAAATATCGTTAGAGACAAATACCTGTACAAATAGTAAAATAATTTTTAAATTACTTCATATAATGATTTTCGGAAACACAATAAACTATTAATGAAAAGTTTTCCTTTTTTCACAGAGTTTAATCGGCGTCGTATTGTTTTCTGTGTCTCCTGTAAAATAGGACTAAGGGACCTCGTAGCGCAGCTTAAATGCATGATCTTTCATCTGACACAATCTTTGGAAAAACAGAAGGAAACACACTAGCAAAAGAAGAGTAACACGACGGAAACCAAATATGACTATAACGACCGTGTGATGGTTTGAAAAGAAATTAGTGTCGCCAAACCAATAAACCGATCTGCTTGACAAATCAAATACCTATAAAATGGATATGTTTTTGAGCCCAATAACTTTTAGATAATAGTAGTAACCCGATTAAATTCAACGTAAATTAAAATACTTTAAAATGTGCTTAATTTATTGCACGCTACACAACGCGCGTGCGCGTGTGGGAGTGCTATACGTGGCTATACTAACGATATTCCGTAAAGTGACAATTTTACAACCAATGACGTTAAATTCACTATAATAAGGATGTATTAATAACTAAAAATATTAAATTGTAGTATTCTTGCATTTTTTCGATAATTTCTTTTAATATATAAAACGAAAATAGTGATTAAAAAATTATATGATCTGTGGGTCAGTGGGTCTCTACGATTGTGTAACTCATAACCGTTTAAAATATATTAACAAAAGTTGATGGATTTTCTGGTTTAATTTTTTCTGTGTTGCTCTCGTAAAAATTATTAATATTTTCCATTTCCTTTTTTACTACGAATGTTGAATTCGGTATATTACATATAAATTGAAAAAAAAAATATGCGACAATTCAAAAAACTTACGATCGATAATAATAAAAAATTACGATTTTTTTTTTAATACTCTTCTTGAATTACAGCTCCCTAATTAGTTTTTTTTTCTCATTTTTGTGCTATAGTAACTATGTGAGGAAAACAAAAGTGTACTTTTGGTTATTTCAAATTTTTCACCTTTATTATTTACTAACTGCGCACCGCGATTTCGACCGCGTTGGATTATACATATGCCTATTTCATGCCCTACGCTTAACCGCCGCTGCACCCACGTCACATGTCGTTGTTCCTTTTTGGTTCGCTGCGTGCTACTCAATACACAAACATCTAAAAAAATTCCATTTAGGACTGATAGTTCCTGAGATTACATGGATTTCGTCATATTATGTATATGGTTTTGTGGAAAATTGCTTCTATCCATTTTTAGGGTTCCATACTCAAATGGTACCAAAGGCATCCCTGTAACTAAGGCTCTGTCCGTCCATTCGTCTGTCTCGTACAGGGCTTTATCGTCTGAACCGTAATAAATAGACACTTGAAATTTTCACAGATCATGTATTATTATGGCCGCTATAACAACAAATAATTTAAAAAAATTAAGTTAAAAATTAAAGGGGATCTCCATACAAGAAACGTTTTATTTTCGACTTTTTTGGTGATTGGTGATTGTGAGATAATTGCTTCAGTTCAGTTCATTTTGATTTTCAATGTCTGTGTGTAAACATCTTATATAGAATAAAAACTTTATGATTTTGATAATAAAAATAAATTAAGTCAAAACTTAAAAGGAATCCCCATGCAAGAAACTTTTTTTAAATTTTTTTTAGTTATTGGTGACTAGTGAAATAATTGCTTACACTTGAAATTTTCATGAAATATGTACTAATACAGCAGCCATTACATAAAAAAAATAAAGTTAAAAATTGAAGTGGGTCTTCATACAAGAAACGAGTTTTTTTTATATTGTACGGTGGTATGGAAAACTTAGCCAATTTTTTTCATATTCTTATGCGGATTTTGCGAAAAAATGTCACCACGTATTCTTTCAATACAATTTTCTTTTAATTCTCCAAAACCCCATCGGCCTAAGCAAAACATTACTTTTCGATTTCAAACACGATAATCATGGTATAGATAAATTCGGCATAAAAAGTGTAATTCCAAAGGTCAAGTTGACCCAAAGGTCATCGGATATTGGTATTCAACTAAGATTGTCGGCAATATTCGCAAGATCCCCCAATAAACGGAGGGATCCCAACTGCATTTCGTCGTTTACCTCTGTTTTTGACACTACGATTCAAATGTTCGAAATGATTCTCCTATTTTGAGGAAGATCTGCCATCGTAAATAAAGCATACTAAATATCGACTGAGCGATTGGCCGAGTGGTTAGACATCCTAACTGCGAAGCCAAGTGTCACGGGTTCGATTCCCGCCCGGGATAAATATTTGTGTACATGAACATATCTATTTGTTTAGTGTCTGGATGTAAAATAGATATTACTTAAATGTTTATATTATTGAAAAAAGAATATTTAAGTATATATATCAGTTGTCTGGTACCCATAGTAAAAGCTTTGTTTAGTTTGGGACTAGATGGCGCTGTGTGGGATGTCCCAAGTGTTATTGATATTATCTTAGTTTTTTGCTATAATAAACTCGTTTGCTGCTGTAAATCCGAAATCAATGTAGCAGTTATATCACTTTATTAACGATTCTTCTGCCAAACTAAAAATATGAAATTGCTTTTGGTCTAAAAGCTCCTAAACGCCTGTCTTACAAATTTACTAATGAAGTCGGAGAAATCTCCTCGAAAGACACAAAATAAAATAAAATAAAGTAAAATAAAATAAAATAAGACGACCTACATAGAAGTACATAATTATATTAACGTTTAAAATATCCAAAAACATTTAAAAAACGGTCAAGTGTGAGTTGGACTCGCGCACTGAGTGTTCCGTACCACCACAAAATCTATTTCATGAAAGATACTTTTTGTATTTTTCTTTTATTTTATATTTCTTTCAAGTATTAGTATTCTTTAATATTTATTTTGATTATTTATTGTTTTATTTTACAGTTTGCACTATAATCACAGTAAATTTGACGGTTGTATGTATAATACTTTTTGGGATAGAGCAAAGAAATATTTAAAAACACAAGTTTCTTGTATAAGAGGGAATCTATAATTATTTATTTTTTTGTTCTCTTTATTCGTTAACTACAACAAAATAACACATATTCTGAAAAAATTGCTACATTGGTACCTATTACAGTTCTCAAGATACAGCCCTTTACAGGTATGACAGACAAATGGAAACAGTGTAGGCTTAGTAATCGGATCGCGTTCGGGTACAAAACTTCAAAAAGTAGGGCTTCTATTTTCCGTGATTACACTAGAACCAAAAGCTTTTTTATCATTTTTCCCTTACATATGTTCGCCTCCTTCATACGTCGTCACACCCAACAAAGTTAGACTCCACCCATAAGTGGATGTTATATCAAGCGGCATGTGTGAAAAGAGTTGGTGGCACGCATATGGATAATATAGCCTAAATAAAACTTTTATATATATAATATCTGGGACATCTCACACAGCGCCATCTAGTCCCAAAGTAAGCAAGTATTATGCTTGTATTATGAGATACTAGGCAACTGATATACGTACATAAATATCCTTATTTTAATTTTTTTATAATATATACTATAAATACTTTTACACCCAGACACGGAACAAATAGACTTGTTCTTGCAAGCAAATATTTGTCCCGGGCGGGAATCGAACCCGCGACCCTCGGCTCCGCACTTAGGGTCTCTAACCACTTAGCCAACCGGTCAGTTAGCTTTTAAGTTGCTCCTGCCTCGCAGTCTTAGCAGGCGGAGTATAGACGAGAGACGTCGACTAACAGAAAATATTCCAGTTCTTCGAATCCGCTTCAGCGAGTAGATATCATTCTCTCTCTTTAGAAATATTATTTGGTGCATAAAATACTCGTTTAACAAATATAGTTCGATGTAGTTACACTCGCTTTTATCTCTTTAATTTCCCGTTAGTAATAAACAGCCTAATGGATATTATAGACTTTTTCATTACTCATACTCGGAAAGTACGCTTGAAGTTACTTCATCAGAGGGATGAAAGTAATACTTTTCGTCCCAGAGAAATGATTTTCCCTGCTGTCAATTTTTTTTTTAAATTATGCAAGCCATATCCCAACTTTTTATACAGCAACTCTGTTAAATCAATATAAAAATATAAAGTGTTACATTTAGTGTTGAATTGAAAATGAATTTCGAGTCTCTGGCGACAGATGTCACAATAAATAGTATAAATGTTTAAATTAACTATTTCGTGTTCTTTAGAGCGATGGATGTGAAAAAGAAAAAAGAAAAAAAAAGGGCAGTTATAGGGACTGTTGGTAGAAGTGAAAACTTAGAAGTTTTAGAATTAAAATTTGAAGTTTCATAATGTTTAAATTAAAATTATCAACATCAATCTCGTTTTCACATCTACTGACACTCCGAGCAACAATTTTATGCATATTAATATGGTTCCAATATATACCGAAAGTGGTGGAACACGATGTGGATAGATGTGAAAACCAGATTGATGTTGATAATTTTAATTTAAACATTATTAAAATTCAAATTTTAATACTAAAACTTCTAAGTTTTCACTTCTACCGGCAGTCCCTATAACTGCCAAACGGTTTTTTTTTTCTAAAGTATATTAATCTAGATGACTGCGACCACCCAACCATTACTTCGCAATAAGGACTATGTCAACGTTAAGCACGCGTCCATCAAAATACATAAGCTCCTTCTCCGTCGTCAGCTAAACACACTTTATCCGTGCAATTTCGTTATGGAGTTCGCCGGGGGTTGCGGGCGTCGGCAAATCCGTCTCGATTTCCTGTCAGCGCCGTACCATCGACTAATATCGCGTTGGACTGGCAGTAATTTAATTCACATAGTTACTATCCGATCAAATATCTTATAGGAGTGAATATACGCGCGAAGTTATCTGTATTCCACCCACATCCGCAGGGTATAGGAGGAAGGAGGGAGGGGGGAGGGGGGAGGCTCATCTCAGCTGTTATAAATTTGACTGGATAATATGTAGCGCGATTGATGTATAATGACATATTTAATGTAGCCTTACGGAATATGCGTTATTACAAACTAGGTGTCCACCCGCAGCTTTGCCCGCGAGGACTATAAGTTGTTGTAGGACCGCTTAACGGGCGCAATGTTCCAGAAAATTGTGAGACTTTCTAGAAAATTCTAAATCCGTACTACTAAGAAATCTCTGTACTAAATCTCATCAAAGTCCGTTTAACCGTTTAGACGTGAGAAATAGCTATCCCATAGGAACCCTGTATTTTTCCGAGATGTTTATCGTATATTCAAATCTGCTCAGCCGTTTTAGCAGGAAAAATAGTTAACCTACAGGAACCGTGCCTATATCCGGGAAAAAAGCGAGTAGCCTATGTCGTCCCTATCCAAGTCAGAATAGTAGATTGTTCACCGAGGGAAGAAAGCAACCGATTACCGTTTAAACACATGAAGTCGGAATCGCACTTTCTCCAGAGTGATACATAATACTTTATACTACACCTACGAAGAAAATTAAACAAATAAAATGTTTATGAATTACAGTTAATATTAAAATTACTAAAATTATGTAAACTTAAAGCAATGCTTTTCCCCGGTTCCAACAAGTTGTTAACAACAGCTTCAGCAACTTCTTTTAATTCTGTTGGAGTTAAAAAATCACTTTTATCGCTTTTAGAGGGTATTTTCAGTAAAATTATTACATAATAATAATAATAATAATAAAGCATACATAACAACAACGTCTAGGCCCCAAACTAAGCATTAGCTTGTGTTTTGGGTACCAAGCGAAGACACCACATACATATAAAAACCGAGACCCGGTATCAGTATCTATACTAATCATATAAATACTGACCCGATCTGGGATTCGAACCCGGGACCTCCTGTTTCGTAGACAGGGTCGCTACCTACTAGGCTAAGCGGTCGTCGATATATACGTATATAACAGTATAAAATATAACAGTACGAAACACTCCGGAGGCGAGTCCAACTCTAAATTGGCCGTTTTTTTCTATCGCACGAAATAAACGTAAACGCGTTAAGGAAATAGAAAACGGACCGAAGCAACGTTTTAAAAAATATCTTTGCACAAGAACAGCCATTTCAAGTTTTCCCGGCTTTTGAGAACTTATTGTATTACGCAACGCAGGTAATCGAGATGCTAATTATATTCATCCATTTAAATTAATCTATAACAATCCACTCAATTTAATGCAATAAATAAAATTTTGACTGTAATGAAATTTTAAACTCAGTGGCACAAGATGAAAACAGAAATATAATCTAACTTACAATTAAATAAATAAGCCGAAATTGTATACTCATTGTTAAATATTAATTTCATTACATTAATTTTAGAAACTCTGAACAAGTCATTAAATATTTTCATAAATTTTAAAATGCAGAACTGTATGTCATATGGTCAGGCTATGAAAAAGATTTAGACAAAGTGTTGTTGCACAGTGGGAAAATATATTATTTTAACTATTTTTAGTCCAAAATCTTATAACTAACTTGTTTGACTTAAAATATTGAATTTTTGCAATTTAAGTAATATTGAAAACCTTAAAAAACCCAATACAAAAAATTCGTTAAATTAAATGTAAATAAAACGTGGTGTTCTGAATGAAACGGGGAAATTTGATGAAAAAATTAGGAATCATTTACAAACGTAGAACAGAATTTAGGAATGAAATCGCTCTATAATTTCAGATTTTTTAACCGTGGATAACAAGAAATTTAGTTACATATTCTGACAGGTATATAATAATAATAATAATGACGTATATATCACAACAACGTCTAGGCCCCAAAGTAAGCATTAGTTTGTGTTTGGGGTACCAAGCGAAGACATCACATACATATAACAACCAAGACCCGGTACCAGTATCAATATTCATCATATAAATACTGACCCGACCTGAAATTCGAACCCGGGACCTCCAGCTTCGTAGGCAGGTCGCTACCCACTAGGCTTAAGTTTTAACTATTGATGACAGTTTTTAGGTTGTCTTGATCGTATTACTGGCCAAATACCAGCACGTTTTTCCCACAGTGCACCGTGAACACAATATTTCCTTGTAGACTAAACTGTTTCTAATATGCTGTCGAAATGTGATCTAAAAATTTCTATACAGTCACACGCAATTAAATATTAATTAAACATCACTTTTACTTAATAACATTCATGAAACTCGTAACATTATCATAATAAATTATGACCAATTTTCTTGTTAGCTTTTTTATGTAATTCGTTTGTAATCTTCGTGGAGAAGGTGAAAAATTTTGTTCCATATTAATAAACTAGGGCCTATTTAGTACAATAGGCCGTAATCTACTTTGCAAACGAAAAACTTCAATTTTCCTTTGAAACGTTCTTGATTTACAAACAGCGTTTTATCTGCTGTAGAAGTGGAAGGAACCATAATTTATTTGATTAAAAAAAATTAGATCTAGAAGGACGTCCGATCTTGAGAGATAGAACTATTTTTATAAGATTCAACTTAAAATCGATTAGAAAAATCGGTGCCCACCTGAAATCTATTCGACGAAATCGATACAACTTTTTGAACAGAAACTAAAATTGTCGTTTTATTCGTAGTATTCAAAGGGACAATAAAGTATACTGCAGACCAAAAAAAATAGACAAAAACTTTTATATTTATTTTTTTAAATAGAACCTGATTTTATATCCCCACGAGAAACTTTATAAAACGCATATTGCTTTAGCCAATATAATTTTTTGATAATTATTTTTATTCAAAAATCCAAAGATTTTAAAATTTTATGATTGTGATTTGTGATTATTTTAAATTTTGTTTTTAATTATTTTATTTAGGTGAAGAAATAAAAGACTACCTATAGCGGATCACC
Organism: Luffia ferchaultella; assembly: GCA_949709985.1. Classification (NCBI taxonomy): domain Eukaryota; kingdom Metazoa; phylum Arthropoda; class Insecta; order Lepidoptera; family Psychidae; genus Luffia; species Luffia ferchaultella. The sequence continues at coordinate 12,301,540 of OX453260.1, read as the reverse complement.
AGATTACAAAAGAAATGGTTTACATAATTTCTACAGTTTTATCAAGTTTACGCATGAACCATTTATGTATCCGAAATAAGAAATAACCGGATTTTTTTTTAACAGTCCTGCATTTGCCAGTGAAAATCCGGCCGAAAATATTCAGCCGTTCCTGACATTAGCCCGGACAAACAAACAGACAGATGGAACAGCAAAAATGGAGTTGCTTCATTACGACATGAAGAGAGGACAAACGATGATGCATATATTTTTATATGCAGTTGTCAAGGAAATAGATTACACAAGCTAATCAAATCGAACGTCGGCTGCCATTTTTAAAAAATTACAAAAATGTACCGATGTAACAAACTACTCCGTTCTAGAGTTAATTACTTTCGAAGAGTTTTGTAACCAACTATGCCGCCTTTAGTTATTTTTTTGTAATTCGCTTGTAATTGCCTATTTTAGTCTGTTATGTAATGGCGTAACAAGTAGGATGAATGCTCCAACTTCAGAACAAGTCGAAGGATTATTTCAAAAAACCGGTTAAGAGTGAGTCGGACTTACGCCTTGAAGGTTCCGCATACAATTATAAACTTATCATTACTCGCCACCAGAATGTTACGTTATATTTTTTTATGTTTTTCATGTGATATAACTTAGCAAATTAACATTTTTCGGATTTATTCAAAGGAATTTTACATTAATTAAATATTTTTTTTTATTTAAATGAATTTTAATTTAAGAAGCAATATTTTACAGCACAAGTAAAGGCTTGTACTGTAAAATCTTGCTTCTTGTCAAATTTCATGATTCTACACCAACGGGTAGTTTTAATTTCATAGAGGTAATATAATAGAATAGGCAAGCCGGTCCGAAATCCGGGTCTCAATAGAAAGAGATAGATAATAAGAGTACCTTGATTTATACTATGGTACAGTTATTTTGCATCCTTTTCTCTCCCTTACCCAATCGATGCCCAACCGCTAATTACAGGGCTTTATGGAGCTTGCCTACTCTAGTTAATAATAATAACGCATACATTACAAGAACGTCTAGGCCCCAAACTAAGCATCAGCTTGTGTTTTGGGTACCAAGCGAAGACTTCATCAATATTCATCATACAAATACTGACCCGACCTGGGATTCGAACCCGGGACCCTCAGCTTCGTAGGCAGAGTCACTACCCACTAGCCCAAGCGGTCGTCAAAAGTTATGTCTATTTTTAATTTACCTACTTGCGAGTTTCAAACTATGCGACATAAATTGTCTTGTTTTTCTTTGGATTTATTTAAAAGCTTTGATTTTTACTGCACCAAGGGACCGTACTAGATGCTAATTTCAAATTGATAGCTCCACGCGTTCCTGAGAAAAAGGGTCTTGACGGACAGACAGAGAGCCAGACAGACGGACAACGAAGTGATCCTCTAAGGATTCCTTTTTTTCTTTTTGATGTGTAGAACCCTGAAAATAAACCCTTGCAAAAATCCTCGGACGATCGCAAAAGGCCTGATAATTGAAAACTCAGAAGGCATTTCTCTACCTGATCTACCTATCTTCATAATCTAACGAAGGTCGAATTTTTTTTAAGGCGAATGTTATCCTGAGAGTTGATTGGCTATTCGAAGCGTCGATTTATATGTTTCAATACTCCGTCTGATCAGTAACTATTGTGGAATATTATTCTATTATACCACACGTTAATTTTACTTGATTTTCGTCTGCCTATCAGAATCGTCATTTTGTAGGAATATTATGCCATCAATGATGATTATCTATTGTATAAAGTGTGATTTTTGTTTTTTTTTTCGGACTTTTCGGATTAGCCAGAGAGGATCGAGCGCCTTCTAAATAAGTAACGAAATAAAAATGAAATAGATTTATAGAATAATTCTTAAATTACATAATAATGACGATTAATGGTTAAGTTCGATTAACGTCGCGGTCGTTTTTTTTTTATATTGTATGATGGTACTGAACCCTTAGTGTGCGAATCCGATTCGCACTTGGCCGGTTTTTTCTGTTACCAGCGCACACTCCAGCACGCACGCACTGTTTATTTATTGCAACACATAACTTCGTATATACGACATGTTCGCGGCGGTGGTGGACAAGCTCATTTCAGCAGTATTACGTCGCACAAAATATATTTCGAATTATCTTTCGAAGTCGTAAAATGAAGTATGTATTCATCGCAAAAGAAAATTTTCTTAAATCCGACATGTTTCGCGCATTCCCATTCAAAAATGCATTAGCAATGGGTTTTGCACAGTGGTGTAAAAATCTGCTATATTTTAAAAACATGCTTCAGACTATAAACTATACTATTTTAGAATGTTAATTTAATATGCTATGCTTTAGCATAACACGCAGGAATGCTTAGCGCGAGAATCGTTCGTTGCGTTGGGCGGCGGTCACATGCTGTCCACCGACAGCTGCGCTAATGCCATGCTAATGCTAAATTGCTAAATTTGCTAATCAGTCAGCGCACAAACTCGTTCGTTGTAGGACGTGTTTCGTTGTGCTGATCGCATCGCTTTATCGGTAAGGCGGGACTGCGGGATCGCGTAGTGCTATTTAATAGCACCAAGAGTCAACCAATATAAAATGCTAAATCCGTTGGGCTTAAATAACGCGTTTTAAATAATTCTTTATGCTATATTATCCACCACTGGTTGTGCACCTATTGGTAACTATTACATTAGGATTAGCAGCGACATTTTTGCAGCGCAACCATCTGTTCAAAAGGTCTATACAAACCAATCAGTGCCCGTGATCCGTTCTTATTATCATAAAATGGAGTCGTGTCTTTGCATTTATCCTAATACTAGGATGATTGAGATTTTCTTTAGATTTAGCTATTTCATCCAAAGATTTGCAATCGTTCTAGAATTTTCGCCAAAGATATATTTTTAATTTAATCATCATCATCAGCCCATTTTCACCCCACTGCAGGGGCTTAGGCCTCCCCCAGGGTTGAGGAGGAGGGGGGGCTTGGAGCTTAAGTAACGACCGCCATCTATTGACAGCGTCCGGGACCGACTGCTTAGCGTGCCCTCCGAAGCACGGTGTCAGTGATATTGTGTACTTAAGTCAGAAAAACTCATTGGTACACGCCCGGATTCGAACCATGGCCCTGTGGGGTCTTGTAAATTTGAGACCGGTTCGTTGCGCTCTGGGCTATCACGACATCGCATCACACTTTATTTTAATACTACGACTTATTTAACAATAACAACTTCCACTTTATATTGTACCAATAACATGGACGATGAAATCATTATGAATATCTTTTTTGACCAACATACCCAATGTCACACATTCATCTAGGCACAGCATCGCGTTTCATTACACGGAGCTGCCAATCCCTGTTCACGAGTCGCACTAAATAGATTCCATCACGACGGGACGCCCTCTAATTTGGCCGCGGGCTCTGGAATCATCCCCAAAATAAGGTCCTCCGCCCTTATATACGATATTAACGTCGAAAATTATACGAATTTCGAAGTCATTCCCTCTTATAAATTAAAATGGTTATTATTCAAATCGAATCATGTAACATTAGGTAATTTTGTGACATTAATTTGAATAATGCTTTCGTTATTGTTTTCAGGGTTTCACGGGCTGGGAACTGAACTGTACAATTAACTCGTGGTTGAATTTTCTTTTTATTGTTCGATCGACCGTCTCTCCAAGATTGTACTTTATTATATTTAACTGATTTCCTCCACACGGGATTGCTTCTTCTTACTTCCTGTTTACCAAGATACGCGTTTTAGTAAGAATATATAAATTTGAAGCGGAATAAAAAACGTATTTTTTCCTTAATATTATGCAATTTTATGAGGAAAACAATTATATTACTATTTATTAGTTTATATTTATAGAATAGGTGATTTTGGATATAATTTTGATTTTACTTCACTGTGATATCTTAAATAAAGGTCAATGGTCAAATAACATTTTGATTATACGATTGACGACCTCTTAGCTTAGTGGATAGTGACCCTGCCTATGAAGCTGGAGGTCCAGGGTTCGAATCACAGGTCGGGTAAGTATTTATATGATGAATATTGATACGGATACCGGGTTTTGGTTGTTATATGTATGTGGTGTCTTCGCTTGGTACCCAAAATACAAGCTACTGCTTAGTTTGGGGCCTAGACGTTGGTGTGATGTATACGTCATTATTATTATTTTTATTATACATCAAAATACTAAATGAGATTATACCTATACGTATGCAAAATCATTATTTTACGAGCCGTAGAGCCTCTCACCATGTTTATTAACGTTGTTTATTTTAGATATTCTTTGTTTTGTTTTCATTTCATTATATTGTTTATAACGTAATTATATATTATATAATTACGACATAAAATAATATAGATCGTAATAAAATAATATAATTACATATTGTTTTAGGTTGAAACTATTATTTGCGAAATGCGGAGATTGCTACAAGGTTGAACCGTTTGACTTGTTTCGGTACCTTTTGAATATTTTTTTAATTAGATCTTAGACATAGATTTTCAAACATTATTAGTATTACATGTCCGCCATCTTTTTAACAGTTCAATACCTTTCTCTCAAACCTTTCAATAGATACACGTAGTAATTCAGACCAGACACAACATCCTGAGTAAGATCATGTGTTGCCTCATCACCTCTTTCAGTAACAGGGACTGAAAACTATATTTTTTTGTCAGGTTTTTATGCCTGCACCTCTTCTTTAGAAATTCTTTGACTCAATGTTGAGGTACATGAGTGTTGTACTGCATGTTGTACTCCAGCACTAATTTCGACCATGAACTTGGTCCGCTGCGAATCGCGCTCCCTTAACCTATTCCAAAGTCAGTAGTGCCGTACCATATCATTAGCCCATTAATGCCCCACTGCAGGGGCTTAGGCTTCCACTCGAGGTGAGAGAGCTTGGAGCTTAATCCACCACGCTGCTCCATTGCGGATCGGTGGATTTTAACGACAAGCATCGACAAACATGACAAACCGGGACCGACCGACGGCTTAACGTGCTCTCCGAGGCACAGTCAGTGATAGTGATAGTTATGTTACTTAAGTCAGAAAAAACTCATTGATACATGCCCTGGAATTCGAACCGCGGTCTTCCAAACCAGAAGCGGAAGACATTTATTTTACATAACGTTCTTATAAATTAAAATCTCATTGGTCAATACGCCTGCGAGGATCGAACCTACGACTTTTGTACCACAGCTCTCAACGAAACTATGTACCATCTTTGTATAATCAGATATCTACACAATCTCACTGGGTAAATACTTACGTGTATATACAGGAAAACGATTGTCAACTACGTATGTGGAATACTAAAACAGCTTACGAATACAATTGCCAATCTATTCACGTTGTGCGGGTTAAGTGCGGGTCACTTGTTATCGAAGTACAAATTATTCGGCGACCAATATTTTACTTAAATCGGTTTTTTGGGGACAAATGAACACCCAACCAATCTAGAACACGAGAGGTATCTGTATACCTATTCAATTATAAAATTTTCCATTACAATTATTTTATGAACCTGTTTTCAGTTAGGACGAGTCCAATTCAATTTACAGGTATTAAAAATATGGAGCGTGATTCTCGGAGCTATTTATTGATTTTATGTCTCATGAAATATTCATCATCATCAGCCCATTTTACCCCACTGCAAGGGCTTAGGCCTCCCCCAGGGTGAGGAGAGGGTTTGGAGCTTAAATCCACCACGCTACTCCACTGCGGGTTGGAGATTATAACGACCGCCATCTATTGACAGCGTCCGGGACCGACTGCTTCACGTGCTCTCCGAGGCACGGAGTCAGTGACAGTTAATGTACTTAAGTCAGAAAAACTCATTGGTACAGGCCCGGATTCGAACCATGGCCCTATGGCCTTATAAATTTGAGACAGGTTCGTTGCGCTCTGGGCTATCACGACCCCATCTGGGCTATCACGACCCCCATGATTGCATCGGTGGTTCAGTGGTAGAATTCTCGCCTGCCATGAAATAATATCAATAAAAAAATTCTAGCAATAAAGTAATGATTTTTTCAAAAATCACATAAAAACTTACGATGTTCAAACTTCTTAGAATACATTATTATGTATTCTGGGAAGTTTTATGACTTACCGTAACATAATTACGTTAACTAACGTAACTACGTTTAGTAACGTGACTACGTTAATTACATTCATTACTTATTTATTAACCTCAAGAAAAATTTATCAAACCAATAATAAATTTATGGAAATTAAACAATGTCTCTATTCCCTGCAGGTTCTAAACTGATTTGGTTGTTTGTAAGGAGGGGGCTTTAAGTCTTGAGTGACATCAGGCTTGAACTTTCCGATTACAAACTTGATTCCCGAGAGAAAACCGAAATCGAAAGCTCAACTTTAACTAATGAAATATCGAAACCGTTCCAATTTACTTTCACAGACAATTTGAGAGCCCCTTTAATTAGTAATTTGTCTGTACATTTCTTCATCACACGAAGTATGTTTCGCATTTTTTTCGTATTGTAAAAAAGCTGGTCAAGAGCTTACAAATCTTGAAACCAAGCATACTTCAAAGTATACGTTGAATGGATAATGTAATCATCATCATCCGAAACCTCCTACCTACCTACTTATGTTACACTGGGGTCGCTGTCTTATCAGCCCCTCTTGCCCGGCCGAAGCCTCTAAGTCTGGTAACTACTACTTTTGTTTTTTTTGGAAGAGAAGAATCTTTTCCCAGAAAACAACTACATCCGTCTACAGACCCATTATGCCATAGCATCTGACAAAGTACTTCCGTGTTGTAAAAGGACCGACGCGCCATCTTTTATTATATACTTAAAACTAATCTCCCTCATTACGCAAAACAAGAAAACGCATTCCTCGCTTTGTTGTTCTAAGTTTTAATTATAGCCGATTACTAAGATACAAAACCAAAACAATCTTGGTTGAAAATCGATGTCGATGTACTAGAGTCATAAATTTTAAGGCAAGTAATTATGGTTGCAAGTTCAAGAACTAAATGCGTTCTCAAATTTAACTTGCCAGACTGTCGCAAAAAGAAATAAATATTGACTGAAATCGGATAGTTTGAGAATTTTTATTTTTTATGCCAATAAACAGAAGTAATTTGTGTGAAGTAAACTTTAATAGAAATATATATATTTTTAGATTTAAGAACTTGATTTAAAGACATATTTGTTTCTTGAGTGAAAATTTCATTTTTATCTGTGTACCTACTAAGGTTCAGACGATAAAGCTCTGTGACGGACGGACGGACGGACGGAGACCGGAGCTTTAGCAATAGGGTTCTCGATGGTACCCTCTGGAAAAAGAATCTTAAAAAATAAAAACCGACTTCAAAAACATAAACTAAAAAGTTAAAAATAAAATTTTCACTTTAAAGAAAGGAGCATTAACAGGCGGCATATAGTTAATGAAGTCGGTGCCTACTCACTCAGACACTTTAAATTGTGTTCTATTTTTGTTATAGTTATAAATATATCATTGTTGTAATTGTTATTACCTGGTAAGTACCCATTTAGTTTATGTTTTTGAAGTCGGTTTTTATTTTATTTTTTAAATTATTTTACTTTTCAATTTTTAGTTGAACGCATCTGTAACTTATTTGTATTTAGTATAAATGGGGCTACTAAACGCGCTACTCTAATGAGACAGCACCGCGATTACGCAACGTAAATTCAGTGTCAAATTGACGCATCAGCATGCCTAGTAGGCAGTGGTATTCCTATGTAAAACTTCAATCTTAATTATTATTTTGGCACATTCAACCGTATGAAGGAAGCCCAACAAAAAGTAACTGCTGTAAATCGTTGAGGAATTCCCTCGACTGTTTATGGTCTTCATCATCAGACTTGTAATGGCACTTATAATTCATATGGGTGCAAAGATCTCATCAATAGAAATGAATCAAGTCCAAACACCAGGTAATTGCTATAAATCGTTAAGGAGTTTTTTCGACTGTGTATGGTCTCCATCATCAGACCTGTAATGGTACTTATAACCTTTATGGGTGCAAAGTTCTTATTAATAGAAATGAATTAAGTGCAAACACCAGGTAATTGCTGTAAATCGTTAAGGAGTTCCCTCGATTGTGTATGGTCTCCATCATCAGACCTATAATGGCACTTATAATCCATATAGGTGCAAAGATCTCATCAATAGAAATAAATCAAGTCCACCAGGTAATTGCTGTAAGTCGTTGAGGAGTTCCCTCGACTGTCTTTCAGCTCCATCATCAGATCGACTCTTGACCTTCATTAAATAGTACTAGTAGTAGTACTTTATCAAAATACTTAAAATACGATACTTTAAAATACAATTTTCGAAGGTTGCCCTCGATTTCTTTGGGATGCCATCATCAGATCCTTGTTTCCTTATCATGGTACCATTTCGGAGATATCTCCCTTTCACAAAAAAAAATCATCCAATTCGGTTCATAAACAACGAAGTTATCCCTGAACACACATAAAAAAAAAACATATATACGGTCGAATTGAGTAACCTCCTTCTTTTTTGAAGTCGCTTAAAAAGGGAATGAGTCAGAATCGCAAGCAAAGGAGTATACAAAGATGCATAGATAACGCAAAAGCATCGGTAAAAAATAATCAGAAAAAGCTCAAATTTCACGTGAGAGTCAATGAATTTAGTATGTGCTTAGGACGTAATATTTATGCATTTATATAAAAACTATTCGACACTAAGAAACTTTTTAATTTCTCTAAAATCTATCTCACAACATGTAAGCAATGTAAACAAACCTGTTAGTCAGTATTCCGTTAACAACTTTTACAGTAGTTCTAGAATGGATTCGAGAGTGAATACGAGTATTTTGACAATAAAGTAATTATGATAGATTGTTTATACATTGTCACAATTGCTATAGATATCCGGATTTTAATCGATTTGACGACCAAGCTCAACGAAATAAATTAAATGCAGAGACACAGTTACTGATCGTAAATTGGGTATTAGCATTTTCCGCCGCGATATTTACTTCCTGTGGTCGTGTTCATTTTGTATCTTTGTTTTATTTTGTAAACTTTAACAATTTACAATGTTTATATTCTACTTCTATCCTTTATACAATTCTAATATAAGAGTTTGTTTGTTGATAAAATTCTACACTGAGAAAAATTTCAACATGAAAAAATAAAATTGAATACTTAATACATAATAATCGTGATGATAATAATAATAATATTCTATATTGTACACCAAAAGTTAGAACAAAAATAAATAACATATGTATCTCTTATAACTAAGTTTGGTACAATGGGCGGTCTTATCGCTAAAAGCAATCTCTTCCAGACAACCTTTGGATGGATTGGTAGAAGCTTGAGACAGCAAAAATGTTTATGATGTACTGAGAATAAATTAAGCTACCTAAACAAGATACATATATCTATACCACAACAATACACAAATATGACACTTAAAACTTATTTTAACATCTAAACATTAAACACATACATACCACACAATCAGATAAGCTAAGAAGGGCACAATAAATGAATTTTCACCATTCCCTTGAATTCTGATATAATTGTGAGCGTCTTATAACTGTAGGGAGTCCATTCCACAGGCGAATAGCTTGCGTGATATTACCTACTTGATTTGGCGTAGCACAGTATATTACAGCATGCAGCTGCAGGACAAGTCTGTCGGTGTACTTTTAATGTATCCGTATTGATGTTATATTGTACGTATTTAAGTCTAAAGTATACGTTGACAATATATTTCTGAAATATACGTTCGTCTGTATAAAGGATTTATCTCAGTGTAACACATAATATCAGCATCCAAACTTATTTTTCTAAATAATCTATTTTGTTTCGTTTTTTTTTTTTATTGTACATAGACGAACTGTGAATTTTCCTATACTTGTAGAAGTAGCTGAGTCTACACAGCTTATCTGTAATAATGTTTAATCATATTTCCAAAGACAATGAATCAAATCAATATATGAATCAAACAGTTTTTACACTTCCTAGTCACACTTTCATATTCTTTTCCTGTTTGACATCCGACGACCGCTTAGCCTAGTGGGTAGTGACCCTGCCTATGAAGCTGGGGGTCCCGGGTTCGAATCCTAGGTCCAGTCAGTATTTATATGATGAATATTAATATTGGTACCGGGTCTTGGTTGTTATATGTATGTGGTGTCTTCGCTTTGCACCCAAAACACAAGCTAATGCTTAGTTTGGGGCGTAAACGTTGTTGTGATGTATATGTTATTATTATTATTCGAATTAAAAATCATGTTATGTAAGTTCAAATATATACGAACTATCAATTTAAAAACCAGAATTTATCGAAAGCCTGACCGAAATATTAGATTCATACGTAACGTACGTCGGTACCTTACATCATCATTTTTTAAGATTTTGATTTACTTACCCATGAAAATAAAATTGCTGAATTTTTATTTGTATTCCAAGTACATACATTGTTTTAATTAATCGCCTTAAAAGGGCTATGTAACATATAAAGTAGCGTATATTCGACTGCGGCGTACTTATTTATGCACATATTTGTGGTCACGTCACACATCTTAATGTACATCTATGTATCATGTAAGATAAAACGAACTTAAACGTAGTTATTTACTATTAAGTTATACGTAGTAGTAAATATTTAAGTTGTAAATTACTAAATTAATAATAAAGTAACTACTAAGTAATTACTACGTCTGACCGTTTGGCGGGCAAATATTTGTGTGTATGAATATGTCTATTTGTTCCGTATCTGGGTGAAAAAAGTATATTATATCTGTATATATTATTAAAAAAATATTTAAGTATGTGCACCAGTTGTTTAGTACCCGATAATACAAGCATAACACGTGCTTACTTTGGGACTAGATGGCGCTGTGTGGAATGTCCCAGATATTGTTATAGTACTTATTACTCAAGCAAGTAATAAAGAGAAAATAAGTTATGTTTTTTCAATTATTCCTTTAATGAATTTTAAGCTAATCTCAAATTCCAAATAATCAAATTTTCAAATTTTTTTTCATAAGAATTCTTTAATACGCTTACTACTACACGTCCTCAACTGGGATTTCTTATGTAAAGGACCCTTAAAATAATCAGGCTTTATGCTTACCAATATATCCTTAGATAGAAAAAATCTTTTAAAAAGGAAATAGAATTCGGCATTCTTAAATTCAAATACAGTAAACCATGCTTCCACACCATAAAGTAAATTAATTTGACAGCTGCGTTTGGTTTTAATATGGTTATAATAGAGTCATAAATTTCACTTTACAGTATCGAAAATGTCAAACGCAATTTCGCGGGGGGGTGAGGACCGGCGCGCGGAGACCTCGCGGACTGAAACTCGTCATCGTGCACCAGCTAGCTAGAGTGTGAGTATGGTTAGGACTTTTAGTCAATTCGTGCTTTTATGTTCTACACCAAACATCCACATGATTTTTAAGGCAGTAGCGCGAGTCCACAGCTTTTAAAATAACTAGTTTTTTTTAGTAGTCGACTCGCATAAAGACAATTTTATTATGTGCGAACTGCACGCTTCAGAAATATAAAAGAGGTTTTAGCACTTTATAAAATAAGAAAATAGAAGTGTAATTGTACACACAATGTACGAAATAAAACTAAAATATTTCAACAATTCAATGAAAACATTTACAAAAAAATTTCTAACTAAAATCTTATTAAAACTGGAGAGTTATCCTTTAGCCGAGATCGTCGGATATTCGACATTTCGATATTCATCATTAATTGAGTAGGGTATAATAAAGTCTAACTGTTCGAAAAAAGCGATTATATATTATATTATTTATTATATTTGTCAAGAAAATTACTTTATACGATAATAAAATTTATAAACAAAAGATATTGGAACATAGTATATGGAAATTACAAGCTATTAAAGTTTTATCTCTGTCTCTTTCTTGTAAAACGATATTTCACATTATTCAAATTGGTCTGACGTCACACATAGGTACGCCCTCTTTGTCTAACAGGACATTAAACATTCATATTTTTTTTAAATTACGATTTTTTCTAACATTCTTTTATTATTGTGATATATTTAGAAAACTTTTTAATATAAAATAATTTAAAAAACATAGTCGACGAGCCTATTCTCTGAAATTTGACAGAATAAAACAGACTTAGAAAAAAAAAATCGTATCCAATGAAATTGCATTCGGTATTATAAACAAGAAATGCCTATTTAAAAAATAGTAATATTATTAAATAAGCATAATAGGCTGATTGATCCGTGCCTCGCAGAGCACGTTAAGCAGTCGGCCCCGGGTGCTGTCAATAGATGGCGGTCGTTACAATCCCCAACCCACAGTGGAGCAGCGTGGTGGATTTAAGCTCCAAGCCCCCCTTTGCCCAGGGAGAGGCCTAAGCCTCTACAGTGGGGTAAAAATGGGCTGTTGAAGAAGTGAAGAATAGACAGATTTGGTAGAAAATTAATTTCAGTACGATATATTTATACTATATCTATAGTAGATACTGATATTATTCATAGTTTTCAACTTCAATTAAATACCCCTAATATTAAGATGTTTTTGGGCACGGTATTACCACTAAAACATTCTATTATGTAACTATGGTCTCACCAGAAATAATTAACTGCTTAAATTGGGACTAGATGGTCGTTTTCTGACAGCCGAATTGGTTGATCATCTTGATAAACTAATTCAACTTATAATAAATTGTAATATAATGACGACCGCTTAGCCTAGTGGGCAGCGACCCTGTCTGCGAAGCTGGAGGTCCCGGGTTCGAATCCCAGGTCGGGTCAGTATTTATATGATGAATATTAATACTGGCACCGGGTCTTGGTTGTTATATGTATGTGGTGTCTTCGCTTGGTACCCAAAATACAAGCTAATGCTTAGTTTGGGACTTAGGCGTTGTTGTGATTGTGTGGTTATTATGAAAAAAAAAAGCTAAAATATGGCATAGAACGCGGAAAACTCTACCGCCGAAAGTGATCTAATTAACCTATTTCGGTCCTAGATTTGGTCTTAAAATATCTGATGAGTCGGATTGTACGTATATCTATTTTAACTCTTGTCGTGCAATTACTTTTTGGAGGCAGTCATTTGACCGTGTAAGGCTTACCAGTTACGATTACATCTGTAAACAGAAGTGTTCGTAAACACTATCTCGGAGAGCAAATTTTGTTGAATTTCAAAACAAATGTAAACATTTAAGCACTAATTAAATCAAACATGCAAAACAAACGTAAACACACTTGTAAGGTAGCAAATTTGGGTATAATTTGTTCTGAGAATGCGTTTACGAAAACAGACACCGCGATGTTGGCGTAGGTAAGCTACGTATTTACTAATTTAACCCGTACTTTTTTTTTTATAATTACATAGAAACAAATGCTACTTTGAAACTTTTTGTTTTAAATAAAGTCTCAAGCTTTTGAAACATACATTTCCTACAATACTACAATATTTTTGAGACTTAAAAGCTGATGAAATTTTTTTTTATTTTGAACTTTGATTTGAGCGGTTTTTTTATGTATAAAAGGTTGTCTTTAAAAAGGTTTTCTATTATAATTTTTTTTATTTAATTAGTTTTTTTTTGTAATTACATATCACGAGTATGTCTACCAAAATTCGTTGATTCGGACGCAAACTTTGATCGTGAATAATTCAAACAGACGGTGTCATGGCTATGTAGTCACAAGCAATAATACTGGATATTTGTTACTCGATCACATTGAAAATTAAGATAGAATAAAAAAATTTAATTAAATTAAGTGTCACTTTTAAATTGTAATAAAGTACTTATTAGTTCCATGGTAGAACTCTTTTAATTTAATACTTTTTACATATTGATATGGAAATACAAGATATCTAGATGGTATGATTAACTTAACTTAAGGGATCTATATTGGGTCCCTTTCTGTTTTTAGTGTATATTAATGACTTACCTTACTTGGTAGAAAAATCTGCCGAGATAGTGTTGTTGGCTGATGACACTTCTCTCGTATTTAAAATTAATAGAAATGAAGAGGAATTCTCAACAGTAAACTCTTCACTTTTGCAGGTCTTAAATTGGTTCAACGCTAATAACCTATTATTAAACGCAAATAAAACAAAATGTTTAAAATTTACATTGCCCAATGTTAGACAAGTTGATGTCAATTTGAGACTTGGAGGAGATCCATTAAGTTTTGTTAATGAAACTGTGTTCTTGGGCATTACTATCGACGCAGATTTACAATGGGGTCCTCATATTATGAGGGTGGCTGGTAAACTGAGCTCTGCTGTTTTTGCAATTAGGCAAATAAGAAAACTAACCGATGTGCCTACAGCGAGGCTGGTTTATTTTAGCTACTTTCATAGCATAATGTCATATGGCATTCTGCTATGGGGAAAGGCCGCTGATATTCAAACAATATTTGTTCTGCAGAAAAGGGCTATTCGAGCTATATATAAATTAAAATCTAGAGATAGTGTAAAGGCTTATTTTAGAGAAAGTAATATTTTGACAGTCCCTTGTCAGTATATTTATGAAAATATAATTTATGTACATAAAAACATAAATGCTTTCTCTAGGGTGGGTGATGGCCACAACTTAAATACAAGACATAAGCATATGTTATCAATTCCCAGGTTCAGGCTCTCAAAAGTTAATAATTCTTTCATGGGAAATTGTATCCGTTTTTATAATAAAATTCCAAAAGAAATGTTAGACTTGAATTCTAATCAATTTATAAAGCGAGTTAAAGTCCAACTCATGAAAAAAGCTTACTATTGTATTACCGAGTATTTAAATGATAAGTGCGCATGGACATCATTGTAATAGTTGTAAGACTTTTAATTTAAAAAAAAAAAAAAAACAATTAAGAAAAACATATATTTAAATAAAATAAATAGGGAGGAGTTTCTTGCCGGTTCTTCTCCTCCTAGTTTTTGAACCGGTACCTAATCAATTTTTACGACTTTCAATAAGTGTGTGCAAACATCTTATATTGAATAAAAACTTTTAGAATTTTGAATTTTTTGAATTTAATAATTACTTAGACTAATTAACAATATTTACAATATTTACAACATAAAAATATTGTCCAGGTTGGTCCCGTGTGGCATCGATCCCATTACGCTTGCACTGTTTCCGCGCTGCACAGCGATGCTCAGTTGCTGTGCGAAATAGGCACCAGCTCTGGGATCGCCAGCAGTGCTGACCAGACGGGTGGACAAATCCTTTACGAATTTTTTCGTATCAGACGACCACGGACCGAGTGTCTCTACTGCAACCGCCGCAAACTTGTAGTGAGGAATCAACCCCGAGTATTTGCGACGTTTACATAATTGGGCCTGGTCGGCCGCCGCGCCAGCACTCTGGGCCGTGGCCCGGACATGGGACGGAGCCAGAGTATCCACACATGTGGCATCCCAAATCAAAGCACGGCCCAGGCACCAAGGCACCAACGTTGCTCCGTCGGGTCTCTTGCCATCGTCCCTGAACAAACCTTTCGGCTCTAAAGATGAGGGGATAGATGCTGTCACAAGAGCCCGGTGGATCAAGTCATTAATGGCTCCGTGGCGGTAGATACGACCGGCACTTTTGAGACACGAAAGTCCGTGGCGACCCAGCCGGTCCACACCACGGCCACATGGGCATTGATGAGGCTCGCACACTTCTGTGCCTAACCGCAAACACCCAGCGATGCGTAGTGAAACGGGATCCAAAACTGTGCCGATGTTTTTGGATGGGAGTGCGTGTAGCCAGTGATCCGATTCCTTTTCAGAATTATTTATTTGCTTCACTTATTTCTTAAAGTGACTATAGGCTACCGTAGTCCATAATTCGGTATAATAAATGACAGATTTTTTATTTAAATGCCTCTAATTTGAACCTCACAACTTTCTCAAGAGATCATCTCTAAAAATTAAGTTAAGCACTCAAACTCCACAAAAGCGATTGCACTTGATGAAGCATGAAAAAGTCGGTTTTTTTTATAACCTAAGCCAGATCTATTTAGTCCGTTGTCAGACGAAAAGTTAGACGTTGATATTATATATTTAAAAAGTCCAAACAACTTTAAGTTTGGGTTTGAATGGCGATAAATGAAAACGACTGCTATTTAATAGCTTTATTAAATAACAGCGATTGACCGATTGGCCGAGTGGTTAAAGACCTTAACTGCAAAACCAAGGGTCACGGGTTCGATTCACGCCCGGGACAGATATTTGTGTGCATGAACATGTCTATTTGTTCCGTGTCTGGGTGTAAAAAGTATCTATATATGTATATATTATATAGAATAATTAAGTATTTATTTCAATTAGCTGGTACCCCTAATACAAGCTTTGCTTAGTTTGGAACTAGAGGGCGCTGTGTGGAATGTCCCAAGTATTATTATTATAATTAGAAAAACAAATTAAGATTAGCCATCATAAAGTCTGAATTTTAATACAATCGTAATGTTCATCAGAAATCAGCTGAACTGATTCACATGATATCTTGTATAGTTCGCCTCAAACTTTATGGCGGATCGGAATACAACGCTATAAGCGTGCTTGCGCAGGTACAGTCTACCCTTCGCTCCACTGCGTCCCGCTACACCTAAAACTGGTTACTGCGACGCGACTTGTGCCTATGTTCGGATCCGCCATAAAGTTTGAACATAACTGTATGTAGGATTGAAAACGATATATGCACCGTGTCACTTTTTTTTAAACTGTACCAAAGAAAAATGACAGCTTAAAAAGTTTTCTAATTTAACGACTATAACGCGTTATTTTCATACGTATTGTATGATATTAAAAATATTAAAAAGATGCACACATCTCTAATTTTATGTTATCTATTTTGAGAATGACATTGGTTTTATTTTTAACTGATCGATTTTTTTTATTGCCGAAAATGTGATCATAATAATTTAAATCCTATTTAAATTTAAAATGTTGTCCAAATATTTAATATCTTGTTATTCTATTGTAATAAATTACTATAACAAATAATTGTTTACCCAAACGTAGTAAATAAACTGCACAATTTAAATATTATTTTGTAATTTTTTAGTGAAATTCGGAATTTTTAGTTAATAAAAAACATAAATACATATTGGTAGAAACACACCCTCGATATCAATTGCCGATATTGCCCAGCACTGGTTCATTTTCCCATCACTAAAGAGTTTATTTTCTCATCACTAAATATATACCATAATATCTCATAGCGCAAACTATTGTCAATTAAAGAAGGTATTTTTCTCAAAAAAAAAATGTCAGAAGCGACCGAACAATTACTATTATAAGACACTTGAACCGTAAACAAAAACAAATTATCGGTGTGATGAATCAAGTGACAAAGTGAAAATTAAGAAGACTAAAATATTTGTGTTATTTGTGTATTTTTTATAATGAAAATTATTCCTCATTTACGATCTAAATTATTTTATTGTGTCCAACCCTGTTGCCTTCGACATTTTTAATGGGGCTTATATAATCTTTATTTTTCTCTCGCCAGGTGGTGTGTAAGCGACGGTAGGTATTCAATCGACGGTCAGTTTCATACAAAAATTGGAATTTTATAACATACTAGCGGCCCGTCCCGGCTTCGCACGGGTAGTATTCGTTTCTCATAAGAATCACTTTTTTTATCTCAGTCTTGTCTCATTCCCGTTCTTCCTTTCATTTTTTCGTTCCCATCGCAAAAATACTTTATTATTTCTGTTCTTGGCCCTAGTGTAGCTTCGTTTTCGTTTCCATTCTCATCAAAAATAACTTTTTTATCTCCGTCTCAACTCATTCCCGTTCTTCCCTTTCCCGCTTTTGTTCCCATCGCATAAATATTTTATCGTTTCCGTTCCTGGCCCTGGTCTCATTTCCTTTTTGTTTCCATTCTCATCAAGTACAACTTTTTTATTTCAGTCTTAACTCTTTCCCGTTCTTCCCTTTCCCGTTTTCGTTCCCGTAACACAAATATTTATCGTTTCAACAATTTCTGTCAGTCTTAATTAAATAAATTACACTTTTGCGAAATAATATTTAGTTATGCAATTATTAAATTACTAAAATGGCTATTAAAAAATAAGGGTTGATCGTAGAAGGGTGAAAATTGAGGATTGTATGTATTTTTGTATGTTGTATCATAAAAAAATAAAAATTAAAAATTTTGTCTAAAAAAAAATTTAGGGGTGGACTACCCCTAACATTTAGGGGGATGAAAAATAGATGTTGGCCGATTCTCATAGATACCGGATAAGCACAAAAAATTTCATCGAAATCGGTCAAGCCGTTTCGGAGGAGTATGGCAACTAAAACTGTGACACGAGAATTTTATATATTAGATACATACACATAAATAAATTAACATATATAAAGTCCATTACATTATAATTTAACAATATATATTATAGATACAGCAACGATAATTAACAAACTTAGAAATAGGTAAATATATAAAAATAGAATTATTACAGTTTATGTAGACACTAGAATATAGAATGATTATTTACAACATTAACCAAACAAAAGAAAATGAAAACATAAATATTGACTATTGTTTACAACAAGCCGTGCCCGTAAACACCTGGTCCAAATGTGGCCATCACACTGCACTGGCCGCGTTTCCTCGTTGGATTGCCAGTGAGATGCGCTGGGCCAGATTTCGGGAACGAGCGTCGCAACCAGCGTCCCTTAGGCGATGACCCAGAGCGGACATAAAGCTCTTAGCTTCGAGCACCATGGTCCTCCTGTTTCATCCGCAAATGGTACGAAATCATACGTGGCTTCTAAGGAGGCATATTTGTGGTGTTTTCGCCGTGCCACGTTCTCGGCAGCCACGCCCGGGGCCCGTATGGTTGCATTCAAATATGAGGTAGGGAAAGTGCACACGCGTGTCGCATCCCACACCATGCAGCCTTCCACCACGGTACGAGGGTAAGTCTATATGGATGTTTGCCGTCTGTGCGACTTAAGCTTGGTGGCTCAAGCAGGCACGGAACATTTGCCGAGACCAAAGCTCCTTTAATCAGGTCATTGAGGGGATGGTGTCGTGAGAACTTTGCCGATATAGTTGAGCAATTTAGACCGAGACGCCCACTAGCTTCCACATGCAGACGTACTTGTGGGGCTGACAGATATTGCTCCCTAATCTAAGTGTAATATGTAAAGGAGGTACCTTCGCCGAGAGCGCCATCTACAAAAGTTTTGCGTGAACACTAAATTGCCGACAAAATTACGCACGAATATAGTTTCAATCAAACTTTATGGCGGGTCGGAATCAGTCGGAATACAACGTTTTATGCATGTTTGCGC
This sequence comes from Luffia ferchaultella, assembly GCA_949709985.1. Classification (NCBI taxonomy): domain Eukaryota; kingdom Metazoa; phylum Arthropoda; class Insecta; order Lepidoptera; family Psychidae; genus Luffia; species Luffia ferchaultella. Next base: position 12,282,255 of record OX453260.1, on the reverse strand, counting down.
AGGTTCAGTCATATGCCCCTCGCTCCACTGCGTCCCGCTACACCTAAAACTGGTAACTGCGACGCGACTTGTGCCTATGTTCACATCCGCCATAAAGGTTGATTGAATGAATGAATGAAATAATAATTTATTTAAAAAAAAGTTAATTTACATGCACTTGACTAATCATAAACCATTATAGGTTTCTCCGATAGCCATATCATCGGCAAGCGTAAATAATATAAAACAAATTCCTATTTACTAGTTAGGTAGGTAATAATTAGGTATATCTAGGTTTTACAATATCACAACAATATAACAATTCACAATATATCAGACAGAAATGAAGGTAGACAAACATAAACCAGAATCAATTCGTAACAAGTGTTAAATATGTACGTGATGTCATGCCAATTAATATATTTTGCATCGTGTTACCTGTGCAGTTTACAGCGTGTTCCGGAAGTAAAATGTTTATGTGTAATAATTAAATATTGTCATTAAATACATATTATTATCCTTCTTTTTATTATTATTATTATTATATTTTTCAATTTATTTTAGTACTTAATTATATGTTTTCAACAAGATTGGAACTGTAACTGCATTGCCTACTTTGTTTATTTATTTTACACGTTTATTTATACACGTATAGGTACGCTATTGTTATATTTTTTGTTATATAAAACGACATGAAAAACTAAAAGAAAACATTCTCCAAAAAAATATTCTAAGCTAAAAATATTACGTACAACAAAAATGTACCGACATAATAACAATAACGATTCTGTGGCGTTTGTTTCTTCTAGAAAAGTACGGTATATGTTATATGCGTACGAAATAATTTAACGAGAAGTCTACCAATGCTACCGGGGAAGCAGTTTTTGTCAGGGGCTAATGTAATAAAGTTTAAACTGGGGAACGAGCCAAGTGGTCTACGTCCAAATTAGAAGTTAACAAATACTGCTGTTTTAGAGAAGAATTCTAAGTGCCAACTTAATTAGCAGTTTCGCGTTTAGCATAATTTAATTGATTTTATTTGAGTTTAGGCGCTACATAACATATTATATATTTTAAATTAAATTCAATTACGAAAATAATAAGAACTCTGTTATCTAGCCATACTCATTTCACTTTATTTTCCAAACCACTGTAATTAAAAGTAAGTTTAAAAAACCATAATTTGACTTCATTTTAAATTCATGGATATATTGTGGAAAATCAAAAATATTTCATCCCAATTTCGTTGCAGGAAAGTTAAAGGAGTTGCAATCAATTTCTTGACTACCAATAGAAAGTCAACCTGCCTGTTTTATATAAATGCAAAGTTTTATAATGTTTATAAGTAAAAAAAAATATAAGGGTTTGACAGACAGGACAGACGGACAAATGTACATACATACAGATAGATGGGCGGGCATGACGAAATTATGAAAGATTTTTTGCTTTTACCTCTGAAACCCTAAAAAGGATAAACATTCAAAATGAGACTTCGATGGGCCAAACGAACAAAGCATATAAATTAATAACGCCTTTCCTAGTCGACCAAAGATTGTAAAGAGATTTTTTTTATTTCACGATTTCAGCCCATGGTTTCAGCACAGCTTTGTGAGGATTGTGAACATATTTAACAATTAGTGTAATGCCGTTATACAATTTACTATAAATAATGTCGTATATTGTTTTTTTAAAAATTTAGTAAGAAAAGAATATGATTCAATATTTAAAAGAACTCATTAAACAATTAAATATTTAGGTACATACGTACTGATTAATTTAGGACATTCGTTATTTAACTAGATAATAAAATGTAGTTCTAAAAGTATTTTGGTTTTTAATTGAACAAATTAATAATTTACTTACTGAAAAAATTCGACATCAAATTTTACATTCACAAAACGTCGTTAAAACTCGACAACGTCGTGTGAAGAAATTTCACTGACTGTAATTAGAGCTACATTCCTGTTGTGAACAAAGCACATTATAAAAGTTAATGTGTTACAATATTACGACCACTTTGATGTACTTAATGCAGAAGTTTCAACATTGAAAGTTCCGGAATGATGCAAAACCAAATGTATGAATAATACCTCCTTTATAATTTAGATATCACAACTAAGTGTATAAAAATCATCATTTCTGAATTCACATCGAATTTCGGAAAAATGGCGATTAGTAATAAATTTATGACGAATCAAAATCTATTTACGACCTGCGGATGATGTCACTTATACGCGTTACATAAAAATAATCAGCAATACCCCAACGCGACATATACATGTAGTGGCCGAATGACGTCTTGGCGTGATTTTCTTTTAAAAAAAAAACATTTTTCAAAACAAACTTTTAATTAAAAAATCATGTACTAAAATTTAAAAATAATCATCAACCTTTAAATCTCAAGTCTACAAAATTACGTTGTTAAAATATGAGGTATATATATTTTATAATGGAAAGTTTCAATAACTAATATATATTACGTTTGACGTCTCAAGCTTAAAATATTCATATTATATATTATGCTATATTATGCGATATTTATTGTTCCTATCACAAAGTAAATAAATTAAACAACAGCGTTTGGTTATAATGGAGTAAGAAATGTCACTTCACAGTATTTAAAATGTCATACGCAATTTGGCGGGGGTGAAGGCCAGCGCACGGGGATCTTGCGGACTAAACTCCGACTGAAACTTGCCATCTCGCAACGGGTACACACCAGCCAGCTAGAGTATGAGTGGTTAGACGGTATAGTAAGCGCAGAAAAAGGCTTCTAATCAAATTGAACTTTTATGGTTCTTCAAGAAATTATATCAAGAAATTATAACCACGATGAGATTTGGACGTAAATTTTGTTTATAAGTATCGAATTAACTGATTCGATAGACAAGTTTCCCGACAAACTCGGGAAACTCGTTTCGAGTTTCTCGGGGTTCTCGAGGGAAAACTAAATAATAACTTAGGAAAATGCCTATATAGTAACTCAAATTATTTATATGCAGTTATCAGTTACGTCAAGGTAAATTTATTGTAATAGCTGTTGCAGATTAAACAATTAATATGGTCAAATAGATCGATGATAACTGGTGATACCGATTGATCCCCATTTGTTCCCTTTTGTTCTACTCTGCCATTTATTCTAGAATTTACAAAAATACTTATATTTCTCAGACAATTTTGTCCATAAAATAGTAACATCACTTTGTTACAGTTTTTATAGGTTCGATGAAAATCCATCTCTGTATTATTATTTACAGGATGGTAGCTCCAACAATGTGTTTACTATACTTTCTGTTCATGACAACAATACTGCGTTTGTATCGAAACATCACTGAGCCCGCTACTAAATACAAAACTTAAACCTCCAGAGCGCACGTCTCAATCCGTATCAACGCAACAAAAGCTTTGCGGCAAATCATGAACGAGTGAAAATGATTTAAAAATACGAACAGGGACATGGGAGACTTTCTTCCCATTACTTCTATTGTATGAACGTAAAAGCTTCCTATTGTGACGCCCTACAAAGCTCCACTTGTTCTATTTATACTTGTCGGTTTCATTTTATGAACATTATTTGATAGCTCATAGGTCGAAATTACTTGTTCGCAATATTGCAATACCAAGGAGATTGATTAAAAACTGATCAAATAAATGCATTTCGGACCACGTGTTATATGTTTCCAGAGAGATAGCTAAATAATATAAACTTGATAATTTTACCTACTCACACTAAAATAACTTCTAACCGGTATTGAACAAATCTAATATGTTGAAATTACCATCGAAATCCTTGCATATTCTTATAGAGAAGAGTCCTTTGTCCTGAATTAGTTTTATATGTCGGCAGGGAAAATATAATACATGCGATCTACCTACACGTTTTCGCCAATTAATCGTAGGGTGTAACCGAAAAGTGAATAGTGGAACTCCTGTAGTTCACGCAGGCAAAGCCACGGGCAGCAACTAGTACATAAATAATTATGTATTCGTGACGGACTTTGATCTCACGGGCTCTTGCCCCTTTTGATCCGAAATCTCGTCTAACTTTAACTATTTCGGAAACAGGTCAAAATCACACTAACATGATACAAGCCCATCCAATCATTCAATGTCTGTAACTTTCTTTGAATTAACACTACAGATCATATACTCGTACAATCAGATCCCTCGCATTCAAACGTTTGGTCATAATACGTCCCAAGTATAGTTCTAATCAACCTTTATGGCGGATGTGAACATAGACACAAGTCGCGTCGCAGTAACCAGTTTCAGATGTAGCGGGACGCAGTGGAGCGAGAGGCATATGACTGCACCTGCGTAAGCATGCATAAAGCGTTGTATTCCGATCCGCCTTAAAATTTGATTGGAACTATAGTAGCATAGTAGAATTTCAGTAATATGTAACTAAAAGAGAAGGTGACTAAGTGTCGTGATAACCCGAGCGCAGCTAACCTATTTCTAGTTTAGGTCGTGCGGCCGTGGTTCGAATCCGGGCGTGTACTAATGAGTTTTTCTAACTTAAGTATAAAACTATCACTGACTCCGTGCCTCGGAGATCACTTTATGCTGTCGGTCCCGGTTGCCATTAACAGATGGCAGTCGTTAAAATCCACCAACACGCATTGGTGCAGTGTGGTGGATTAAGCTCCAAGTCCCTATCACCCTGAGAGAAGGGCTAAGCCCCTGCAGTGAGGCATAATGGGCTGGTGGAATGGAACGGAGTGGAAAGGTGATGAGGGTATACTGCCCAGAGTAGCGTGATAATGGGAGACAAGGAGAATTCAAAAGAAATTTGAATAAGCTTGTAAAGGTATATTGCAATCTAAGTATACGAACTTAAACTTTTCCCAAAGAAAGTATATCTCTGACAATAAAAATAGCTTTACAGTGATTTTATAAAGTTTTCGTATTTCGACGCGCTCAGACGCGCTCGCACTTTTTTCTTGGAGCAGTTACCGCTAGGGCGCCACGTCATCCGTGCCCATATACTGGCGGCATCCCCGCGCAGCGATGCTGAGTATATTATAATAAGTATAATTATTATGTAAAATATGCGTCTTTATCTTTATCGTAGTTACGGGATTTTTTGACATCTCAATCTTGTGTTTCAAGTAAAATACCTTAAAAAAATTATACGCTCAGCTAAGCACTCAGAAAGAGATTGTTTTAATACAAATCGAATATAACTCTATGTACGTGCTTGCGCAGGTTCAGTCATATACCCCTCGCTCCACTGCGTCCCGCTACACCTAAAACTGGCTACTGCGACACGACTTGTGCCTATGTTCACATCCGCCATAAGGTTTGAATGGAACGTTACGCACTTGGCACATCTGACGTCACAAAACGTCCTCCGTACAAGTGTCGCGTGCATGCGGTCACGCTTCATCTAAATTTCAATTATTTATTGTGAAACCGTTTTAGGTGCACAATCTAAGACAAAAATTATGTTGTAGATAGAAGTACCAACATGACAAAATATAAAACATCCATATTTTTTTCTGTTTACAAGCTCACCCACGTAGTAAAACACAAAATAAAAATGAAGTTTCATCGAATTTTTTCCCCCCGAACGTGACTTAATATTAGCTGAAGGGTCCAGAAAAATGTGGCAGGTACGATGGGAAAGGGGTCGTCCCTGAAACACCTGAAATTAGCCCCTTCCAAAAAATGGACTTGCTGGCTGCTGTGTAAATAAAGCCCTGTGCAGTGCAATAAAGTTAAACTGACTAAAGGGTGTATTCACATGATTAAATAAGTTACTTCAGAGGATTCGGGACAAAAGTTGATTCTAGTACCCACTTTGGCTAAAATATCAGTTTATTATGTTCCCCACTGTAGGGATCAAAATTTTATATATAATAAGTGTCTTTTGCTCCCCTTAGAGATTAACGCTAGGGATTCAAGTGGAAACACTTTTTAAGGCTTTCATTCTATGTTTCAACTATACCATAAAGTGACCTTAAGACATTTTAAATGCATTTTTTGTTTTAATTTTACTTGTTATCTACGACTCACATTACATTTTTATTTAATATTTTTATCATTTTCATTTAGTCGACGACGACTTAGCCTAGTGGGTAGCGACCCTGCCTACGAAGCTGGAGGTCCCGGGTTCGAATCCCAGGTCGGGTCAGTATTTATATGATGAATACTGATACTGATACCGGGTCTCGGTTGTTATATGTATGTGGTGTCTTCGCTTTGTACCCAAAACACAAGACAATGCTTAGTTTGGGGCCTAGACGTTGTTGTCATGTATACGTCATTATTATTATTATTAGTCATAAACGCGTTTTTGAAAGTTTATTTTGTTTATTCATATAAGTCTCAAAATATGGGTATTATAATTTCGTAGGCGTAACCGTAATATCGGGGAAGGCAGGTATATTGTTTCGAAGATAAATTTCAAGTAAAGTTCGTACATGGTGCGTGGAAACAAATAAGGCAAAAGATCGCACTGTAGAATATTCCTATAAAGTTTGTTTTTATAATGTCTGTCGTTACGTCGGTTTAAACATTTTTTTTTCATCTAACAGTTTACGTGTAAAGAGCCACCACTTAAAAATTTAATTTTGTTTATTACTGTACGAAATTCTTCTCATAAGAAATCTGCCTGATGAACTTCATCAGAATTAATGGAAAGATATGAGCTTGTGACAGACAGACGGAAGATGAAATCGTAAGTGACCCGTTTTTTGCAATTTGGTTACGGGACCCTAAAAACTTTTAATTAAAAAAAAAATATTACTGAATTTCAATGTTCCAGAACATATTAGCGGTTCAGACACACAGAAAATCCATTTTCAATGACAAAGTGTTTGACACTATGACATTTCTAGACCGGCTCCATACGTTGACCCAATAGCTGGCCCAATGCTACTTGTCCAACGTGTGGAACGAGGTTTTCTACCTTGGCGCCAACATTGGCTATTAGGAATCCGCGCGTTGGTGATTCACTCAGTCGTGTTGCAACACGCATTGAGTGCGTGGGTCGAGTATGGTCGAACGAGAATGTTATTTTCATTTAAACCAATCGCCATCCGCAAGAATAAATAAATAAGTCATTGAATTTTTTAAACTTTTGTGTTTAGAATTTTTTTAACATTTTTATTTAATTTTTAGAAAGCGCTTAGAGCAAGTTCAATTTCTGTATCGGACGTCTTCACATTGGCTCTGACGGGACAGTACTAATATAAGAGCCAACGTGTCTAAGCTTCACCAATTAAACAGGCAACGTTGGTCACCAATGATGTGGACGATATCTGGTGCTGGCGCTACAATCTATAAACTACTACACTGCCTTGGATCGGTTGTCCTGTATCTTAGCTCACACATCTTCATAGTAGAGTATATACAGGTTCCAAGGTGAAAGTATGTATCGATACGAACAACGGAAATGTAAAATAAAATTTTGCGTTTTCATGTCAATGCGGTTTCATGAAAAAATTAAATACCTACCTCTTTAAAAGTATGGCACGGTTGAGCTTTTTTAAATTCTTTCATTCTACAGGTCAGCGTTTAATAATAATAATAATAATACCTGGGATCTGGGACATCCCGCACAGCGCCATCTAGTCCCAAAGTAAGCAAGTATTGTGCTTGTATTATAGGGTACTAGACAACTCACATACATGCTTAAATAGTCTTTTTTTCATAATGTATACATATATAGATATTTTTACACCCAGACTCGAAGCAAATAGATATGATCATGCACAGAAATATTTATCCCGGGCGGGAATCGAAAAAAATAATAAAAATAAAAGAACTAAAACACCAGTGTGTGTGTTCCTTTCGTAATAATCGTCCGGTTTAAAATGATTAACACGTAACTTTGTCATATTTTAAACACAAAACTTTTCCTTCAGTGAGCTATTTCCTACATTTTTCTACGTTCAAGTTCCTTCGGACATATTCGGTACGTACGTACATACATAGAGATTACTATGTTTTTATCAATGTGTAATTTTACAAACTATGTATAAAAATAATTTTTCCTTGTAAAATCCTTAGGTATTTGACAGATCTCAAACTCTAGTATCACTCAACAGTAGTGACCCCTGAAGGGAACAAATGACAGTTTTTATCGCCATTAGGAGAGTTTGCGAGACCCATCGTCTAATTGATCAGAAGGTGCCCTAAAAAAAGACGAAGACATGATTGGTCATTAAAGTAATAAAATAAATTCTATTGCTTTTAGAATCCTCGGGCTAAATTGATTCAATATGCAAATGTCATGATGCCACGATCTGTGTTGCTAATCTCTGAAACTCGCAGCAAGTTATTTACGTTTCGATTTCGCTAACTATAGAACATTGCAGAATAAAACCATATATTTACAAATGAAGTTCAAATCACACGTCAGCCTGATTCTCAAAGGTCACTTATGGTTTCTCTTTGCACTTGACTTTCATTTTACCATAAAATAAAATAAAATTTCGGCTGAGTGTAATATAGAAGTTAAAATTACTTTTTTTACTTAAGTCAATAACTGGTGAGCTAAAATCCTAAAGTCCTAAAAAGTGTGTCTTTAACTTTTCAAATATAAGGTGGAAAATTCTGAAAAAAAAAAATTAACTTAAAACAACTCAAAAAACACTTTGAAGGAAATTACTTTGAATTATATTAATTGAGTAATTTTTGAGATATTTGTTTTTAAACTTACCTATAATTTGAATTTTAACCATGAACGTTAATTCCGACTGCAGAACCCTTCACTGTGCACTAAGTCCGACATTTTGGCGGGTTCTTTTATACTATCATAAGTACCCGTTTAAATAAAATAACACCTTTCTTTGCAAAGATATTATAAATCCAAAAATAAATAATTTAATAATTACATATATTATTATTTCCAAATTCAATCCAAAAACATACAATGAGAATAAATAAAAGCACCCAAAAAAATATGCAAAGGTAAAAAATTACAAACTTTTACCTGATTCCGAATTTCAGTTTTGAAAGTTCAAGGAAAAGACGGAGCAGGAAGTAATAAAAAGAAGATAGATTTTTTTAAAATTATTGTGAGAAAAGTTTTTTGTAATAATTAAGTCTCCTAAAAACGGGGTCAATTACAAAATTTTGCTTATTACAGACAATAATAACTTTCTTAAGGAGCTACTTTGATAATCGAGTAGTCACGTAAATAACTTACGCATTTATTAGTCCGCCACGTCAGCTATTTACCGAGTTACTTTGGGTACCTTCGAATTTGTGTAGCGGCTACGCGTCATTTATATATCAATGCAACGGTACGCTTTGGTCAATTTCTTGTTCGGAGGGTCTAATCCTCGCGTGTAGGATGTTTGTTCATGAATTCTCGGTATTTACTTTTAAAATTAGTATCCTCAGGAACTGTCCAGCCAACTGTACACTTACGCATACAGCGGTGTTTTTGTTAGTTCAAGGAGATAGTCTGTCTGTTTACCAAACGTGTTTCAAGATATACGTTCTTGAATGTTTACGTTCAAGACTTGTGTTTTTAGTTTATAATAATAATAATATTTAGGACACACAGCGCTCTCTAGCCCCAAAGTAAGCATGAGTTATGCTTGTATTATGGGGTACTGGACAACTGATATACATACTTAAATATTCTTTTTTATAATATATATATAGATACTATACACCCAGACACGGAACAAGTAGACATGTTCATGCACACAAATATTTGTCTTGCGCGGGAATCGAATCCGCGACCCTCGGCTCCGAAGTTAGGGTCTCTTCCACTCGGTCAACCGGTCAATCAAGTTTGAGTAAAAGTTAAACGCATTCTATAGGGCAAAGCCGTGTATAGAAGCGAAAATAATAAGTGATTTGAGAAATTGTCTAAGCTATCCTTTAGAACATACACACGGCATGGACTCTCACGGCAGGACTGGTCCACAAATTTAAAGTCGCTCAGCGCGCTATGGAGCGGGCTATGCTCGGTATTTCCTTGATCAACAAAATCAGGAATACTGAAATCCGTCGAAGAACTAAAGTTGTCGACATAGCCGAAGTGATTAGCAAGCTGAAGTGACAATGGGCCGGTCACATTTGTCGTAGAACCGACAACCGATGGGGTAGACGGGTTCTCGAGTGGAGGTCACGTATTTTTTTTTTTAAATCAAAACCCCCTGACTTTTTTCTGGTCAGGCCCTTTGGCATGCATCAATCTTCCATTCAGGCATAACACATTTTTTCATCTAGTTCCCTATATCTTAAAACTATAGGGTACTTCATTTTATTGTTTGCTTTCTTTATTTATTACTCTGATCCTTTATTTCTTAAATTTATACTTTATTTAATACATATTATATCTTATTTCTATTTACAATTTCCACTTATAATAATTGTCCATTTTGGCTTTTTCTTTCATTTTACTCTATACAATATTTACATAACTTCATATTTGTCTGTAATTCTTTATACCTGTTTATTATCTCTTCCATATTCCTTACATATCATTATTACTATTACATATGATTTACAGCAAATTTTTCTAGTGTTTGTATTTAGCTTACAATTTTTACTATTTCTATTCAATCTTCATACATATTCCCTATTAAATACATTTCCTTTTCTATAATCCTCTTACATTTGCTCAAGTTTGTTCATTGCATTTGCCTTTTTGACCAATTTAATCATAAACTCTATCAGATGTTGACTCTTTTCCCTATCTCCCAAGATATCACCAAGTTTTTCTTTTTCTATATTTCTTCCTATTTTGTTCTCCAGTTCGAGGCCACGTATTGGGAAGCGAAGCGTTGGACGCCCCCCGGCCAGGTGGACTGATGACCTGAAGCACCATACCGGGGGTAATTGGATGCGGAAGGCGGAGGACCGTGTGTGGTGGCGAGACTTGGGAGAGGCCTATATCCTGCAGTGGAGAGACACGGGCTGATGATGATGATGATGATACACACGGCAAGACGAGATGTGATTTTTTGATTGGGACTGATTATGGGATTGATTTTTGCAATAACTTTTTACCTCGACACTCATTAGATTAATAAATGCAATTTTAAAATACCATCATAACTATCAGAGGTCATCTTGCTTTGGTATCATAGAAGTAGGAATAACACGACAACACACACTACGGTTACGCTGTCTTACCGGACCTACACTTAAATTAAGTGCGGTTGACGCGCCTTGTTTGGCCACAGCGCTTTTTAGAGATCCGGTTCGATATTAATTTTAATGAAAAATGCTGGAATTTGATGTCGATAACCCTGACGCTCTATTTCCCCTTTCTGTGACTTATGTCGCTGTGCGTGTAGACCCCTCCTGCACTTCGCCGCAATAACGTCCCCCGTATTTGTGACTTACAGAATCCTAATAGTTCAGTTGAATTGCGCTCGTTCTAACCTTACTATCATATTGTATGTCCCTACTTCTATATTTGGCGTGCATACCACATTTAGTGCTCTGTTATGTAGATGGAAGGTATCTAAGCGTCAAATTCGGCACTCCAATAAAACCCGACTCAAGTAATCCCTGTATAAGATGTTTACTTCGACCGACGAGTTGTTAATAGTGGTCTAAGATTGTTCGAACTCTCGAACTAGAACCATTAGGGTGGGAAGGGAAGGCGGACTCAGTCCGCGTTTCACGCAAATGGACTGTTTTGCATAAAAATCGACGTATTTCGTTTGAAAGGGACGCTATGAATTTATTAATATAGGAGGACCATTTTGGCTGTCCAGGTTTTATGAACGTTATGAAGCAGGTCAAGTGCGAAGCGAACTCGCGCACCGAGGTTTCCGTCACTACACAATATATTACCATAGACATCGCAACCAACTGTCAAATAGCAACTGTCAAAATGTTTATTTGTATAGGCCACAGCTTGCAAACTACATTATGAATCAGCGTTTTCAGTATTTGTAATTTAAATACAGTCTAATTTACGAAAATTTCAAAAAATTATTACACTTAGCATTTCTCACACCATACCATACCATCAGCCCATTAATGCACCATTGCAGGGACTTAAGCCTCCCCTCAGAATGAGGGGGCTTGGAGCTTAATCAGCCAAGTAGCTCTAATGCGGGTTGGTGGACATCTCACACACAGTTATTTAATCCCAAACTAGGCAAAGCCTGTAATAAGGGCACCGGATACTATTTATATACATACTTAGATATTTTTTTATAATGCATACACATATAAATATTTTACATCTAGACAAGGAACAAATAGACATGTTCATGCACACAATTATTTTCTCGGGCGGGAATCGAACCCGCGACCCTTGGGTTCACATGAGTTTTAAAGAATGATATTCCATTTGCCAGGGTAATAAAAAGTTTTGTTTTTGCGCTTTTTTCTCATGGATAAATTCTCATAAAATAATAACATGATTGAATTTAAATTTCTAATTTAATATTCCAGACTACATTTTACACAAAATATCCAATTTTCAAATAGACAGCAAAATGACATCAATAGGGCTCCTTTAGCACTTTGGGTCTCTCCAAACGATAATTAAGTTAAAATAATATCTAATTTAATAAATATAGTCTAAAACAATAATTCAATATGCATATAAAAAAAAATTAAAGCTGATATTATGTGCGTACATACAGAAAATAGTAATTATGAAGCACGAATGGGCATTATGCCATAGATATAGAAACAGAAATAGATAGAACTATCAAAAGGAGACTAGTAGTGCATATGGATATGTCATATTGATTAATCCAATAACGTCAAACAGTATTTCCCGTAATCGGTAGTTGTGGACAGTTCAATCGATTTCAAAGTAATCTATTTCCCAGTTGCAATCCGCAGAGGCAATCTCCTCAGGGGTCTCAGAAAATGAGAAAATTCCTGAAGCGGACCACGGCGGCGGTGCATCTCAACTTGATATGTCGCCTCGTTTACTGCAACCGATCCTATTATCTAGCTGCGAATAGACCTTTGTGGTAACTATGGGATTAATATACTCTATTACTATAACAAACTAATATAGTATGTACATACCCAAAAAGTACGACTAGTCTAGAAGCCCTCTTCTGCGTTTACCGTCTAACCACTCATATTCTAGCTAGCTGGTGTAGGATCGCGAGTTTCAGTCCGCGACGTCCCCGCGCGCCGTTCTTCACCCCCGCAAAATCGCTTTTAAAACCAAACGCTGCTATCAAAATTTACTGTACGTACATAACTGATAAATTGGTGTACCGTGACTAAATCAAATTGACATCCTATATTTGTTTATGTTCTATTTTTATTTTATTTTATTTATCTGGAAATTCTATTTATTTGTATTCTATACTTATTGAAAATCGTATATTTTTTGTGTCAGCAAATGATAAGTTTTACATGTGTATTTACGTAATATTATATAAATGATATCTATGGGGTCTATATCCGTTGTTTACTCGTTTTGTATATTATGATCTATTATTTGACTGACCGGTTGGCTGAGTGGTTAGAGACCCTAACTGCGGAGCCGAGGGTCGCGGGTTCGAATCCCGCCCCGGACAAATATTTGTGTGCGTGAACATGTCTATTTGTTCGGTGTCTGAGTGTGAAAGTTTCTATATATGTATATATTATTAAGAAAAATAATGTTTATGTATACATATAGCAGTTGTCTAGTAGGTACCCCTTAACATAAGCATAATACTTGCTTACTTTGGAACTAGATGGCGCTGTCTGGGATGTCCCAGATTTTATTATTACAATATTATCTAATAGCTTTCCGTCCGTGGCTATGTGACGCTCCAGGACATTGTATGACTCTGGAATATTTGGAAATTTTCTTTTTTCGTTACAGGTTTTTTAATATTTTTGATTCAGCATGAATAGCTCATTCCAATAGGCATAACCAATGAGTTTTTTTGGACTTAAGTACATTAACTATTACCGACTCCGTGCCTCAGTGAGCACGTTAAGCCGTCGGTCCCGGTTGCTGTCAATAGATGGCGGTCGTTAGAATCCACCAACCCGCATGGAGCAGCGTGGTGGATTTAAGCTCCAAGCCCCCTCATCTTGAGGGGAGGCCTAAGCCCCTACAGTGGGGTATAAAAAGGGCTGATGGAAAAAAATCAAAGCAAATTTGACGACCGCTTAGCCTAGTGGGTAGCGACCCTGCCTACGGGGCTAGAGGTCCCGGGTTCGAATCCCAGGTCGGGTCAGTATTAATATGATGAATATTGATACTGGTACCGGGTCTTGGTTGTTATATATATAAAAAAAAAAAAAATTATATAAGTATATATTATAAAGAATATTTAAGTATGTATATCAGTTGTCTAGTAACCCATAACACAAGCATAATACTTGCTTACTTTGGGACTAGATGGCGCTGTGTGGGAAGTCCCATGTATTATTATTATTAAATGAATAGCTATTTCACAAGAACCGTTATTTTCCGGTATGAAATGGATCTTATTGATTATTGTTATTCCAACCTTTGAGACACCTTCGTACAAAATTTCATTAAAATTTGTTTAGCTGTGTTAACATGAAGAATATTGTCCCACAGAAACCGTAACTATATATATATATGCAAAAAATTATAAAGGTCTGGCTACAACTGTTCGTCAAAAGGAAAGTCCCATTCTACCGATTGACTTTTCTTTCCGGTTCAAAGCAGTACGCCAAGGTTTCGTCACCTGTCACGATGTTATAGACAGCTAATGATTGCCCTCCATTAAATCATGCTATCATTTTGCGACAGCATTCTACACGCAGTCGTTTCTGGTCTTATTCTAATGCCTAATACAGTATAGATTTACTGACATGTAATTTTTTTATCAGTCTCAACTAATAGACGTACGGTATCAATATTAAATTCGGTAACCGCAGTCGCTGGTCGACCTTCACGTCCATCGTTATGGAGATAATTACGTCCACGTCTATAATCACTGAACCACATGTATACGGAGCTACGAAATGGAGCTCTGTTACGAAATGCCAATTGAAGTCTCTGGCAACTTTCTAACTAACTTAAGTCGCAGCAAATATCATAAAAAATCATAGCGCGAAAATTTTCTCTAGTTAAATTCACAATTTTCTAACCGACGCCACAGTCAAGAAACAAATGACTATCTCGCAATTTAGAAAGTAACGTGTTCCCAGAGAGTTCCATTTTGAAATTTCATAAATGGCTTTCTATTTTTTTATTGTAAGTGGCCAGTTCCGGAAACTTTTAGTATGCCCCACTATGTCGCAGGAAACAACTATTATGGACTGACTGATTGGCCGAATGGTTAGAGCTAAGGGTCGCGCGTTCTATTTCCGCCCGGAACAAATATTTGTGTGAACATGTCTATTAGTTCCGTGTCTGGATGTTAAATATAATTTGCATATATTATAAAGAATATTCGAGTACGTATATCAGTTGTCTGGTACCCATAATACAAGCTTTGCTTAGTTCGGGACTAGATGGCGCTGTGTGAGATTTCCCAGCCATTATTATTATTATTATCATTATTATTATGGAGGCCCTCTACTGTACTTTAATAATTTGTTATTTCTTACTGGGTTATATAACTTCTGTAAAATTGGGTCCTTATTACTTATGGGGTTTTAACAATCATCGATTCTTTTTATATATTACTTTATGTATTCCATTCCGTCAGCCCTTTTTATACCCTACTGTAAGGGCTTAGGTCTCCCCTCAATATGAAGAGACTTGGAGCATAAATCTACGGCGCTGCTCCAATGCGGGTTGGCGGATTGTAATGACCGCCATCTATTGACAGCAACCGGGACCGACTGCTTAACGTGCTCTCCGAGGCCAACCGATTGGTACACATCTGGATGCGAACCAAGGCCACGTGGTCTTATACATTTAAAACAGGTTCGCTGCGTTCGGGCTATCACGACACTTGTGTATTAGAAATGGGTAAAAGTATTACAAATGAGAGAAATCATATAATTAAACAATTATAAATAACTACTATTCCAAATAAACCACTAAATATAATGGTGAAATATAATTTTTATCAACATGAATACATTGATTGTCCCACTGTGTTTCTTTCAAGCCAATTCATTAGATATTCGTCATAAAATGATGAATCGCTTAAACTCAAAATGTCGTCTAAAATAAATTAATTAAGTCTTGCCTACATCCTAATATCTTAATAAAAACCTGATACCACATAAATAGTCAATTCAATCTTTTTCTATAATGACATTGCGTAAACTGTATAATATCCGCAATTTTATTTACATAGAATTTTGAAATTCGGACTTTATTTTACCAGCGAAGAAAGTTCAAAATAAGGTTTCAGTTATAACACAATGATAAATAAAATGTGCCAGTAATACCCAAAGCCCTTATCCCTTATCCCTTATCGGTTATATAAGTTTTATATATTTTGTCCTTTTTACTTTCACAATAATTAAGGGTTAAAGTAAGAGCTTTGAATAGCCTCGTAGCTTTTGTCATTTACTAGATATTCAAATAAAACTATAATAACCGTTGTTTTCAGTTTGTCAACATCAAATACGTATAAATATTGTGAAACAGTGGCGGCTTTGAAGGTATTTTTCAGTGAGACAACATTGTGCGGAGAAGGTATTTTTGTCCTTAATGTAAAGTTGAATAAAAATTATGTACATGGTATCTAAGTACATAAGTAAGCTTTCGAATTTCAGATACGAAAACATACAAATAATTTAATGACAATCTAACTGCCTAATATAATAAGCCAGTTGTATTTCAGAAATATGGGACATGAGTTGCGTGCGAGTGATTGGGGTGAAGCGTGGATGATAATAATAATAATAATAATAATAACATATACATCACAACAACGTCTAGGCCCCAAACTAAGGATTAGCATGTGTTTTGGGTAACAAGCGAAGACACCACATACATATAACAACCAAGACCCGGTACCAGTATATGACGGGATTCGAACCCGGGACCTCCAGCTTCGTAGGCAGGGTCGCTACCCACTAGGCTAAGCGGTCTTCAAGCATGAAGGATGATGCGAGAATGAAGCACTTCGCCCGTCTCTGCATAACCACACTACACCGCTAATGCAGCCCGCGCAGCGAGGCTAAAAAGTCACTTGCTGAAACATTAACAAATAAGAGCCTGGGCCATTGCTGCGCGAGTTAATAATTATCTGGCCCTCTCCATGGAAACTACTCAATGTATACAACGCTAGTGAAACTATGTAATTACTAAATCATAGCGTTTACTAAACATAAGATTACCATCACGTGGTACTTATAGCAAATTTTCAGTCGACTTCTATAAATTAAATAATAGATACTTACTGTAAAACACAAGCTTTCGAATTAATACATGATATGAAAATTTGTAATTAAATTGTTGTTATGGATAACAAACAGTTTATTTAAGTGTGGCGTATATTTGGTTTATAGCGTATATTTTTACTAAAATTTTTGTGTTCACAACAGGTGTTATGTACAGGACATCCATGGTTTGATATTATGAAATAGCGTCTCAGCCAACAGTACTAGTTTACACCTTTTCGTACTTGGACATAAGAAATATCAAAATGTGATTATGCTAAATACTTATAGCTCTCGACAACTAATATCACATGGCAATAAAACGTAGTTAACAGGCTACATTCTGCCATAAAACGTGTGGGATCTTACTCAGCCTCGCTGTTTCCTTGCCTTTTATTACGAAAACCTATATCCACGATTGTTTATGCGTGTATATGTTTGTTTGTTTATGCGACGCATGCTGATGAGTTATCGTTTCGCAGATCTCGAAGCGAGATTCGTTTGAGCGAAAATAACAAGGTTAAGGTAAATTTCGTTGAAAACGGCTGATGTTTAAGTTCTAAGTGTTGTTATATATAATATGTCGTGATAGACGAGCGGTACCGAGCCCGCTTCTTGTTCAGAAGGCCGTGGTTCCAATCCCAGGGCATGTACCAATAAGTTTTTTCTGATGATGATTACATGACTATCATTGACTCTGTGCTTCGGAGAGCACGTTAAGCCGTCGGTCCCGGTTGCCATCGATAGATGGTAGTCGTTAAGATTCACAGATCCGCATTGAAGCAACGTGGTAGATAAAGCTCCAAGCCCCTCATCCCGAGGGAAGGCCTAAGCCTCTGCAGTGGATCATTAATAGGCTGTTGGTGTGGTATGGTATTATATGTGTATAACAAAACGATGTGTAACACCTGTAACTGTTTTGTTTCTCTAAATTATCAAAATAAAAATTTTTGAAAGCTTTTAAAAGGTTGAAAAAGCATTATTTCAAGGCAAGACTCTAATCTCGTTATGAAGAACACATCTGACAGGACATTCAAGTGTTCCTAGACACTTTTTGGTACACAAAAATATAAATCTTGTATCATTTTACAGACAATTTGTTGTAAATTACTTAATTTTGTATTTTGAATTTACTTAAATTTTAGATCTTTCAAAAATTGTCCATTTAATATACATGATGACAAAAAAGGGAATCATGGGAAAGCTTAGTGCAATACCGACAGAAAGATTAGATTATAAACTTTCCACAGGTGAAACTGGAAGGTTCAGTTTATAGATATGATATTTTCTAAATATACGAGATATTAAAAAATAATGTATATGGGTCAAGGCAATCACAGGTTTAATCTAAAAAAATTATTAGATTATTAACATGATCTTAATTTTATCGTTTGTATTGTATTATAAAAGCTAATGCCATATTTCAGGTAAAGAATATAATCCAATTATACTGATTATGGCGTACATAAACAAAATGTGCAGGTAAACCAATTTCTTTTTTAGATTAACTCTACAGTACATCGCTTTTAGATGTTTTTATATTTTATTTACTTGGTATATCATCATCATCAGCCCATTTTTACCCCACTGCAGGGACTTAGGCCTCCCCTAGGGTGAGGAGGAGCTTGGAGCTCAAGTCCACCATCTATTGACAGCGTCCGGGACCGACTGCTTAACGTGCCCTCCGAAGTGGTATATACCTTTGTTAAATTACATAAAAGTGTAATAGATATTTTACTGGGCTTTGACTGAGCCGAATAAGAATCTGTAGGATTCCAAAACTGTATCGAAATATGTTTAAGGATATGTTACATAGTCGTCCAGCGGCCGAAGTTCGACCGTACTCACTTTTTTTAGAGTAAGTCAATTCAAACTGCGTCAAACGACAGACTATTAAACTCGTATGATTGACAGGATTTGTAACGTATATTAGCTATATAAAATATACATTTTAGCTTTTAGTTTCTTTTTCCATATAAACATTATACCTATACCAAATCTCGCACTTGTCCGTACACGTAAAAATATATACATAATCAAATTAAATAGTTTGATTCCCGGTTAAAGTAACAAATATTTTCAAAAATGTGAATAAACTGTTTTTTTTCCTCATGAATTTGAGCTTATGTATCCTTTGAACACTTTTCGCTATTTCTCATAGTTTAGGATTTAGCCATACTGTCCCATTTCCAAAATTTACCCTGTACATAGATTTTAACTTTCTGCATTCCTGCTCCACATATACTGTAACTACGTATGCCAAATATCACTCCGTGTGCGTAGAATGCATAAAAACTGATGTGAAGTTTTTCCATCACGTATTTATATATTTAACTAATTTAATTAGTCAATTTTAAGAGTTGTGTTTAAATCAAAGTATTCATTGTGAGTTGAGTGAGGAAAAAAACGAAGATTTTGATTGAATTAACTGTGCGTCTTGTATTTAAACTGTGTGTGAATAATAAGAAGTTTGAATGGAGCCAGACGAGCGGAGACACGACGCGACACGGCTTGAAAGTGATTTCGCACCTACGTATGGCTTCAGGAGACCAACGCGGCGGGTTGACGCAGGCGTCGCTACTGTAATCGTGTTAACTTGTCTGTTACACCGTGTACGGAAGTTTTAGAAACGCAGGTTTTAATGGCCGCGCCCATTCACGCCAGCACTCAGTATCAGTTTGAATGATTGATCTATATGAATCGTAATTAAGCCAAATTGAACGGGAATGAAGGCGGTTGCGCGGGTGACTGCAGACCTGTCATATTCGTTCCTCTGTGTTTAGAAATTATCCTGAACTTGAGAAAACTCTTAATTTGACAGCAGCGATTGGTTTTAATATTTTTTGGTTTGGTTTTGAGAAATGTCAATTCACAGTATCGAAGTGACATTACGCAATTTTGCGGGATTGAAAACTGGCGCACGGGGATTTCAAGGGGGTGCGGGGACCTTGCACTGAAACTCGGAGTAAAACTTGTCATCTTGCAACAGCTGGCTAGAGTATGAGTGGTTAGACGGTATACACAGAAGAGGGCTTCTAGTCAATTCGTATTTTTATGCAAAACTCAGACACACACATCAAAATCGATACGTTATCACGATCGTTTTCAAATTGACATTAATCAAAAATTTTGACATTACAATCAAATACTTTTTATGAAAATATAAGCAATCTTGAGTAGTTTAGTTAGTATTTTTTTTTTTCGATTTTCAAGGATTGATCTATCGTTACAAATTGATAGCTGATGATACGTTACGTAATATTAAGTTCTACGTATTGTACTTCTTTGTAGTGATGTCACATTAATGATTCACGCTTTCTTTTTATATCCCTGTGACTACGTTTTCGAAAAATTTCAAATTTTTCGTTTTAATACGGACGCTTATTTCTATAAATATAAATAAATTTTAGCCATGTTCCAAATTAAAAAAATAATAAAATAAATGTTTTCGGATGTACTGTGATAAGGATACGGAACCGCTTTCATTAAAAGCCGAAAAAAAGTTGGCAGTTTTTATAATTATGAATACTGCGAGCAAGCGTCCGTAGATAAAAAGACAATCACATCGCCGGTGGTGCATTTTTAATGTAAAACTTAGCGAGCGCGAACGACGACGACATTACGATTACGATGACGGCATGGCAGCTAGCTGGAATGAACTTTTTGATGGCAACCAGCGGAGCCACACTAGAACACCGGCGCGGCGGCCATACATGTACCCTCAGAATCGAATCGCTCTGTTTCTATATTAGAATCAAAAGCGTTTATTATTGTAGTACAATATTTGCTACCTACTTTATTACTTTATGTTGAAACCACAGAGCATTAGAGTAGGTTAGAGTTGACATGTAGGCGGATACGCTGTCCCCTTCAAATATGCAGTATGTTGCATACTTAAAACAGATCTCATAACCTAAACTCTAAAATGCGACATCAAATCATATAAAACATGTGAGTGAAAGGGATGAACGACTCAACCGCTTTCTAAAATGATATAAATCTGAGACAAAACAAAACGTATTCATAATAATTTTACTTATATTCGTTGTGTAATTATTTTCGGAGCGCGTGTCTCTGAACAAATACCGTCACGTGGTACTTCTATCCTACTCGATTCTCTGTGGTTGAAACCATGAATGTACAAAGAGATATAAAAAATATACGCCACAGCCTAAATATGCGCCACTAGATCTTTTAGCATAAATACTTATATTTACTGTGAAGTTGAATTTTATATAACACATACGAACTTGGCACTGGAAAAGCAAATAAAAATTCTGAATTTGTCATTATATTTGTTTTTTATTTCTGTATAATCTCTAACCCGAGTAGAAGACGTTACGCTCCATCTTAATTAATATGCTATCTAAGGCTGAGATTAGTTTCGCGTATATTCTACGAGCAAATAAAAAGTATAAGTCATTGCACACGTGTCGGGATACTTGACAAAGCGGTAATAGGATTACGTAAGTAATACCGAACCGAGTGACCGTCCGTCCGTTTACGAGGGATATAAACTGAAGAAGGGTTACTACTTAACTAGTAGTATATACGTTGAAGTCACATGTCGGTGTTATACCAATAGTGGTTTCCAATATCGATATTTTCATGAAAGAATCGGAATCGAATTTCTATAATGCTATCGATAAACCGACACAAACATAAAACAATGTTATTTAGTATATTTGAATCGCTCAACTGACGAGTGCCCAAAGCTTTCTCAATATAGGTAATACTAACGACCCGCCCCGGCTTCGCACGGTAGCAGAGCATATAAGCCGTAATGTTTTTTTCTGTCGTAGTGTCATATCAGTTTGTTACGTCGAACATGTGGATTGGATTTAATTACCTTTAATTATGACGTAAGTTCATCCTACTTGGAATAATTTTAAAATATTTTATTTCCAATGTATAAGTATTTGAAAAAGTAAAGAATAAATACATACGAGTGTATTTCGCGATAGCTCTTAAGATATTAATTTAAATTGTATAGTGTAATGGGCAATCATAATGTGCATAAAATGCTGAAGGTAAATAACTTATTTAATTTGATTAGGATTAATACTGTATCCGTAAAAATTGGTTTCCAATTACCTCATCATATGAAACCATTGTTTTAAACATATAAATAGCTATAGTAAGCTATCCGTAAAAGATAGACATATGCCATCGCGGATTTTTCTTTAGTTATATATAAGATACACAATTCCTCCATACATTATTTTGTTATATCTCAAAAGGATTAGGCAGCGTTTTCGATGAAAGCTCCCAGCCGGCTTGATTTTTTTCTGACTTCTTCAACAATAATCGTCATATTTCAACAAATTTCCACAAAACATTATATACGTAAACCTTCCTCTTGAATTACTCTGTCCATTGGTGTCAACAATATGCCAATCCGTTCCGTAGTTATGATATCTAGTGATGATAGAGATGATGAGCAATTAGTGATTATGAGTTTAAGAATTATATCCGATTTTTTTCTTTTTATTTACTTGATCAAGATAAAAATTAAGCATCGTCTTTAAAAGTAATACTTTTATTGGCATATTAATGCAATCAGTCATTTACAAACTCAAAAACCAAAAAATAACACGTTGGTTAGGCACTATACTACTGAAAAATAAAATATTAATCATATTATTCTTGAGTTAGGTCATCGTCATAAAAATACATTTCATTGTCCTGTGCTGAATTAATCGTTTTTAAGTTCTGGTAAAATGCATGTTGCACTGGAGGAATGTCAGCAAGACTTGTAAAAGATCATCATTACTATGATATTATTATTCTTTTTTGGATACAAAATGTCTAATTCTAGATCTGATAATGAGCAGGATAATCATGTATTCTTCTTCTTCTAAACAACATTAGGACAGTGTGGTTTTTAAGAATAAAATTTATTATAGAAGAACTTCATTCGACCAATACCATCTGTATATACCACATAAAAACATATTATTAGTCCGCTATGGTTTTGAAAATATTATTGAAATGTTAAAGTTTACATACTTCACTTAATATTGTTATTTTCGTGGCTCGGGCCATTCTACCGCTGAGCGACTCGTGTGATATAAGAATCCATACCGTTGACCGTCCACACAATAATTTTACTGTACAGTTTTGTGCCAAGCAATCTCATTGCTCCTGATCTGCGATTTTCCATTCGGCCCATTATACCGCACCGCAGGGGCTTAGGCCTCCCCCCAGGGTGAGATGGCTTGGAGCTTAAATTCATCACACCACACGGGTTGGCGGATTGTAGCGACTGCCATCTATTGACAGGAACCGGGACCGACTGCTTAACGTGCTCTCCGAGGCACGGAGTCAATGATAGTTGTGTACTTAAGTCAGAAAACTCATTGGGACGCGCCCGTATTCGAACCACGGCCTCACGGCTTTGTATTACTGTTAATTACTTACTATGAGTAAATCAGAATCTGGTTTCGTATGGAAGTAAAATACACTATTCTTAATGCTATGCTGTCAATAATAACTAATATAGAAGACGGAAGAATAGAAGAAGTATCCGATTCTCTGACTAGTTGAGAAAATAAGAAATGTACAGTATCTAGGCATTTGCGTTTTCGTTTCACAAAGTTTGCATTTTTTTTTAGTAAATTTTATGGGCTTTCAAGGTAACTGGAATAATTTGACAGAAAGTTTCTTAATGTAAATAAGTGTAAAAACAATGCATGAGACAAATTCTGTATTTTTTTTTTACACGATTCTAGTAATTATGTGATACAGTTCATTCATAAAGTGTAATAATGTGAACATAATAATATTTCAAATTAATGTTTTACACTATCATTACCTTTAAAGAGTTGAATATCGTACACAAATTTAATTTATCCTTTGAGAAAAATTTATTACTTTGTATATTTACATGAAAATTGTTGTTCCTTTATGTTATTACTCAAACAGCCAAAGACGATAAAATACCAGCGATGAAATTCATAACAGTGTATGGTATAGCCAAAGGTATAATATATATACAGGGTGAGATTTTAATGACCAGCTAAATTTTAATATAATGAACTTTCGTAGAAAACCGATAGCCGTTTTGTTTCCTTTTAGTATCATTCTATAGAAAAATATTGAGATATGACTACACAAACCTTTTCCGAAAAAACCAATAACCCTAGTCACCAATAATGCCCGCCGCCCAATTCCGTTTCAAGGCCTCGGGCGCGTACGTTTACTATAGCGTTAACATGGTAACCAAACGTTATAAAACAACACTGTAGATAAAATAATTTATTATGAAAATGTAACCCATATTTTTTATTTACGCAATGAGGTCTATTGGTGATACCTAACATCTAGAAAAATTTTGGCCGGTTACTAAAATCTCACCTTGTATAGTATACTTAGTGTGCATGTCGGCTATGATTTCGATTTGAACTATGCACCGAACGTGAACCAAAAAAAAGGCGAATCGGAAAGCTGTTGCCCAGGGACCCATAGACGGTTGTCATCACCTATTCCTGCAAACTGATAACATGTATGTCGAAACCAAATGTTTAGTCGGCCTGTTGATTGCATGGCTTGGCTGTTCGTCTAATGCCGGCTTTAATTGAATAACTAAAAGAGGCTCACCCAAGTGTTTTAGTTAATAACAGATCATAGAATTATTCATTTCATGAAGTGTTCGCCTTCGGATTCATTTGTAATTACAATTCGACAAAGGACGGTGTACCATTTGTATATTGATAGATCAGGTTAGGTGCAGTTTGTCTGTTTGTTTGTTTAGGGTAGCGATGACCCACTAAGTAGATGTACATTGTAAAATGAGAACACAACGTGAAGTTGGACCAAACAAAAAAAACTAGCTTTTAGTCAGCCAATGTATTGAACGTTCAGCTACTTTAATTCGTTCAACGAACGTCCTAGTCGTTAATAGGCTAGCTGTTCTATTGCGTGTCTATTACCATATGGCGGCGACATATACACCAAGAAACTAATATTTATATATATAGAAACAACCATTACAATTTTAGTATGCATTTTGAATGCAGAGTTGACGTGATCAGCACTGATATATTATCACAGGGATACGGCTTCACCATTGTTGCTGACGACGGTCCGCAAACTTTGTGACGAATCGTCGCATAACTCCATAAATTTACTCGTAACTCCATCGTCTGAACAGTCTTTTACTTGACCTTTCTTTGCTTTTATTTATATGAAAGGCCTTTACCTAACTATGATGACATCTGATCTATACTTAGTGACGTATAAGGTACCAATGAGTTTTTCTGACTTAAGTACACAATATCACTGACACCGTGCTTCGGAGGGCACGTAGTCGGTCACGGACGCTGTCAATATATCGTTACGTTATCGTATCGGTCGTTACAGTTCCCAACCCGCAGTGGAGCAGCGTGGTGGACTTGAGCTCCAAGCCCCCCCTCCCTCCTCACCCTGGGGGAGGCCTGAGCCCCTGCAGTGGGGTAAAAATGGGCTAATGATGATGATGCTGATGATGAAGGTGACCTGGGGGAATTCCGAATTTGGGTATATTCCGAATTGCTGATAGTTCTACCAAACGCGGCGATATTTGTATAATGGCAACATTCATCTAGAAACCATCATGAAGTTCCCACCGATTTAGCTGATGTAAATAGCTATCAGTGACTGGACGTATACAGCATCCCCGTATAAAAAAAAAATTTAATTCAATTTATTTTACGGGGTAATTCTGATTCGAGAGCTGAAAGTGGAGCTATTTTCTGAAGGAGTGCAACAGTACCTCTTACTAAAGTAAGAGGGGTAATTGCGGTTGCAAAAAAAATGTGAACTTTAAGTTAAGATGTAATGGAAGTCCTTTGTGAATATTTTTAGTGTTATTCGGATCTACGCCAGCATATTTCGGAATTCCCCTTGAACAAGAAATTAATAAATATATTTTTTTGATACTTGTATTTATGGAACCCAACGATATTTCAGGGATTTATTGATACAAAGCACATATGTTCGTTTTCTAAACAAACAGAAGTAATATAAAGTTGTTAGAAAAATGGATAGGCATTTAGTAATTGACCGCAATAGAAAACAATCTCATTGAAAATCCTGTCAGAATTCCTCCAGGTTACCTTATCTGTAATGATAAGTCAATTACGATTTTCTCAACTATATTTTAAAGGGGTAGGGTTTCCGTACAAAAAAAAAGAAGGTTCGGGCCGTGTCTAATCCTCGCTGTATTTCTATATGTACAGAAAAAATATATGTAATAGAAGAAATATTGTCACAAGGCGGTATACCTTAGTGGTAGAAGGTAAGTAGTGAAACGGAGTGACAAGCCATCCAGAACCCTTTTGATCAATTTGAAATACAGCTAAGGTGGGTTGATGGTTGATTAATTTTAAATTAATCGATTACGTTTCGCGCTTTCTGAAGTTAAGCAGTGGAGAATGTTGACATTCACATGATTTCTGAATCTGTGTTTGGTACATGTTAACATGTACCGGTGTATATATTTCACCTCACCATATGGATTTACAATCGGGTGACCAAACTTCGCTCGGTATTTTTTTTTATGAAATCGTGTTTTTTTGGAAAATATATTTAGATACGAATCACACACTGATTAAAAGTGAATATTTTTCGATCTTACCTAAGCATAAAAAGCAATTCACTATATTATTGTAGTACTTTTTTACAGTTTATCTATCATTACGTATATATTGGAACACACTAAATTTTATCATGACGAAATCGGGTCTTAATTTTAAGTTGACGACCGCTTAGCCTAGTGGGTAGCGACCCTGCCTACGAAGCTGGAGGTCCCGGGTTCGAATCCCAGGTCGGGTCAGTATTTATATGATGAATATGGATACTGGTACCGGGTCTTGGTTTTTATATGTATGTGGTGTCTTCGATTGGTACCCAAAACACTAGCTAATGCTTAGTTTGGGGCCTAGACGTTGTTGTCATGTATCCGTAAAAAAGAAATCTAATATTTCCTAAGTATCATATAGTGCCATTTCACAAAACTTTGAGTTACTTAACATTTCATGTCCTCCGTCGGCAACAGTACATGGATCACAAAAATTTACGAGATGGCGCCACGGTTATGTTGTTTAGTTAGGTCCAAAAAATATATATTTTTTTTAAATCTAATTGCGTACTTAAAAAATACAACAATAATACAAAATTTCATACAAATCGTTAGAGCCAAAGATTGGTACGAAATATAAAATAAATATATATATATATATATACA
Source organism: Luffia ferchaultella (assembly GCA_949709985.1). Lineage (NCBI taxonomy): Eukaryota > Metazoa > Arthropoda > Insecta > Lepidoptera > Psychidae > Luffia > Luffia ferchaultella. The sequence goes on along the minus strand of OX453260.1, from coordinate 12,254,840 downwards.
ATAAATGCTCATTTAATGGTATAGGATAATCAATTTCATGCTTGCTTATCGTCCGTATATTTTATTCTTATTGAATGGTTTTCAGCTCAATAATGTTCGTCTCTCCTTTCATCACCTTATGAATTTCAATTTGTGTACAATTGCGAAAAACTTATTTCTACATATTAATTGAATATTGCGTTACCATAAAATTAGGGAATAACAATTTAGTGGTAACACTGCCTTCAACTGAACTGTTCTTCAACCAACCCGAAAAGCAAACCATCAAATCCTTCACGGTATTCAGAAAACGAATTTAATAAAAACCGAGTTCCTATCACTGTACCTACTATTACAGATGTCCGTTCATGATTTCCCCGTGGGGACCACATATTTGTACCTGAACCTTGAAATTTTGGAAGTCAGAGAAACGGCATTTTTATATTTTTTAGATGCTTACTCGACTTATACACGAAAGAGGGAACAAAATTTTAAATAATCCTGGTAAGGTCCATTGAATAGCTATTTTAAACCCTAGATGGGATAGCGCGGTCGCTCCACGCACTCGGTCGCTACAACAAATTCTACTAAAATTACTGTTTCAAATTTTTATATAATGGTCATACCAAAATAAAGACAGCAAATGGAACAAATATAAGAGAAACACTAAAATGTTTCGTGCTTACACCAACGAAATTGGTGATCATCAACATACGCCAGTGCATGATAATATGCTTCAACATCGGATATTTACATATAGGTACACTGAGCTGAGAATTGAGGGTTTACCTCGAAAAATTCTATGAAATTCTAGAAATTCGATATTCTATTACTATCTGTTGTTACTGTATAGTAAAAACATATATGATATTATTATTACTTGATGAATGTCCTCTTTGACCTCAATAGGCTTAATAGGCATTATTAATTTATTTCTCACGAAGAGAAAAAAATTTATAATGCCATGGAGCATTGTTGCATAATTGTCTAAAATTGCGAGACTGCCGATTCCGTAAAGTTTTTATAAGAATTTTTTGAGGATTATTGTTATATACTACCTACATAATACTAGTAAGGTTGGTCTTCAAATATAAATAGAGAGCTAACTGCAGCTTAAGGGACGCGTGCGACCGCCAAAGTAATAAAATGCGTTCCTTTCGGCTAATGCGAAATTTCATCGTCCCAAGCTTTCCCGTTACCTAGATATTGTGCAGATATCTACTTAACGCAGGTTAACCGACTTTTGCTTGTTTTTGACCAAGTTTCAGATACGAACATAAACTACTACCTTCAACACTTTATAACGCGAAAGTTTTATTTCGCTCGACCATAAAAAATTCAAATAGTAACATGAAATTAGATTATCTTTTATTTTTAATTTATAGCTTATTTATTCAAAATAAAAATAAATAGATTAGATTTTTAAAAAGCATTACGATTTTTCGATGCCTCGCATCTATGCTGATATTCGGCATACCGCTCACGCCTGACTTACTGAGTAGGTACTTGGTATGAGCGAGTGCGAATCCGCCGAACACGTTGGCTTTAACTACACAAAGTCTGTCATTGTTTTCGTAAAGTCAAAACCATAAAAGTACGAATTGACTAGAAACCCTCTTCCGCGTTTACCGTCTGACCACGAATACTCTAGCTAGCTGGTGCAAGATGGCGAGTTTCAGTTCGCGAGGTCTTCAACCCCGCGAAAGTCCCGCACGCTGGTTTTCACCCCCGCGAATTGGCGGTTGACATTTTCGATACTGTGAAATGACATTTATGACTCTATCAAAACTTCTGAGAATAAAACCCAACGCTACTGTCAAATTTGTTTCGTCTAAAGTCAAAATATTTCAGTAAAAACTGATCAAATATGAGTCATATTCACGTGAAAAGGGTTCCTTGTTATAAATTGTCTCATCATTTAAATCTAGTTTTAAAATCTGACCCAAATATAGGCTTGAATTTAAACCCGAATCCTTCGAATGAGTAGAATACCATAGTAACGACTAGACGAGTTGAATTTATTAGTTTTCGATGAAATTAAGCAATTCATTTCACACTCATGAATGTTTTCTGTTCCCCGCGGGAATTCAAAGACAGGATTTTCGTTTAGGTTTCTCTGTGAACTATGAGTAAGGCTCTATAATAATATATTTTTGTCATTGAAAATGACTATCATATCCATTTCACGGGAGACGCATTTTTGGCCATAACTCCGAGGGTATAGAGTCTAGCCAAGATTTTAAGGTTTTAAAAGATTAAGAATTTAGTTGTGCAATGTACGACATCAAAATTTTGGAAATCGGTTAATTAGTTTTTGAAAAAAATTGGAAAATGTAAAAAAATCGGGATTTTTTCGGAATTTTTTTTTACTAATTCTAAAATATTTCAAGAACGGGGACCGATATCGAAAATAAAAAAAAATAGTATCTTGGCCATTAACGTAGCTACGATTTGAGACCAAGTTTTTGGAAATCGGTTGTTAATTGTAAGAGAAATTATTTCCGAAAGATGAGATTTTTTGGTCGATCGCTGGTGTTTGCGGATATAAGCTAATACATTTCAGAGGTTATTCGTCGGATCGCTTTAAAGTGTTACAAAAAAAGGTTAGAAGGCGTCGGTAGCTACAGTTTGAGACCAAAATTTTGGAAATCGGTTGGAAGTCGAACAAGAAATTTGACATCATGTGTTAGATTTTATGGACGTTCGGGAACTTGTTAACATTACGGTCATCGCCTTTCGGCCTGTATTCGTTCGAATGCTTAATTATCGAGTTCAGAACGTTTAAGGATATCAGAGGCTGCAGTTTAAAACCTAAATGTTTCAAATATGTTGAACTAGCGACCCGCCCCGGCTTCGCACGGGAAGCAGAGAATTTTTTCGTTGATTTATTTCTGAGTTTAAAGAGTTGAAAAGAATAGTGCCACGTTTTCGTGGCAATAAAATAAAATAATCTGTAAAAATCGGGTTTATGTAGGTTCATTTTCAATGAAACCGATGGTTGCGGGGACTGCAAGATCTGTGGATTTTTTTTAATTTTAGGTTTTCTAAATACGGAAATTAAAAGTATGGTAGATTTTCGAATGTTTCCTTTAACATAAATTTTTGTATTTTGATATTGTATAATTTGAAATTATAAAAATATATTGGTATTTGCATTTCCAATAACATGTTCTTTGATATATGACACGTAATATGCTTGACAATTGTTTTATTTATTTTCTAAATTGCCTCCCTAAATTAAACCTGTAAAGCGAAGCAAAAACAAAGCAAACAAATTATTCCATATATTTGTCTAAATTTGAGGCTCTGTATATAGTTAAGGAAATAAGAGAAATACGGATTTTCGTATAATACCCTTTAAACCTTGCACTTTGAACTTCTGCAAATATATAATATTATATTTGTTTGTATTTTTTAATTGTAATTCACCTCCCCAAAATTAGAATTTGTTGATTGTTTCGTGTTCGGCTCAACAAACTGGTCTGTATAAGTAACTTTTTTCACCCTGTTGATTTTGAGAAAATAGGCTGTGACGAACTGGTAGACAGACGACAGAGTGATTCTACAAGGTGTCAATTTATTCACCTCGAATGTACGGAATCCTAAAGCCACATAATACTAAAAACTTAATTTTGAATTTGTAATGTTATTTATTACACTATTTATTGTTGTAATAGACAATAAATAGTGTCTATTTATTGTCTATTATAGAAATAAATGCACAACGTTGTTGAAGTAATTGTTTCCTTCGTAACTATTATTCCCTTGTATTGAAAAAATACACAAAACTGTGTCGTCTATGGTCCAGAAATTTTTTTTTTTACTGTACCCGAAAATCCATGATTTTCGTGAAAATTCATTAGAACCGGCAAAAGTATTTTTTTAACATAGATACTTTTTACGAGCAATTTTGTTCGTAGACGGAATTTATTACAATATTTATTTATTGCAATGGGAAGAAAGACGGTGATGATATAGGTAATATATGGTGGGCTAGATAAGATCGGACTTGACTGTGTTGGGGTTCGAATATAAAAAAAATTACACTCTATCTGGGTTAATAATAATAATAAGTTTATTGCGTTTCACAGAATTATTTCCTTTTGTCTTTCACATAATTCCTAAGAAAAATCGATTTCGATTTGTTTGTTTATTTATTTGTATCCAATAAACGTACCTATATACCTGCCTTACTTAGCCATGACGAACTCGATTACCTTTTGTATTTTAATAATCGTGCAAAATCGATTTACAGTATAGTTTTTGTAGTAACTATAATTAACCTATTCGCTACTCATTAACCATATTTGGTCAGATTTAATTAACAAAAACAATTGTTTGATAATGATTGATGACTAGTTAAAAGGTTAAAGATAATGCCACTAAAAGACGTAATATACACTACGGAAAAAGTTAACCGCTCACCTTACTTAATTATTAAACAATTTGAGTATCATTTTAAATTTAATTTTAGCAACTAATTTGTATAATTTATTGTATGTTTACCTATTGCATTATTAATTTATGAAAGAAAAATTATAAAATATTATTCGGCGCGTAAACGAAAAAAAAAGCACTTTGCAACTTTTTATACTTTATTTTATTAAAAAACTGTTTAGAGCAAAGAAATCCTCGCACAACAGTAACTCTAACGAACTCGTTTTTAAGTTAGTACTTTATAATTTTTGTCTTACATAATTTGTTTATCCGTCCGTCCGTTCGCGCTCTATAACGTTATTTTTTTTTAAACGGATTTTTTTTTAAATTAGCACAGACCTTTTCCTCGCCTTCAAAGACTTAAGGTCATACGATCAGCCCACAAGGTACTTACCGAATTCTTACATTAGACTTGTTACTTCTTTAAACCTTAACTTTCATTTGGTTGCCCTCACTCTAATCCGACTGGCACTTCCGCTGTCAAATTCACCCTCTAACATTGTCGACGGTTCTAACATTATTCCTGAAAGTTTTCAAATAATCGTTATCTATTTTAGTTCTTTTTAAAAAACGAAGACCTACTACCTTTGTCTGCGTGTATTATTTTAGGTGTTGTAAACCGATTTGTAATTTTTTTTTGCCGGAAAAGGTATACTCCCAAACTGGTCCATTGCCACCATTTCGGAATCTGATAATGGAATATCAAGGAAATTGATGGATACACTTAAATCTCATTCGCATTCATAGTGTGTTTGAGTTCTGTTTTTTAGGTATTTGCGTGGTATTGTTTGCATCTGAGACTCTCAGACTCTCATACTGCTAAGCTGATGATGGAAACTAAGTTAGGGGATGATACTACTGTGTCGTGATAGCCCAGAGCGCAACGAACCTGTCTCAAATTTATAAGGCCCCATAGGGCCATGGTTCGAATCCGGGCGTGTACCAATGAGTTTTTCTGACTTAAGTACACAATATCACTGACACCGTGCTTCGGAGGGCACGTTAAGCAGTCGGTCCCGGACGCTGTCAATAGATGGTGGTCGTTACAGTTCCCAACCCGCAGTGGAGCAGCGTGGTGGACTTAAGCTCCAAGCCCCCCTCTTCACCCTGGGGAAGGCCTAAGCCCCTGCAGTGGGGTAAAAAATGGGCTGATGATGATGATGATGATGACTACTGTGATTTGTCGACAGTTACCTCGAAACAGCGCTGTCTCAATTGAGCAACGCGATTAGATGGCCTACCCATACTAAATACAAATAGCAAGCTACAGTTACTAATGACAAAAAATTGAAAAATAAAATATTTTAATTACAACAAAACCACTTCGAAACTTTACTTATACAAACGGAAACTAAAAAATTAAAAATATTAATTTAAATTTGCAGAAAAGAGCATTAAGGGGCAGCATTTAGTTTATGAAGTCGGTGCCAAGTCATTCATTTTATATTGTGAAATCTATCTATAGAAGCACGTCGATGTGTTATCGAATGTACTCGAAAAGTTCACACGGCTATTCATAAATACAGAAACATCGAGATAAAAGAATTAATTCCACGAATTTATTAAATAATTTTGAAGCCAGTTTTTACAAAGCGAAATAGCGCGCTCGATTATTCGAAATATTGAGGGGCATTTTGGTTACAAAATGGTTACAAAGACTATCGCCGGCGCCGAGAACATTCCCACGCTATAATAGTGTATAATTTTTAAATAGAATATTCGAGGATGCAATATTCGGGATGCCTGATTGATAGGGAAAATTCTGAAGGTATAAAAGGGCGACGATGCGATGTCGAAGAAGTTAGTTTAATAATAAGTCAAGTGCAACTAACTGCGAAGTATAAAGTGCAATTCGGTGTAATTTGTGTTCTGTGTGGATTGTTATTAAACCAGTTTGTGATTTTATTTCATAATAAAATAAAGTTCAGTTAAATCAGTGCTTTAGTGCATCCCATATTACTGGACCGATAGCCCGTAACAATATAGTTTTCTCAATTTGTTATAATTGTGAGTATTGTATCTGCGTTGGCACCAACTTCAAAAACTATATGCCAGCCAATAACGCATTTTTCTTTAATTAAAAATATTATTTTTCACTTTGTAGATTTGACTTTGTGTACTCTAACGGGTTGTTTTAAACTCGTATCAGTTTCTAAGCCCAAATACAATTTAAAAAAAAAAGTATATTATACTCCAAAATAAAATTAATTTATTTTTATAAAATTATCCCATGTTCACCGCTATTCAAGGTGTTATCAAATGCGTTTCGCGGTCAGTAACCTTGGGTGAACGTTTATGTATTACGTAGGGACTAGCGTCGATATACCATACAAAATCATACCTTGTGTAGACAAAATTTTGAATTTGGATTTTATTTGATTATAAAAATTTAATTTAAACCATACCTACTTTTTTGATTCAAAGTAGTGACGGGGAAGTCTCAACAATCCACTTGAGATGTATTATCGATAGTTAAGTGTTGACAGGTAGTATATCGGCTCTGGATCGAGACAAAGTACGGTACATTAAGTGGTAATAATAAAGTTTGCCTTCGATGTTTTTGCTAAGTTGCCCGATCGGAGGTTTCAACTTATATTACCAGGGATTATAGATACCAACGTTCGACTCTGTCTCGCGAGATAATTTTTGCTTCTTAGGCGGAACTTTCTCGAAAAGTTTTTGGTTGTTTCGTTAACTTATCTCCGTTCACGAGTATTATTTACGTGGGAGATATATTGATAATGGATCGATGCTTGCGTGTTGTTAACTCGGCGGTTATTGAAAAGGTCGATACGATAGAAATTCGAGACCCTAATCGATTGCACCGTGTTCGTCGAACTCTGTGTTACGGGTCACAGCTTAGATGGTATATACCAACACTAGCTTTTCTTTGTTACTCCGCCCAAGTGGATATTACTTCGTCATCTATGCCATTCTGCCTAGCTTCTCCCTCTCCCGCCCACCACAGAACACTTCTCCTAACGACAGGTAATTTAAAAAGAAGTTCTATTCTCAAATATCTTTAAAATTTGATACGATTAATTACATCGTATAACTTTAAAAGTGTTCCCGAACCATGTCAACATGAAACGTCACGTCTTGCCAGAATAACGCAATCAAGACACCCCAACGTCCCTAACGACGTCCAATCGATCAACTTCCTTCAGGGAGGTCGGCTCAGAAGTAAGAGCATATACTATGAAAACCTTTATACTTGATATTAACTATTGTACGCAGCATAAAGAAAATGCGTTCTTTTGGTTCTATTTGACAAATCGGCTAACAAGTATTCTTTCATTATTATTATTATGTACGAGCGAATAATACGTAAAATATACAGGATGAGGTTTTAATGACCAGCCATATTTTAATAAAATGAGCTTTTTAATATAATGATCTTTGGTAGGAAACCGATAGATGTCTTGTTTCCTTTTAGTATCGTTCTATAGAAAAATATTGAGACATGACTACACAAACCTTTACCGAAAAAACCAATAACTCTAGTCACCATTCATGCCCGCCGTCCCATTCCGTTTCAAGGCCTCGGGCGCGTACGTTTACTATAGAGTTAAGAAGGCAATCAAACGTTATAAAATGACACTGTAGATAAAATAATTTATTACGAAAATGTAACTTATATTTTTTATTTACGCAATGAGGTCTATTTGTGATACTGATAGTGATAATTTTGGCCGGTTACTAAAATCTCACCTTGTATAAATACACAAAATATTAAAAAGCGTGCAGGTATATTTTTATACGTCTTGTCTGTGCTCTCTGTTGAAAAAAAAAATACTAAATAAATACTAAAATCAACAATCAAAAATAAAAAAAACTAAATCAAAGAATCAGTTTTAAAATCGTTATTAGTTATTACATAAAAATACAAATTGACTAGAAACCCGCTTCTGCGTTTACCGTCTAACCACTCATACTCCAGCTAGCTAGTGCAAAATTGCGAGTTTCAGTTCGAATTTCAGTGCGCGAGGTCTTGCGCGCCGGTGTTTACCTTCGCGAAATCCCCGCGTGCCGATCTTCAACCCTGCAAATTGCGTAAAAACACTTCGATACTGTGAATTGATATTTATGACTCTATTAAAACCAAACGCTGCTGTCAAATTAATTTACTCTATGAGTATTATACTACCGTGCCGTGACCTTCAGAAACAATTGAAAATCTTGCGAATAGTTTGTAAAATGCCTAAGCACACCAGCGAGATTAATCAAGCATTCATCAAAAAGCACCTATATGGAAACGCCGCCCGACAATCGAGGAGCGGATCTAATGAGAGGATACAGAGGGCGATCGAAGGGAAACGAAACAAGCAAACAAAGCAAGACAAAAAGTTTTAATCATTTTTTTTTTATTAAAAACCCACAGTATAATAGAAGCTCTAGACATTAAAAAACCTTATGCATGCAATAACACTACATGTCTTTTAAAATATTTATATGTTACGTTACTGTATTAAGCGGCTTATTTTTATTTGATTTTTATTTCGTTTTAACAACGATATTTTTAATTGTAGTAATCTTGGATAAATTTTAATTTAATTACCTGAATATACCAAACACTAGGTACCAACGATTCCAGTAATATAAGCTTTTATTTTTAATTTGTAAATTAAATTAGGTTAGTCGTGTAATGTCAAGTTTGCAATTTCGATAATGTTACGTAAATTTATGCTACTTGTAGTAAAAAAAAGTTGAAAATTAAGTAAATTAACGACAAACATACACATACAATCGAGTAGGTAGAAGAAAGTGACGAGTTCGTTATCTGAAGCCATAGATAAAACAAAAGTTGAAATTTCATTCAGTATCACCTACTAGTCAATACAACGTAACAAGACACGCCCCAGCGATGTCTAATCGATCAAGAAACCTTTCAGGAAATCGGGACGAAGATGGAAACTATATAATGACCAGCGACCCGCCCGCAACTTCGCTCGCATGGAATTCGTTTCTCATAGGAATCACTTTTTTGTCTCAGTCTTAACTCATTCCCGTTGTTCCCTTTCCCGTTTTCGTTCCCGTCACAAAAATGTTTTATAGTTTCTGTTCGTGGTTCTGGTCCCATCCCGTTTTCGCTTCCTTTCTTATCAAACAAAATGGACGTGGAAACAAAATGGAGGAATGGCGGGCGGGGTATCATACCAAAAACCAAACGGTTGTTGGTATGATATCGTACCAATCCCTCATTACTGGTTAATACTGAATTTATTTAGGTTTGAAGAAAAGCATCCAGTCGACACATTCCCCAGAAAAAAACATACCTCCACCACGTGGAAGCGCTGGTACCAACGTATGGAACGTACAGGCCTGGGTCATAAACTTCACTGGTACAGATGCTTTATCATACGCGCCCTAAGGATTAAAGAGATTCTATCAAAAACCAACACATATTACAAAATCTACAATAGGCAAATCTGGAGGCGAAAGCTAGTGTGTTATATGTATTTAAACATTCCGGAAGAAATATTCTAGTTTACCGTGAAAACCGTATCAAAATTCGTTTCGTGTTTTAGAAGTGGTTATCCAAAACAATACACGAAATTTTAAAATAGCACGGTTATGTCGTAAACATAAACAAATATGACGTAGAATAGATTCTTCTTCTTTTGGTTAATGGCGTTCTAACATATGTTAATTCTGCCAAAGTCTAGTGTATGAGAGTTTAACTATTTTTATTGAACAATAATAAAAACAGGCAACGTAATACGGTTAATATGGAGTTTTTTTTTCCAAAATGTCACAAGGAACTACGACATTCTGCATGCACCATTTTGAAAAAAAAAACTCCGTAGAATAGATTGTAGTATCTAGAAATCGGAACATGACGCCGTCTACTGGATTTAGACATCTAACTAGATGACAAAAGACATGTTATGTCGATGAATTAACTTACACCGCCGTCTGTTAGGATTCACTATTGTCCCGTATTGAAATACTCGAAAAATACTGGAAATATTATCAATAATCGAGATAAAAGCTAACATATCTTTTAAGTCGGACCAAATTACACATTATTAAAAAATTTCATCATGATCGGTTATGGCGTTTCGGAGTTTATTCCGGACATAGGTACATCGTGACAAGAGATTTTTATTAGATAAAGGTTAAATGAAAACCTTTCACACTTTAATTAATATTAGATTAAGCACTCGAGTACACATTAAAATGTTATAAGTGAAATAAGATCTTCTGATCGTAAACTTCGAAACTTAAACTTCGTACTTCATAAGTCAGCTGTCTTAAAACTGTTATTTATACTTTTAGCTTTCGAAGTAAGGGGTGTTATTAGTTCAGATTTTGATTACGTCCAAAACGAAAATTAATTTTCCGCGTGGACGCTGTGGAATTATTTTTATCCCAAAAACAACTTTTTATTTTTTTATTAATTTATATGTAATTTATAATAATATAATTATATTATTCTTTATTTTTATTTCTTGACAGAAAAACAATAATAAGAGTAAATTTAAAATCAATTACAAAAGTTTATTAATATTGAGCGTAAAGCGCTGAGAACGCTAGCAGTGTTCCCGCGCTGAATGGATAAGCTGATCCTCCAAACAAAATATTCTTTGCTCAAAGGGTCCCGTCCGTTCGTCCGTCCGTCTGTCCGTTACGGACAACAAAGGCTTAGTAACAGGGATGTCGTTATTACCTTTTAGGTACGGAACCCTAAAAAGAGAAGAAATTACGAAAAATTTCAAGAATTACAATAATAACATTTTAAAGCGCATTCAGGGTTTGTCATAAACAATAATATTTCATAAACTGCTCAGAATTGTATTTTTTTAACATAAGGTAAATTTTGAAACTGTACGAATCATTTAGCATATTTTAATTATGTAATATATAATGATTTGGGAAACTCTTCAAATGTAATTCAAATCAAACAAATCAAAAAAATCTACGAATTTCATCTGAAGTCTAGATGTATCACAAAAACGTTACCACTGGACAACACGATACGATGTATGAATGAAACCTGTAAAATTTTGGTCACAAAAAATGTAAATTACCACGATTTTGGGTGTCGCGCTGTGTCTGTTGACTGGGGATCCTTTGAACAAGGAATACTTTGTTCAGAGGATCATTGCCGCAATACAGCGCGGCAACGCGGCAAGCATCCTTGGTACCCTGAACCCATCGTCTCTTTAAAATTTGGTCAATTATCATAATTTACATAGTATTTTTTAATTTTTTATAATTAGTTTTAATTTAGAATTTTCTTGTATAGATTGTAGTAAGCGATATTAATCGAAAGTTAGAAGGTACCTACGTATAATAATTTATAACGAAAAAGTCGAGATCGAAAAATCGCCTTCACTCACAATTACAAAACAATGTCTTAATATTAATATTTGTGTCTTATTTTAATGTCGAATATAAAACAATATAGTGTTAATATCGTTTGAATTTTATTTATCTATTTAAACCAACAGCGGCAATATAAAATTTAATATCCGCCCACGAGCATATGGAAAACTAAATAATATATAGCAAATAAGTTCACAATTTATTTGTTTCGATTCAACAAAATGATAACTAGATAACGTTACGCTCTGTTTCAAGGAATACCTAGTTGGTTTCACGCAATCACATTCTTCCAATCAATCCAATTGGAAAGGAACAACGAATCGCCTTTATGGGCGTTGAACTAATAAAACGGAACGCGGGTCTGTCGTGGAAGAAAATTAATCGTCTGTCAATATCTTTCACGCCAATTAATTCAAGAATGTTTAAATAGGAAGGGGCTTCAATTATGATGCTTTTAATAATTCCATTCCATTAGCCCTTTTTACACCCCACTGCAGGGACTTAGGCCTCCTCTCAAGATGAAGGAGCTTGGAGCTTAAATCCACCACGCTGCTCCAATGCGAGTTGGCGGTTTGTGACGACCGCCATCTATTAACAGCAAACGGGACCGACTGCTTAACGTGCTCTCCGAGGCACGGAGTTAGTGATAGTCAATGTACTTAAGTCAGAAAAAACTCATTGGTACACGCCCGGATTCGAACCATGGCCACAATGGCCTTATAGATTTGAAACAGGTTCGCTGCGTTCGGGCTATCACGACATTTAATAATTGCTATTTATAAATCGGCTTTTTATGTACTGAAGCCGTACTGTATCGAAAAATCTACAATTACCAGTTCTGTCAGTAGTTGGTTCGCCGCCTGGAGTCTTTTGAAGTGCCAGCTTTGAAGGAAAAGTAATTTAGCTATTAAAAAGCAATATCTGAGCTTTTCTTTCGCTGCGAAATTCGCGCGAGAATGGAATCACTAGGCAGTTGAGAAATACAACAAAATATATTAGTTACTCGTATCTTAGAAACATATATTCGAAATAAAAAATATTGTCTAAACGGTATTTTGGTAGATGTAGAAAATGTATAAACCAAAATGGACTACATTTTGAACGTTTAGCTTATATATCGTAATATGTACTTATTATTATTTCTATGAATTTCTCAAAGAAATATTTTTAATTTCATTCAAAGAATAAAAGTCATACTTACAGTTATGCTAAACTTGAATAGGTAGAAGTTAAACCGTTTCTTTTATTTTCTGGGCATTACTGATAAAATTTATTATTTGAAACCATCTATCTACCTTTAAATACAATGCATTTTTTTTTAAATAAGCAAATCTGGATAAGTGCGTGTGAAATTATACAGAGCAAATAACGCAAACATAAATCGTCGAATTTCGTCTGTTTCCTGTTTCATAAAAAAAATGTGTCATACAACTTTTTGTTCGCTATACACAGATGGATTCATTTCTGCAAAAAAAATTTTTTTTTGAGAAAACAGTCATTATCTTCGAAAAAATTAGTTTTTCAAAAAATCCTTGAATGCCATTTTAATACAGTCCAAAAACTTAAGATGGATTTCTAAGAACAAAACTTCCTTTCTCCAACGGTTAGGGTAGCTGTCATAGAGGCCCCTGTTCATTTACTCAACCTGTATAAAATTGTATTTTTTGTTTATTATTGTGACATCTATGTATAGAAGGACGTCGATATATGGAATTTTCCACGGTGAAACGTGATTAGAATTTAAAAACAATGAAAAGAAGTCAATTGTGATCAACTGCGAGCTATAAAGTGCGACAAAAGTGTAATTTGTGATCGGTGTGAATAGTGATTTTGTTTCATAATTAAGTTTTAAAGTACAATCGAATCGGTGTTTTAATGCATCTTATGTGTCTGGACCGATGTAGCCCATAACAGTATTATTTCAGATGTTCTTTTTAGCAGGCAGAGAGCCCGAGTTTTGCTCATTCTATTGAATATTAATAACAGATTTTTTTATGTTTATTTAAAACTTAACGAAACACTCTTACGATTTTATTGTATGGAATCATTTTTCTTCTGTTATTTCTTAACAACAATAATACAGCAGCACTGTACTTGCCATATATAGGTATATATGCAACCCTGAGATGCAATGCGCATGCCCTATTGCGTCCCATTGCCGCCGTAACGTTTCTATGAAATTATGTTACTGCGTCATTTTTGTTACTAACTTCAGAGTCGCACATATGTATGCATTGCCATCATTTGCTGTAAAATTTAAATAATTTGCAATAACAAAATTTACAATAAGTGAGCTCGCCACGGATATTGTATTTTTTCTTTATTTTATTTAAAAAAAAGTATTACATAGGTACCCTAAACAGAGTTTCTTACATTAGTTTGGTCCTTTTCTACCAAAATAAAGAACAATGATATTTCAATATTTATATATTGTTTGTCTGTTTTCTTGTGACCTCCTCTAGGTTAAACAGATTGACCGATTTTTTAATGGTATGTGTCGACAGAGTGTTTAAAACCTCGGAAATGTCATATACTCCATTATATTTTGAAATTCAAGATGGCGCCTCTAAGACGGCGCCCGAAAATTTAAAATTCAATGAAAAGCCGTTGGCTTCGTCCATTGATCCGATAGCTCAAAATGGGGAAGGATTCGGCAAAATCTCACCAAATCTCATTTAAAGGAAGTCAATGGAAAATCTCAAATCAACTTCGAAATTCAGAGAATATACAACGTCGAGTAAAATGAAAATTAGTTAAAAGTTATGGGGGAATCCTCAACTGAGGAAGAGGGGAGGGTGCATTCACATTTCACCAAATCACACCAGGAGGGTCCAAATTTCCAAAAAAAACCTCACGTAATTAACGGACGCCTTCACTTCCGAAATGTCAGAGGCTACATTTTACTACATTTTATTCCGGAACTGACGGCGGAGGCAGAAAATTTGAAAATAATTACTTTTCCTGAATGTCTACAAAGGTATCGACCACTTTCAGCGAAGTGTTTCGGCACCGATCGCAAGAATCCGAAATGTACATCTGTGCATCTGTAGTCTAATATTATATTATATTTGGTCGACGATATCAACTTAACTGCGAAGCCATCTTGCCGACGTCATGTTTGATAAATCAGTCGAAATGACGTTTGTGGCATCATATACCAAGTGAATGTACAATTCAGATCAATCAATCAAATTCAAAAAGCATGTATGGACTTGGACGAAAATTTTAAAGTTTCGTTGATGGTAAATAAAATTAAAAGGAATAAGTTCTAGAATAATTTCTTAAAATATAAATTTTTTCTATTTACGAATTTGCCAGATATTCTTGAAAATTCATCTGACGTCGGAATTGTCCCTGTGACGTCACCTGGCTGGTTGAGCTTATTGTGCTGTATTCCACAGTTAAAAACCAAAGCTAAAACTAAATAAAAAATATTGATGTTAGGTCACTATGTCAAATGAAATCTTATTGTAGTCCTCGTGAATTAATAAAAATATGACTTTATTTAGTTTAAGATAATGCAAATAGTAAACATCTGTCCAGTTGACAGGGATATTTGATTAATCATTTTTTGTAAAAAAATTATTAAGAAAATGACAAACATATTTTCTTGAGAAAGGATAGATTAGTCTATATTTTCGGAAAAAATGTTAAAACTATGTGTTAAAAATTTTTGTTTTGAACACTCACTCAGCATTTTGAGGGTCCCTGTGCTTGAAAAATAATAAGACATATACTTTTAACAATCAAAAAGAGATACCTCCTTTACTATGTCCATTAATAAGTAACTAACACAAAGAGGAACTTTGCAGGCGTTTCTGAAGAACGACTTTAAAATGAATTTCCTTGAAAACACTGAATAAACGAAATAGACTCGAAAACAATTTACTGAACACGAAAATTATACGTAAATTAGCCAAAATTCGAAATTAACAGAGAGTTTTAATTAAACAACTGAGATGGAAAATTTATGGTACAATCTTCAGATTACATAATTCCGCGTGTTGAGTTATTGCTTGCAAGCGGAGAGCTAACGAGAAAATAACACTATGCGATATTTTAAAATTTATGAATACTTTGAAAATTGCACAATTTCAGTATTTCGTAACAAGAAAACGGCAATTCTTTGAACCCTAAGAAAACTAAAAAAATTCAAATTAAATAAGTGAGGCTAGTATTCATTTAAACTCATTAGGCTCAAATATCAAATTTTCGTTTTATATTCATTTTTATAAATTCGTACTCGAAGCGACCAACGATTCTTTGTCTACTGAAATTGTGTTTGGTTTTTATTTATTAAAAATCAATTATATTTTTCCAGTCAGGTCAAAACCCTCTATGCTTTGAGTAACATATTTTTTTGATTTGAGCACAAAAAAAATATTGTGTTTTATTGTATTTATACAGGTTGGCAGAGGATCAAAGGGCATACCACTCATACGGAATCTCTCTAAAGTACATCACTTCTTTTATATAAAAAAATAAATAAATCATCATCTAAAATATATAATTTTTTTAATATGTTAATGATGAAAAAAACCGTGTAAGACCGAGTTTTTTGAAAATGTCAGAAACGACGAAATTAGCAAAAATTAAATGCGCCACGTATGCCATTTTGTAGCTACGTGGCACATCGTAGTTCCTGAAAACACAAGACTTTATTTAAGTTAAATTATTAAGACTTCGCATAAAACCAAACCATAAAAAATATTTCATAACAAAATGAAAGCTTTGGATTTTGGACGTTTTACTTCCCTATCACCTTATATCAGTTCGTCCCAGATGTTAACGAAAGCGAATCGGCCGAAGGAGCCGGTCTTAATCGCAAATTTTGTAGCAAATGAATATATAATTTCATTTTGTGTAAGCCAAACGCGAAATTAAATTTAATCAATTAAATGAGCAATGCGATTATAATAATGCGGTCGAAAATGGGAACAATTTATTTCACGCTGAATATCGTAATTCGTGTCGCTTGAGTAAATAGCTTTTTGTTTTGTATATGGTCGTCCATTCCAAAAGTTCCCTCGAGCTTATGTTTTTAACATAATTATATATAATAATAACGCACACATGACAACGACGTCTAGACCCCAAACTAAGCATTAGCTTGTATTTTGGGTACCAAGCGAAGACACCACATACATATAACAACCAAGACCCGGTACCAGTATCAATATCAATCATATAAATACTGACCCGACCTGGGATTCGAACCCAGGACCTTGAGCTTGGTAGGCAGGGTAACTACCCACTAGACTAAGCGGTCGTCATGAATATGAAATGAATATGAAAATTAAATGTAGTTTTATATGGTTTTCTCACACAATTTCCCGTCCCTTAAGAAGGGGCTGGACGCGTGAACGACCATACAAACGCCCTTAAGCGATTACGATCTTAGTACGCATTTTAGTCTAGGTTTGTTTTGATTTACAGTCTCGTTTAAGTTAGAACTAGGTTTGTATAGAGTCAAATCTTCGACATTTCTATAGCCATCCTAGTTATAGAAATGTCGTAATAGTCATATAAATATACGAAATCTCTGTAACTAGGATGTTGTTAGAAATTTTGAAGTTTTGGCTCTATATAAACCTAGTTCGAACTCAAACGAGACTGTAAATCACAACAAACCAAGATGAAAATGCGTTAATAAAAGCGTTTGTATGGGTGTTTACGCGTCCAGCCCGTTCTTAAGCAGCTGGCCGTAATTTGGAAAGTTAAAAATCAAAAAATCAAAATCAAAAAGTTTTTATTCAATATAAGATGTTTACACACACTTATTGAAAATCAAAATGAATTGTTTAGGTACCGGTTCAAAAACTAGAAGGAAAAGAACCGGCAAGAAACTCCTCCGCTGTTTATTTTATTTAAATATATGTTTTTCTTAGTTGTTTTTTTTTTTTATATGCTTACAACTATTACAACGATGTCCATGCACACTTATCATTTAAACACTCGCTAATACAATAGTAAGCTTTTTTCATATGTTGTACTTTAACTCGCTTTATAAATTGATTTGAATTTAAGTTCAACATTTCTTTAGGAATTTTATTATAAAAACGGATACAATTTCCCATGAAAGAATTATTAACCTTTGAGAGTCTGAACCTGGGAATCGATAACATATGCTTATGTCTTGTATTTAAGTTGTGGCCCTCACCCACCCTAGAGAAAGCACCCCACCTAATACACCTAAAATGAAGCACTTCAAAGTTCAATCCAAACGATTGGTCCTAGAAGCTATTAAACTTTAGAGATTTTACCACCAAATGATTTAGGTACTCGCTATGGAAATATTCGAAATGCAATTCAAAGATTAAAAACATATCCAAAGATCTTGTCAAGTTTGAAAGAGTACCTAAGTAAAACGAAAAAACCATCAAAATTGGGCCAGCGGCTTTAGAGACAGCCATTTACTGCAGCGCCTTCTGATAGCCTATAACCGATAGACATAATTTAAAATCCTAGACTAAAATGAACTTAAAAGAAAAATTTATATTAACTTCGAAATTCAGTGATTTGTATCACAATAATTGGAGTAGTAGTTTTAAACAAACACATCTACTGCAACGCCCGCTATTGGCTTATTATCGTAAAACAAGTCTTGGAACTTCTTCTGAAGTAATACAATAAACTGGATCAAAATCGGCATAACCGTTTTTGGAAACCAAATCAACTGCAGCGCTCCCTAGGGCCTTAACTGTAAAATATAGTTATGAACCGGCACTGAAGCGATACATAGGTATCATATTCAAAAAACTGCTTTAAAATTTCATCGATTTTAGAGTAAAACATTTACTGTAGCATCTAATAGTGACCTTTATCCGGAAAACATGTCTAAAAACCTGCTCTGCAGTAATACCTACGTGATACGAAAATCGCATCAAAATCGGTCCAGAAATTATTGAGAAGAATGATAACATATATCCAGAAACACCTATAGAAACAGGCATATATACCCAAAATATCTTACTTCGAACATATATGGAGTGTTCGGCTAAATATAGTATCTTTTACCAAACACACTGATCTTGTATTTTTTTATTTTTATTTAAGTAGTTCGATGAGCTCTACATGAGCTATAAGTTTGGACTACTACGTTCAATCGAACACGCGGTATATTATAGAACATGTAAAGCTCTCCAATCTAAACTGAAAGTTTCAAGTGAGCAGATGGCGCAAACTAATGGTTAATAAGAAAACATGTTTAAAGTTTAATATTTAAAAAAAAAATTTTAAACATTTTGTTTTGTTTGGGAAGCTATATGCTCTATACGTTTGGACTAGATTCATCCGAACATCTCGTATACCGTCTCCGCCCCATCGTAGCTAAAAAGGAGTCTATAATAATATTATAATAAAATATTGGAATTTCACACTTTCCTTATGTACTTTCCATGTCTTGATTCGTTTCCTTTAATAAAAAAATTTACAATTCCAATTATTATTGCGCGCCTCACAACGCGCGAGAGCGTGTGGGAGTGCTATACGTGGCTCTACTAACGATATGCCCTCAAGTGACAATTTTACAACCTAAAATCGTTCATATACTCCAAGTTAGACGTTAAATCCTCGTTAATACAGATGTTTTAACACCTAAAGATATGAAATTTTAGTGTTATTGCATTTTTTTAAATATATGTACCGATATCCGTTGGTCTGTGTCAGTGGGTCTTCAGTATTCAAAAGAAATACAGGAAGTGGATTAACGTATACGTTAATCAGCTAATCGTGCAGCTCAGCGACACTTAAGTAGGTTGTCATGTTAACGGGGTTAGCATCAATAATGTTAGTTATTCTGATGATATGGTGTTACTGAGTCCAACGATTAGCGCACTAAGAAGACTTTTGGCAGTATATGAAAGGTATGCGGCGGTCAATGGGCTCGGATACAACACGAAGAAGGGTGGGTTGATGGTATTCAAGGTGCGTACCAAATGCTATACCATGGTGCCTCCGCTCTTATGTGGTTTATCTGTCCGATGTATTAATATGCTTGTCCGCAGATTTGTAAAGTGTGCTAATCAGTTCAAGACCACGCTGTTCAGAGCCTTCTGTCAATCCTCGCACACTCGCAGTATGTGGGTGAGTTATAGGCAAAGGGCATAAAGCGCTCTGCGTGTCCAATGCAATAATGCGTTCAGGGCGCTGACGCGGCTGCCGCGGTATTGTAGCGCGTCTGGAATATTCTCGGAGGCGGGCACGGCTTTCATGTCATCATGCGTAAACATTGTGCCTCCATTCTCGGGTGCGTGGCGGCTGCAACATCATCCTGGGCACTATCGCTGATGGACTGATATCTCCATTTATGGCCCATTTAAAATAAATATATGTTTGATTGTTTAATTTTAATTTTTAATCGTATTTATTTATTGTTATAATTTTTTAATATTTTATTTCATTGTACTGTTTCGTTTTAATACTTAATAATAATAATACTTAATATGTCAATAGGTAACGTGTAAAAATGTAAAAATGACTATGAGGCTGGCACCCGCCAATAAATTATTATTATTATTATTAACATAAATCTTTTTGAATAAGTTCCTGTTCATACTAAACTTAGGATGAGCTTTATTGATTTGTACAGTTAAAATAATAACCGTTTAAAATATATTAACGAAAGTTGATAGATTTTTTGTATTTTTGGGTTGCTGTCGTATAAATTCATTTTGAACATTTTTCACCTCTTTTTTTTACTACGAATACTGCTTCTGTTTATTTTATACAAAAAGTAAAAAACTGTCCACAATTTAAAATAATAATTTTAATTATTTTTTTAATAGTATTTTTCCGCAATTATAGCTCCCTCTTATTTGTTTATTTTTTCATAAGTAATATAACAAGTGTATGAAGCGTGCAATTTTCGATATTTCCAAATTTTAATGCAATTCAAAGCCTTTTAGAATTTACCTATATATAAACTACAGAGAAAAAAAAACTGGTTGTCTGACATAGAACTATGCCAAAAAAGTGGAAAAGTATATATATACCTCCCAAAACGATCCAATATGTTATTGCTTTTGATGTGGTAAACAGGAAGGGAGCAACAGTATTTTTATAAGAATATCATGAAATTCGGCACAGTGAAATTATAAATAGAAGTCGAAGGAAACAAAAACGGGGCGTCATCGGTGGACTCGTAATTAACGCGTGAGTGAAAGGTATGTGAGGTGAGTTCAGCGATTACGTGAAACAACGTTATTTAGTAACGAAAATTCAATATTTACTTATCTCTTATTATACACCACATCTTGCTTTGGTCCATTTTTTTCTTACCGGTAATCGCCTACATAGAGTCAACATACATACACCAATTACAAGATTTAAGAAAATAATTAAGTAAAGCAAGGAATTTCACGCCCATTTACCTTCGCATTACAATTATAATTTATATTTGTATTTATTGTAAAATAATTTCTTTGCTATGATATCGTAGGTACAAATGAAGTTTACCAATTAGAGACTTCGTAAAAATAATTGTACAAAAAAAGCTTATAAAAATCCACCATTTTACAGTAAGAGCTTCTGAAAATCTATATTTATTGTAAAAATCTTGTAGATTTATCAATACGCCGGATTTTGTTGAAATCACCTTTAACGACTTCGTAGCTTTTCGTATCATGACTTAATATTGTATTTATATTCGAAAACCTTGCAAGCCGGTTTCCGTTTTATCAATAATTTATTTATACGTTCTATACACAGAAAATAAAAACGTTTAATAAAAGAAAAAGAGATACCTCATCGAAAAGAAGAGGTAAGTACGTACTTTATTTTATATATTGTTTGTTATGTTCGATAAACATATTCTTTACCATTCATTTTGCTCTACTTAGTCTTAATTAAAGATAGAAACCTATTATTGTGTCATTACATAACAATTAAAAGTAGTTTACTGCGCCAAAACGATATTTTAAGTTTTACTAATCTTTTCCATATTGGAAATTTCCTTTATTTGCATATAATATTGAGATAAATAATTCAGGACACAAAACCATACATTGATGGTCTATTCTAATAATATATTTACTTTGGAATAATCATATTTTTTAATTCATTTTATATTTAAATATATTTTTACAAAATCAACATTTTTAAGTATATTTATATAATAAAATGAAAAAAAATGTGTACTATTTTGAATTACTACAATCATATTAACCTATTTTATAAAATTTTAAATCTTACCTTTAAAAACTTTGCTTTCACCATATCGGCCAGTCCTAAATAAAATATTTTCCAAAAACTAAAACTTTATTTATAACTTATTTAAAATTTAACATTATTACACTATAGACACTGCCACCATTTATTACTGTGAACAATTTTATTTATTAAGGGGTTATTTTTTAGAGGTTGACTTGTTTAGTTTTAAAGTTATAGTTAAGTTAGCGCGAAAGGCCGTGGCTGCCGCGCGTTATCTCCGACCACGCCGAGCATGTCTTAGTACTGGTGTTCGTCAAAACCTCACTCTAGTGATGTTGAAAAATAACGATATTTAAAAAATTCGCAGTGTACGTCTTTGATGAAAATTATCTTACGAATTGGTGTATATTATCAGGGTATATTCACAGTGAAACTTAGCGTCGAGATGAAAATTAACAATTAAATTATAGAGTTCGGAACAAAGACGTAGAGAAAAATTACCTAAATTCTGTTATTACTTTGGGTACTATCAATTGGGACTTTATTATTTCATTTTTTATTATTCAAATAATTCATATAAAATAAGAAATAAGTGTAAATACTTTAAATAGCTATCAGATATTCCTTGTGCATCATTAAGTCGTGGACAGATTTAAGGATATAATAATAATAATACCTAGCAAATCTCACACACGGGCATCCAGTCTTAAACTGGGCAGGGCATGCATTATGGGCACTAGCCGACTGATATACCTACATACTCAGATTTTTTTATAAAATTTACATATATAGGAACTTTACTGCCACACGGGGAGGAAATTATATATTTATTCACATGATTATTTTCTTTCCGGGCAGAAATGAAACCGCGACTTTTGGTTTGGCAGTTACGGTCGCTAACCACTCGATGAATCGGTCAAGATAACAGCGACCTACACGGAAAATTTATATTTTCAGTATATTTTTAACTATCCATACGATTTCAATTAATGTGATGTGATAGGAGCGTGATGTTAATTAAATCTCAGTAAGGTATACAAATAAAACTAGAAATTGAATGTATTGAATATCAAAAAGACAGGAATTGAATGTGTTTAGCGTACTTATAGTTTTCACACACCTTTATTTGACCTTAATAAAATAAAAATGAAGTGATTTGCCTATGTACACAAGATTGAAAATCGTTTAAAAACATGTATATAAAACATAAACATATATAGCGAAGATTGCAATTTTTTATATTATTACATATTGGACTCTCTAATAGCGACACTAGTTAATTTATAAACGAATTTTTAAATATTTACTAACATATCGTTCGAATTGCAGGAAATTGTAATCTCTGATTACTTAATAGTTATTGGCGGGTCATCACCATACCTGAAGACAATAAGTACAGAAAGAGATGTCACTATTACATACAACCAGACCAGAGTAAGAACGTGCTATTCGGTTTCGATCAAGCTCGCTGAGCTTTCCTTCGGGAATGCTTTTTCAATAGTACACAAGGTTCGCGGATCAAGTGTACCGTATCTACCACAGACAAGTCAACCTTTAGACCACGCTTTAACGGGGAGTAGCATTCGCCAAGGCTATGTAGTGACACTACATAGCTACATAACTAGTGAGCCGTCAGTTGGAAGCACGTTGGAAGCCATTAAATTGTAAATTTTGAACGAGCCAATGAAAACTAGCCGACCTCTCCCCGCAACCCGCCACTTTTTGGCGATTTCGTTTTCGTACTGACGTTTATTAAAGCGTGATCTAAAGGTTGACTTGTCTGTGGTATCTACATACTATAGTTAAGTCTTTATCTGAGATTACAATCGATATCGACAGCGTCGCATCCCTACTGTCACAAGTCGGCAATGGGCACGCAGTAACCACGGCATTGGCAGCCACTGCGCATGCCCACTACGTGTTTTGTACGAAAATTTGGAATTCGTCTTTACGTCTCAGGCTCTGATCGTCGACCATAAATCTCGCGGGATCGAGGGAGCCTGTTTGTGTTCGCAACAGTTTTGTCTGCAAAAACATCCATATAAAATATCAAAGAGATGATACTTAGCACGATCCCGTAAACGACCTATTTCTTACTAATATGACACCTTATGTGTGATTTTGGAGATATTAAGTATAATATAGAGTCACCGTGAATTTCCGATGTTGAAGAATGTTAAGATGTACCAGAGTAGGTACGTTGACAATTACCAATTTCGTTGGTGACCGAATTTTTTAAGTATTTCAATTATATTTTTTAAACACCAAGTCGGTTCCGTGATTATTGGAAACACCAATTCAACAATAACATTCAATGTTATCCAGTGATAATTCAGAAAGTGGGAATTCTAATTGATAATTTGTTGATAAATGAAACGTCTACTTTAGAGCTGGTAATAACGGCATAAATTGACAACGATTTTAAGCATGTAGCTTAATAAAAATAGCAGACTATTTAAAATGCTTAAAAAGCTTATCAAGCTTTACGTATTTTTTAACGCCTAGGTGCATCATTGAATAAATATTAATATACGGCACCAAAAACTTACATTTTCTTTTGGTATAAAAATTCAATCTTTTGAAGCAATCAATACTTTTACGAATGCTCAGGTTAGCTTTTTGTGTAACGGCCGACGCAGCTAAAAAGTCTAAAGTTACCATAGACAAAAAACTTAGTTTTAATTTATTTTCTTAATGTTTCAGGCATTTTTTTAAAATACAGTAATGATGCAAATGTATTGAGTTTATTACATAAATCTAATTCAATCTGCTACTAACACTCCCAACGTAACTACATACCCCACGAACGCAAAAGCTTATATCAAAATATGCATATTAATATAAACTTTACAAAGGCTCTTTTTTATAAGCGTGCTTTATTAAAAGCTTTTCGTTTAAGAGTCCATCTCTAGTCTACTTATTCATATTATATATAAACCTGGTCTTCGCCTAAACGTAGTCCAAAAATATTGTAGAGGGTGTAGAGTTCTCAACTTAACTAGTATCTGTAATCTGTGCCTCGAAGAGCACGTTAAGCTGTCGGTCCCGGGCGTTGTCAATAGATGGCGATCGTTACAATCCCCAACCCGCAGTGGAGCAGCGTGATGGATTTAAGGTCCAAGCCTTCCCTCACCCTAGGGGAGGCCTAAGCCCCTGCAGTGGGGTGAAAATTGGCTGATGAAGTGAAGGGTTCTAGAGCACAAATTTTTAATAATTTACCTACTGATAAAAAAAAGTGAATATATTACAATATTTAAGTAAAAACTATAGGCATTTGACTATGATACGATATATAAGAGCACTGTCAGCACGCTGAAATAACTAAGCTTTAACATAACTCATTGTCAGTGAACATTGTACTTTACGAGTAATAAAGATCTTAAACCACTTTTATACGTATATTTAGGATATTTATATACATAGGTACTTACTTATGGAAATTTCCAAAAATGATGGACGATTCACCTACCATACCATACCATCAGCCTATTAATGCTTCACGGCAGGAGCTTAGGGGGTTTGGAGCTTAATCCACTATAATACGTAATAAAATAAATAGTCCCAAACGCACTTGTTTATAATTTTTTTATGGTACTGAATGTTAGTAGATTATGTAAATCTTTAATTCCGTTTATTTTTTTGTTTGATTAGGACCCCTTTTCACCCTGTTAGAGATGGAATTCTAAAAAAACAGCAAAACACATGATTAATCTTTCAATTCGTTAACCAGATTATACACGTGAATTCTCGAATTGGAATGCGCTTTATTTCCATTCTTGGATGTCCTGACTTGGTCCTGACTGACTAATTCATCATCGGCTAGCCGAAACTATACTGAAACAAATCAAACGAAAATTCTTTTGTGACGTAAGCATCTACTAAGAAAGACTTTTGAAATTATACCTCTAAAGGGGAAGCAAGTTTGTATGAAAATCCAATTTTTGAAGTTAATACATATCCGAGGAAAGAACGCGGCGCAGCCTGGTGCGAGTGCGCTATACTGCGGTGACAATGTGTGGTGGCATCCGAGATGCCGCCGGGTGAGGAGAAAAAGTTGTGGTCGCTCGCTGCACGCTGCCCGCATCATTAACTACTACCCGACGGGCCTGGTCCAGTGAATACATATGTACGAATTTATCGGGATTTACTTAAGTGGAGACCACGCGAGCAAAGCCACGAGCAGAAAGCTAGTATGTATATAAGAAAATTAATCGCTATAGAATTAACATTCATATCGCTTTTCATTTCATTAAACAATAACAAACACACAATAACTACAGATATATCGCTTTATGGAGGCACCGGTTGCGTAATTTGCGGACCTTGCATAAACTATGGATAGTTTATTCACCGCCGCGGCGCTGCCAACGACCACTCTGAAAGGGGCAGCGTCTCTTCGTCTAGAGAATTTAATTGATGAGTGTATACAGAAAATGGACCACAAATCCATCCTTCTCGTAACGAAATGACAAACGGGTAAATTTATTTATTTTTTATTAATACTAGTATAAATAATGACTGATAACGTACTGCTTTCAAAATATAAATAAAAAATGTCGCAACACGTCGGAAAGTTCTTGCGAATCCATTATGTTTCATCTATTGTCACGTCGGAGGGTAATAAATTCAATCTAACCGCTTTGACCTCAATGATTGTGCAAAAAGCCGCGCCCGTCCCATCTACTTTACTGTCCTTTAAGACAGCGCAGAAATTAAATTAATAAAAAAAAAATCGCACACGAAAATGTGTCGCTAGTATTTTCGAGGTTTTCAACATAAACATCCTTGTTATAGGGTTTATGTTCTCGTTGCGAGCGAAATAATTTGCGTCGACGTCACTTAACGTCTGAATTGTCGTGAGGTGAATATTAAAGTGGAAAATTAATTTAGAAAATTCAAATGGATAGGATAACGGAAATGCTTAAATAGTATAAAATTTATTGCGGTAATTATATTGCTTTAATTGTTTTAATTGGTAATTTCTCTTAAAGTTAAATTCGTTTTTAGGGTACTATGTTAAGGGGATTGTATAGTGCCAAATTTACGTACGTTTTATTTCAGAAGAGATTCCTAAAAATATTTTACGGTTCTAGATCACCAGTGGACGTTGACTTCAGTGCGGGTTTTTATATATGTTTACAGTTGTAAGCAGCTTTTCATCAGCCTATAAACGTCCTTTAGACACATGACTACTAATCTCTAAAAAAGTGCCTACCTACAAAAAGAGTTAAATAAAAAAATTTAAAAACCCACGTCAAAAATAAACATAAGTAAAAAATTGGTGGTTTCGAAAGATATCAATTCGTTGGAAAAGGTTCGGACCATAGGTGTACAAAAGGTTACAAAATAATAAAAACATTGTCTGTCTGTCTGTCTGAATATTTGTCTAGAATAGGCTCCAAAAAAGTCTGAATCAATTCGATAAAAGTTTCAGTGATCATAGAAAGCAATAATTCTGTTTTTGAAGTGAAACTTCTTATAGCACGGGGTGAGCCTAAAACGACACGAAAATGCGTCACGCTTATTAATATAACTGGGGGAGATATAAGGAACAATCGGCTTTCACACGAAAAGCCGGTTGTTCCCTATATCTCCACTATTAACTGCTGAGTTTGGGGAGTAAGGCCAGAGCGTTACTCAGTTTCGTGTCGCTGGCAGCTGCGTCATTGCTCGGAGTGTCAATAGTTGTGAAAACCGTGAAAACCAGATTGATGTTGATAATTTTAATAACATTATGAAAACTCTAATTTTAATACTAAAAGTTCTAAGTTTTCACTTCTGTCGGAAGTTCCTATATTTATTTTATCTCGATATTTTAGGGTTCCCAAGAGAAAAATTATCTTATAAATTCAGAGATAGAGCGACGAATAAAGAGTTGGAGCTGAAGTTGTACAAACTTTTTGATTAGCATAAATGCGAGACTAAAATCGAAAAAGTATCGTAGTACTAGAAAGGACTTATGGCTTAAATTTAAACTTAGGCTATAAATATACACAAAATCGTTGAATACCTAAATATATGAGGTAAGTAACATAAATACTATTTGATAGGGCAAGAAAAGGAAAGTGATAGGAGAAGAAAGAAAAAGAGGAAAAGAAGTAAAGGCTTGGGACTTAACGAAAATTTAATTTTTTAAAACAATAAAAACGACAAAGCTACAGTCGATTACTATCTATTTTAAGGCCGCGGTTAAAACACTACCTGGGTTAATAACTCATATGTATAGACCCACAGAATAATAATAACAATGTATTACTAACTATGAACTGAACTATGAATGTAGCAAACTAGAAGACGCACGCCTGCTATACTTAACGACTGAAAACCGACAAATTTTATCGACTTTATTTACTATAAAACTTTTTTATCGATATCTTCCTTTCATTTAATAGTATGTAACTACTTGTGACGGATAATACACAAAGACCCAGACCCAATACAAACATCTAGGTAACCAATCGCGTGGGCCTTACGCTCGTCTCCCCGTCGCCTGCCTCATCCTATGGCTCAAATGTAATAATTTTAATTCTCTAACTAAACGGTCACTATCACTCCTCTATTGCATTAATTCAAACCTGGGTAGTATAGACCACACGGGCATAGCCGCGAGCAGAAATATGCAACGAAATCAACTTTCATCGATGTACGTCATACTTAAAAATTTATTTTAAATTTATACTACTTAATTACTCATCGTACCTATTATTTCAAACACGCTAATCATAATTGTTCCCTTTTGTTCACACGAAAAAAGCATTTGGTACAATCGAACGAGATAGATCTCTCGATGACATTTTATGGTAACAGTATTGTTTTGGAACCATGGATATAACATTTCTCTAGTGTTTTGTTGCACCCGAAGCGGTACTACCCCTACGTATATTGGCAACACTCGTAATGTTACCCAAAAACTGTTTCATGCTTACTCCTTAGGAGGCGTCGAGCACAAAGTCCTTCTTACCTCCATGCCTTCAAGTATCGTTTAATCCTTTTATTTTTTGTTACGACCGCCCGGTTTACCTTTGTAAGCGCGTCCTCTTCAACAAAATTATGTGGAATATCATACAGTATTTGATACGCTAGAGTATCTATAACAAACTGATAACTATAGGTACTTTTTGAATTTCGGGAAAATACTGATTTTTATAATAACAAATCAAAGTTTGTTTTTTACGACGCTCTCGTGACGTCACTGGGTGCCGCTACGTACAAATTATTTACGTTAGCTCATAGTAATGTAACCGAGTGATGTCATAGCACGATTTACTTTAAAAATTTGTATCTTCCGCATTTTTGTAGATATCAATAAATCTCATTCACTTACTAGTTTTTCTTAATAAAAATAACATATTTCTATAAAATTCAAAAATGACGTGACTTGCTTATTATATATTAGTAATTAAGTAATTAACTAACCATAGACATTTAATGAGCGCGTCCTCTTCAATATAATTATGTATCATACGTTATTTCACACGCTAGAGTATAAATGTAGAGTATAGAATACTGACTCTATAACTGATGACTATACTTTTTGAATTTCGGGAAAATACCGATTATTACCGAAAATATAACAATTAAAAGTTTGTGTTTTTACGACCCGCTCGCGACGTCACTCGGTGTCGCTACATACAAATTACATATCCACGTTAGCCCAAATTTGTATCTTCGGCGTTTTTGTAGATATCAATAAAATTCATTCACATATTAGTATTTCTTAATAAATATAATATATTATTGTAAAATCCAAAAATTACATGACTCCCTCATTGTGTGACATGTGGAAAATGTTGTTTTGCTGTAGGTGTATTGTGTCATTTATTTACACTTGAAATTAATTGTATAGGTACCACAGCCACAAAAGTACGAATTCAATAGAATCCCTCTTCTGCGTTTACGGCCTGACCACTCATACTATAGCTAGCCGGTGTATGATGGGGAGTTTCAGTCCGAGTTTCAGTGCGCAAGGTCTCCGCGCGGCACTCTTCAACCCCGATAATATCAAATTCATTTACTCTATGACCACAACAATTATTAAATAACAATTACTAGGATACCAGCAAAGCTAAGAAGATAAATGTCTACAACTTAAATAGATGTGATAGGCGTGGGACGAGGTGCGAGGGGGTGTTATAATATCGAGCCCGGAGCACTCCAACCATCCGAGAGGAATCGAAGCAAGCACCGTTTTATTGCATTTATGAGAGCGTATGACTAAATCCAATATAACACGTACCTACCTATATTTTAAGCGGCACACACACGACACGGTTGGTCGGTTGAATTTCTTAGGATGAAAAATCAAATATGATTCGAAAAGCGAGTCTAGTCGACAGTTAAAGTTGAAGGTCAAGTTTGAAGAAGAAATAAATGAACTTTTTTTTAATTGCGTCACTGTCAAAGTTACTTGCAAACATTATGAGAAGTAAATTTTGCTATATTAACGGATTAAATTAAGAAATATAATATGAAAAAAATAACATATCTTGGTTAAACTTCACATGGAACCCGGTGTCGTTATTATTAATTTTTTTTTAATTATATTTATTAATAATCAAAAGCATCTAGTAATAGAGTCAAATTATTGAATAGGAAAATGGTAACGCATTTATACGAAAACAAAACGCTACAAGCACAAAGTTGTTATCTTTTGTCCGACCTTTTACATCATCATCATCATCAGCCCATTTTTACCTCAGTGCAGGGGCTTAGGCCTCCCCCAGGGTGAGGAGGGGGGCTTGGAGCTTAAGTCCCCACCACGCTGCTCCACTGCGGGTTGGGAACTGTAACGACCGCCATCTATTGACAGCGTCCGGGACCGACAGCTTAACGTGCCCTCCGAAGCGCGGTGTCAGTGATATTGGGTACTTAAGTCAGAAAAACTCATTGGTACATGCTCGGATTCGAACCATGGGCCTATGGGGCCTTATCAATTTGAAACAGGTTCGTTGCGCTCTGGGCTATCACGACATATTCTGGGCTATATGACCTTTTACAAATCAATGTAATTTACGATAAATCTATTATATTATATTTCTTATCTCATTATAAAATGAATACCCGGATATTCTAGGTTTTTTTTTTTTTTAAATCAGGTTATATGATAGTTAATCGAATAACATAGGTATTTAAAAAGTACAATAATAGTACGTCATAATTTTCCATCGAAATTACAACTATTTATGGCTATCCTGTGTAGCACGGCCGGCGTCAACTGATCTGACAAACTAGATAAACGCGATAGTTGACTTTGACCTAGTTATTAGCATCATTGACCGTTATGATGAGTGCTGGAGATACGTTCGTTTCGTTCTCTTTCGCTAGCTGTAGTTGAATTTAAAGAACATGTACTAAAAACATTTTTAGAATTTAAATTGGTTCATTATAGTACATTAGCCCAAAGCGCAACGAACCTGCCTCAAATTTATAAGGCTCCATAGGGCTATGGTTCGAATCCGGGCGTGTATCAATAAGTTTTTCTGACTTAAGTACATAACTATCACTGACTCCGTGCCTCGGAGAGCACGTTAAGCAGTCGGTCCCGGTCGCTGTCAATAGATGGCGGTCGTTACAATCCCCAACCCGCAGTGGAGCAGCGTAGTGGATTTAAGCTCCGAGCCCCCCTCCTCACCCTGGGGGAGGCCTAAGCCCCTGCAGTGGGGTAAAAATAGGCTGATGAAGGGAAGTGAAGTACATTATGATGCAAGTACGGTAAGCTGCATATTATAGTCGAGGTGTTTATAGACACGAGACGAAGCCAAGTGCTTATAATAAAGCGATGACTATAATAGCCAGTGTACTGAGTATGAACATCATACGACGTTTTTCAATACATTTGCGATTATAATTGAGTAGATACTTTAAATTTAATGTAGTAATGGCGGAAGCTATAATGCGCGAGTGGGTTGCTTTTCGCGGTTTACGCATGCGTTACAAACAGAATGCTCGTTCGTGATTGGTGTAAAGTAAAAAGGCCTAGTACTCTAAAATACAACATTACGGTACAAGTTTCCATGTCATAAAGACCGTATTAATAGCAAATGTATTGAGAAAAATATTAAAGTACAAAAACGAACTTAGTCGCATAAGTTTATATTTTCATGACCAAATAAATCGTAGCGTGTGTAGGCCGCTTTATATCTTCAACATTTGATCGGATACGATATACGATCCATATTAGTCACGGACCTATGTTAATATCGTTTTAGGAAATGTTTTACGACATGCATAATAATAAATATATAATAATAATAATAATAATAATAATAATAATAATAATAATAATAATAATAATCATTTGCTGTCGGGTGCAAGCCCCATAGTAAATAATACTTGAGACATCTCATGCAGCGCCATCTAGTCCCAATTTAAGCAAAGTTTGTATTATGGGTACCAGACAACTGATATACATACTTAAATATTCTGTATAATATATACATGTATAGATATTTAACACCCAGACACGGAACAAATAGACATGTTCATGCACACAAATATTTGTCCCGGGTGGGAATCGAACTTGCGACCCTTACTATAATCATAGTATGTTCTTTATATTATGGAGATCGCTGAGTAAAATTCTTTAGTAATTTTTTTTTTAAACATGGTTACAACGACCGAATTTTGAATGTAGCAGACTAAAAAGGACACGCACCGACAAATATCAACATTATTTAGTTTAAATACATTTTTTCGAAATCTTCCTTTCATTGAGTGTATGTACCTACCTAGATGTAATGGGCAATACACAGGCCTAGACATAACTCAAACACCTAGTTATCCGATCGCGTGAGCCATACGCGCATCCTGTCTGTCTCTAACTTTGGTTCTCGAATGTTCTCGAAGTAAACACCGCGTTACTCCTCTATTGAACAAATTCAAAGTTCACTGATTACGAGATGATGCATACATTCCGATTAAAATGTCAGTAGAGCTGATTAGTAACCAATTTTGAAATGCCGGAATTAAAATTGACTTTATAAAGATTTAGATACATGTATTGTGCTTGTTTTCTACTTACTATAGTTCCAATCAAACTTTATGGCGGATCGGAATATAACGCTATATGTCCCGCTACACCTAAAACTGGTTACTGCGACGCGACTTGTGCCTATGTTCACATCCGCCATAAAGGTTGATTGGAACTGTACCTAACATGTCGGTATTTACAAAAATAAATTGTTTTGAAGTATAGCACTTCAAAAACCCTCGCATCTCTCAAATTTTATGTCATAACCCTTAAACAAATTTAATTTTCTAAAAATACAAGCGGCGAACCGCCGCCGTACATAATGAAAACATCTCCATCTATCTTTGTGGATCCAGGGCATAAATGTTTTATGTAGACTGTATTTTCTTTTTAGAGTTCCGTATCCAAAGTATACGAACGGGAACCCTATTACTAAACCTCCGCTGTCCGTCCGTCCGTCTGTCGCGGGGCTGTATTGTCAAAACTGTATTAAGTACGTGGACACTTGAAATTTTCACAGAATGTGTATTACTAACAAATAATTAAAATAAAGTTAAAATTAAAAGGGGGGACCCCATTCAAGAAACACATTTTTTTTCGACATTTTTGGTAATTGGTGGTCGTGAAATAATTACTACTACTAGATATAGCCGCTATAACAACAAATACCTAATTAATAAAAATAAAATAAAGTTAGAAATTAAAGGGGGATCCGTTTGTTTTTTTTTTATTATATTGTAATGTAGTACAGAACCCATGGTGTGCGAGTTCAACTCGCACTTGGTCTGTTTTTTAGGGTTCCGTAAATAGCAAAAACGAAACCCTCACAATTTTGTCCTGTCCGTGTGTTCTTATGTCCGCCATCTTTCCTTCAATCGATTGAAATTTATATTAGATTCATAACGCTTACTGTCCACGTAGCGTCGCTTTGTAGCCGCGTGCTCGTCGTCTATCATAGTATAAAATGATGAAGCTTCAAAGTTGCACTCTCGTCGCTTTCCAGTTTCGTCCACATTTACCCGTTGAGGCAGGGCAGGTGTAAAATGACGGTACGC
Organism: Luffia ferchaultella; assembly: GCA_949709985.1. Lineage (NCBI taxonomy): Eukaryota > Metazoa > Arthropoda > Insecta > Lepidoptera > Psychidae > Luffia > Luffia ferchaultella. The sequence goes on along the minus strand of OX453260.1, from coordinate 12,220,922 downwards.
GTCTATAAAGACATGGACTCGATGTCATGTGGACAATCTAAACAGTAACCTGTCCAATTCAGAAACGTTTATTTAGACGTAGTTTAGTTTATGTTTTGTCCTTATCTTTCATTGCGACACTTAGGTTTGCAAAAAAGAGACTAAATATATTTTTAGAAAACAAGCTTTAAACAAACGTTTCTGAATTAGATAGTAATAGTACCTACTACCTACACAAGCGAATACGAGTTTTTTGCAGTACATCACATCCTTTCACGTCCACTGAAACCTATTTGCTACTAAGTCGCTACACGACGCTATGATAAGGATCGGCCATAAAGTTTGGATCGATCTGTACAAACTCAACCATTGTCGAATCGATCATCATTAGTTGTAAGGCACCTTTCGTCTTACTTTAATGCTCTTTAAACTCAAAATTTTTATTTGTTAATAGGAATTGGTATATATTATGATGCTAGTACCGCGCGATAAAACGACAACAAAAAAGGGGAAAATTTTTGTATGCTTGTTCAGAGATATGTACCTAATAATTGTCTAGTTTAAATACTATTCTATCCAAATATTCGTTTCACAATCACTAATATTGCGAAGGGTTCCGTACCACTGTGAAATATTTTAAAAAAACACGTTTCTTGTATAGGGAACCCTTTTAGTTTTTAACTTTATTTGTTGTTAAAGCGCTTATAGTAGTAGGTACACTCCGTGAAAATTTCAAGTGTAACCAATGGTCTCTCAATTACTTATCAAAAATACAAAAGAAAAACACGTTTCTTCTATGTTTCACTTTAATTTTATACTTTATTTTTTTATTGTTTTTTATAATAGCGGCTACAGTAGTAGTTAAGTACATACTTCATGAAAATTTCAAGTGTAAGCAATGATCTCATAACCGGAATCCCAAAGAAAACCGGTATTTTGTATGGGGACCCCCTTTGATTTCTTTTTATTTTTATTATTTGTTGTCATAGTAATACACACTCTCTGAAAATTTCAAGTGTCTACCTATTATTGTCTAAACAATACAGTCCTATGACAAACGGATGGACGGAGGACAGCGGAACCTTAGTAATAGGGTTCCCGTTCACACCCTTGGGGACCTACAGAACCCTAGAAAAAAAAATTTTTTTTTTTTAGTTATTGTAAATGGTCTTTTTTATATGCGTTCCATTTTTAAAGAATGAAAGCCACCTTCTTATATTACTTGTCTTGTCAAAATGGTTCAATAATGGCTTCAATGGTAAGTGAAGGCGATGGACCAACTGATGCATATGAAACACCCGATCCTTATAAAGAAATAATCTAATTATAATAACAGTATATAATGTGGGGATTTATAGATATTTGAAAAAAAAACATGAAATTCATGGTTGATGATTGACATGACAGTTATTAAAAAAACCCCATTGTAGAAATCAAAACTGTAATTGTATTATTTGTTTACTATGTACATAACTCGTTTGCCGAAAATTAAGCATTGTCGTGACTATCACATTTACACTTGATTTTTCTAGGCAGCTTTGGCGGCCATTCTTTGATCATCTCAACACAGTGACCTAAGCCCATGTATGACACGCAGACAGATCAGCGAACGGTAGCTACGACAGACTCTAGTAGCTTGGGTAAAGTTAGAGGATACTAATAAAACTCAGGTATACTTACTATTTTATACTTTTATTTAGTATATATGTTGTAGGTATTCCAAACTATTTCTCAATAATCGATATAGATCGATTTATTCGCTGTAGTTGACTTAATTTTAATCGAATATAATAATGTATTGAATCAAAAGTATCATTGATATAAAATGTTTATTATAAGTTTAGTATGACCATAGTATATCAGATCATGATTTCAGATCTAATATAATAATAACCAAATAATCTCAAACAGATACTCATTGGTTTTTAGAGTTACAGAATAGGTACCTTACTTACCTATAAGTACAGTGAAACTGATTTAAAGATATAGATACAAAAGTCAAGAATAGTTTAAAGTAAAATTGATTGTTTTATTTAATCAAAAATAACAGCTAGTTTACATAATCTCTTTTACTTCATAAAACTACCAAAACTATTGCTTTAAACTAACTTAATTCAAACACTTCACTTGAGATAGATTGAGAAAAATAACTAACTAATTGTCATGCATTAGGAACATATTTGGAACTCAAAAATACAATAAAAACTAAAACAATTTTTTTTTTTTTGAGAAACACAATACCTACCTTAAAGCTTATATAGGAATGCCTAACTAATAAAAAAGGAATGTGTTTCATTTCATTAATAGTGTCTGTACCTACATTGAATCAATCTGTTGACTGGTTAAACTCCAAGCATAGATATTGTTTGGATAATAAACTCAAAAGAATGGATGTCCGTTTTTTATTATGGCGTATCTATACCTGACTTACTATCGTATTTTCATGACTATATTCTATTACACTTCATAGACAAAACTAAATCTAACACACTTAGAAATAGTATAGACACCACCGTGCACATTAATTAATAGGTACAGTTCCGATCAAGCTTTATGGCGGATCCGAACATAGGCACAAGTCGCGTCGCAGTAAGCAGTTTTAGGTGTATCACGACGCAGTGGAGCGAGGGGTACATGACTGTGCCTGCGCAAGAATGCATAAAGCGTTGTATTCCGATCCGCCATGAAGTTTGAGTCGAACTATGCTGAATAAACTTTTATTTTCAATACAACATAAATGCCGTCAAATAATATTCCAATATGCTCTCCGATAATATTGTATATATTTCGGGGAGCTCGTTGCATACAAGAAGATTGAAGGCAGACTTTTAGATTGTGTACAATTTGCTCAAATTCAGAATTCTCGAATTAGTTTTTAATGCACAAGCACATTAATTTTTTCCCTCGCAACTTCGACTTGTACACAGTCTGATTGGCGGGATGTGTAAGTAAGCACAGGTTTTTGTCCACTTTTCTCCCGACACGTGTCCTCGCCCAGAAAACAGAATCACAATGATTTAAAGAAATTAATTACTAACGTGTAAAATGCGTTGTGACCACAGACAAACCAAATTCTAAATTGATGAAATTTGAAACAATAAACACAAATAATAATAATAATAATCAATAACAGATTTTATACAAATGTGTTTATTTTCAACTTTTGAAACGGAAACCTAGCTTTCTACGCATAACTAGGTCTGTCTAAAATTTAATCTCATTTGCAAAAACGCAGAAGATTACCGTGCAAATACATACATGGAGGGGTACGCTAGTAATCAGGTGATTTTTTTTATTTTAAATTGACGTAAGCATTTAATAAATGCTTTTAAAAAACATGTTTTTAAATATCTAAAGCATTCCCGCTTTAGCTTAGCCTCCCGTTGCAAACTTCTACTATTTATATATATTTTTTTTGTACTCGATTTTGATTTCGTTAAATCAAACCCATTTTTATATTCTTTTTCGAGAAGTACAACTTTATACGCGGTAACGTATCTATAAGCTCGTAATAAATAATCTAAGTCCTTTAGGCCGTTTTAAACGTGTGACATGTGACCCATTCTTCCGCCGGTACACTGACGTTCTAACGCAGAAGCTACCTCAGTTTTCTTGTGTGATGTCTATACTATTTACAATCATATGGCTACTGTTACAGGTGTCGTTTTCGCTTGCAGTGGGTGATTAAATCTTTTTCCTCCGCTTTTCGGGCGTGGCCTGGTAGAGGGCGTCTTCGGCACGTATCATTCTGTTCACGGCGCGGCCCAGCGACACATCTGCCACCAGAAAACTGTGATCAGTTTCATCTCTTTAAAATATTAAATACTACTCAACATTGTCCACCGAATTAAAAAAAAAAAACAATTCATGATCTGTCACTTTGATAATCATCTATCAAAATACAATCATGCGTCAAAATCATTACAAAAACACGACTTATAGTCACATGGTTACAATTTAAAATATTACTGTCAGTAAATCAATAATTTGTAAAAGTAAGCAGACTGTGTCATTTTAATCACCCAAAGCAAGCGACCTCCGAATTGTACGATAATAAAACAATAAAAAATTTGTAAAAAAAAAACTTTTAATGTGATAAAAATTCAACATTCCACTTACATAATATACAAGTGTTCAGTCTCACATTGTCAAAATAAATATAAAAATCGCTGCCCTCAGTTATTTTAATTTTCCTTCTCAAATTGTGTTGTAAAATTTTTGGTATCCTATCAAATTGCTAATGGGACTGACAGTTTCACAAATTCGCAGTTTTCAGACAAATGCTAACTTCAGCCAGCGCAGAACGTAAGCCGCGACAGCATCCTCGGATATGGATTAGAGTGTATTTCGCGTGGACCCAGTCCTCTAAGCAATTTGATTGGTACTTCACAGCAACCGAATTCTATGTCTATGAAACTCATTTGTTTTCCATAAATCAAATAATTAAAATAAATTAATAGCCAACCTACACCCACACCATATAATATTATGACTAATTATTAATACAAGAATTATTTTATTATTTATTAAACTTCCTATAGAGTTGTACTCGACAAAGGCAGTGTAGGCTTTATTAAACAAATTACAAAATATACAAAAACAAAATGTTGCACACACAAAGCCAGCCACTATCCATTTTTTTTTTAATTTTCAGTCGATGAACAAGAATAAAATAAGAATCGTATATCAATGAATAGGTAGCAATACACTATTACTAAATTTGCAATAACTAAAAGCCGTAAAAGTTTAATAACATTAAGGCTTTAAAAGTTCAAAAACGTATTTTTTTTTTAAATTGTAAGAAATAAAATGTGATAAAAGATATTGGAGTAGAAAACATATATCATCTGAGGCTTCATATGTTATGCGGCAAGGGACGGCATATGAATTCTTAATACTGTTTATAATAAGTTTTTATGTTCGCACATAAAAACTTGTAAACAATATTAAAAGTTCAGATGCCATTCCCTTCTCGCATATCATGAAATCTCTTGAAGGAATACCCGAAACAGTTAAAATTTTACAATCATTATCGTTTAAAGTATAAAATTTTACTGCAGTAAGTATATGACCTTTTTCGTACTAGCGGTTTGCCGTATAAACGTCTAACCATGACGGAAAACCGCATATTATATATATTCGAAACCGAATGTAGCGCATTAACATAAGAAACACATACTATAACACTTTATCAGCGCATAAAAACATAAGCACGTTAAGTAGATACATTACGATAAAATATATATTATCTGCGCCATGTGTAACATTCATGTATTAAAATATGGAGATGTAAGATATGTGCTCAGTTACAGATATATACATTATAGTATATGCCTCGTGTGTCATGCGCTTTATTTTTACGTAGACAACGTTCCTTTCAGCCGTCAACCGTTCCAGTTGAGCGTTATGTTCATCCCAACCGTACGGTTGCATCGCGCGCGTCTCTATTACGACTGGCCGGAAACGTTGCGAATAGGTGTCATATAACAAACCAATTGTACGAAATGGGTTTATACGGTAGTTCAAATACGCTTTATTTTCTTGTGGCTATTCAACCCATCCCGGCTCCCCAGTCCGATGCCAAGTCCAACAAAATAAATTATGTAAAGAGACCTACATTTCATTTATAACTATTTACTATATTAAAAAAAAACAACCTCCAAATAATAAATTAATGGGCACAGTTAAGTATTCCCGCGCAATTATCATCGAAAAACACGCGGATGGATGCCCTGTTACTAGATTACTCACGCACATTAGCGCACAATTACACTCACGCCGATATTCACACGACGCGCACACGAGCGCTGAATCAGTTAGAACGTTCATTAAAGCCCGTCTTCCAATGATCTAAGGGTATTTCCTATTTATATTTGTCAAAAACTCGAATCATCGTTTTGCAGCACGCGAGGTAATAAAACGTTAGAGTGAGACGGCATATATAGCAGCTTTGTTGCACTTACATGATTTTACGGTCAAGCGTAGTGCGGCGCTTGTATTTAGAAACTGTCCGATAATGTACGATAGAAGATTATCATGTAAAGTAACGATTTAAGTTTTCAGGTCAATTACGCTCAGAAGGGAGAATTTGTTCACCTGACACCATAAATATTTGTAGTCAGTTTTCTAGCTAGATTAAATTTGTTTTAGCTCAGGTAATCTGAATTTTCTTTTAGTTCCTTTATAGACTTTATTTCGACCTTGTGAAGTTTTAAAAAAAACCGTTCTTATCGATCATAGTTCAAACATCAATAATATCTGGGATAGCCCACACAGTGCCATCTAGTCCCAAAGTAAGCAAGTATTATGCTTGTATTATGGGGTACTAGACAACTGATATACATACTTAAATATTCTTCTTTTATAATATATACATATATAGATACGTGTACACCCAGATACGGCACAAATAGACATGTTCAAACACACAAATATTTGTGCCGGGCGGGAATTGAACCCGCGACCCTCGGCTCCGCAGTTAGGCTTCCTAACCACTCGGCCAACCGGTCAGTCATAACTAACTTTACGAGCCAACGCAACGCCCCGATTTTTTCACGATAAACATTCGATATCGATAACCGTTACCTATTGCGTGTGGGCAACCTTATGTCGTGCCGTCTCTCTCTATCGTTTTATTACCTCAACTACAGCGAATTCTTGACATAACTATAGACTAAAAAGTCTCAAACAACAGTCGTAATATAAACAACTTATAAAAATTGATAATGTTAATACATAGTAATAAAAAATTTCATTATTATTTACTCATGTTAAGAAATTAATTATAGATAATATGTTACAAACAATAACAATCATGTACTACACTCAACTAAATGATCTCAATGTGACATTTTGATAAATTTTACTAAATCTGTGATTTCTTTACAAATATAAATAAATACTATTCATATATTTTTTTTATTTTTCTTACTTTTTTTAAGCCACTGTATAATAAATAAAAACAAATAATGTTGCCATTCACAACTACTCAATTAACTTTGGATTTGCTTCAAATTTGAATGAAGGTTATCTTGCGAATTGACATTTCTAGCATTGTTTTGGATAGATTATATTCCCTAAAGCATTTTATAAATATAGAATAAATAAATTTTCAAATAACATTTGTTAAAAGGTATTACAACAAAAAAAAATTATGTCTTATTCAACTTTCATGAATAATAATCTATAATGTACTTGTTAATAAAAATAAAATTTAATTTTAAAAAAAACTCTTTATCCTAAACCTATATATAGAGATATTTAAAAACAGAAATTTCACATACAACAATCGGTTTTGTTTATAAATTCTATATTATCTTTAATCTATGTTTCATAAAAAAGTTCAAATGTTTGTACTCTAATTACTTACATCTTATTTAAAAACTTCAACTGTTTCCTTAACAACCATATATTTATATATAATCAATTCTTTTTTTAATGTTGTATATAAAATTATTATTGTGAGCTTTGAATGTAGATATTGCACTGGCCTGGATGGACCTGAAATATGCCCAATCCACCAGCTCATTCGGCCTAGATCGGATTGTTCAATCATTGAAGAATATTGAGAACAATAAAGCCAATTTTGTTTTGTTATTAATACACCTCAATCGACCTCACTGTCGTCTCACTTTATAACACAAGCTGTATACCGACTAGGTTCAGCTGGCAGCCAGTTTCAACGTTCGAAGTCGATCAAGACCCAAAAACTTGGTGGAGTAGCATCCTATTCCTATGTATAATATACACCGTGTTCGGCTGCACGTAGTCGAAATTTATAGCGTGTAGAGCGTATTGAACAAAACAAAAAGTTTCAAGTGAGCATATGGCGCAAAGTAACGGTCACCGAGAAAAACGTGTTTAAAGTATAATTTTTTTATCATTTATCTATTTTATTTTTCTATAGCAACCAATAAAACACTAATACAAAATCACAACATGAAAGTAATACATTTTTAATTAATCAGGTTTGCTTGCTAACTTGATAAAACATCAAGAGACTGTCTCACGAATCACAAAATTGGAGAAACCCTACTCGTGAAACCGCGGATAAGGTTAAATACTGACTATTCTTTGAATTGAAATGTCAGTGAAATTTTTTTGTTATATAACCATTTTTAAATTGGTAGTTGTTGGTAGAACAGCTGTCTCTGAATAGTTTAGATATCTTAACAGTAGGGTGACCACGAATTTGGGTTGTCCGTGCAGGGAAATTAATTTTCTCGGTAACCTTTATTAGTTTGCGCCACTTGTTTACTTGAAACTTTTTGTAAGTTTGGACTATATCCAGCCAAACACGGTTATAGCAACATGAAGAATTTTGTTAGTTGATTAATAATAATTTATCTAATGTTCACTAGAATTAAACAATATGTCAAAATAACGACAAAGACCTTTATCCCATGAGCACATTAATTTAGTATTGACATTTATCTAAAAACCTCTTGGATGACAATTCTGAATCGAAATTGTGGCGCAACCTTGAACGGGTTTTATATAGAAATTGTGAAATTATACTGTTTCAGTAAATATATCTACACGCATTTTGTATTATAAAAGGGTGTGTACAATTGGCAACCAAAATGATAATGATTATTTACACCTTAACACAATAAGAGCATGTAGTCACTACGTGACTATCTGTCATGGATTCTGTGACTACCATGCCAATGAGTAAAACTGTATGATTTTGTCAAAGTTGAAGAACACGACGATTTGGTCGGTAATAACTCGTGAACCAGTTGACTCTATATAGTTGTGATAATTTTCTTAATAAATCCAAACAATGTACCATTATTTTAGATATTATTCAAATTTTTCAGAACAGCGATTCTAGAGTAAAAGGAGAGGGAGATAGAACTTACGTAAATTGGCCAATTTCGATCTGAATAATATTCCGAAAATGAGGCCTATTTTAGAAAAATAATCAAAATTCCATTTGTTTGTAAAATAGCTATGCAACTACATCTACTTGGGGACAGTACTCAAAACAAAATTATCACCCATATATTTCAGGGAAGCATTAAAGATTTTTTCCGACATTAATACATACCTTAGCGAATATATATATTTATACATGTGAGAAATTTTAGCCCTACCATTCTAATTGTGTCTGAATAAAATGCCTGACATATAGACTGACGGACGGACATGGAAAATCTATAAGGGTAGGGACCATCATACTATAAAACCCTAAAAAACATATAAGTAGAATAATAGTAACAATAATGAAAATATCAATGCTCTATGAATATGCCTTCGCTCCAACATACGAAAGATTGCTAACCACAGACAGCATTCTAACGGGTATGCCACGTAACGAAATGAGACGAGCGACGCGAACCGCGGAGCGGCGAGCGGAAAAAACAAACACAAATCTTTCACTTGTCTCACCACGTAGTACATCGGCGCGGCATCTACAGCGTTACATCGCGCGACCGGCAACTGCACGAACGGCGCGGCCGGCGGGAAGAAAAAGATAAAATATAAATTTGTTATTCTGCTCGCGGTACGCGGCATAATATTCGGTGCTCATCATGGTCCCCGTACAAGTAGAGCCGCACCGCCGATCGCAGTTCCACGTGGCTTACCCATATGTCAATACCAAAATTTAACAGCATAAGTGATAACCACTCATAAAAAGTTAGTGTTTCGTCTGAGAGGTAAGAGATTTTCCTTTCTGTGTCATGTAACACAGTCCTAAGGCCTCCCACAGAGCGACGCTGATGTTAGTCGCGTACGTCAGCGCTTCTTATGATATCAAATATAACCATACAGAGCTCCGCTGATCAGCAGCGCGTTTTGTATGAAGTTCTCTATACGTCGCTCAAATACTCGACCGACATCAACGTCGCTCTGTTGGACGCCTAAAAAAACACGACATCAATAAATCTTTAATATTTGATATATATGATGGATATGATCATAGCAAATATTCATAATCTCCTCTCTTTATTAGACTTATTTATTTATAATAATTTAATATATATATTTATATTATTATAAGTAACTCAACAATAATATATTAAAAAAGTGAAATAAATAATGTAAAAAAATTATAATTGTATCGTAAGGACAACCCTGCGCGCGCATTTAGATCTTTTCAAGCATATCGCTTACAAATGACATGTAGATGATGTAATGTTATCTTGTAATTTAGGTAATACTAAACTAGTAGGGTTGTGTTTGAATAATTTCTAAGTGTACGCTCAGTGTCGTTTTACTCGGACTCTGCTTGTTCAATTACTATTAGTTTCTTCTGTAAAGTTGGCCTAATAAAGGAGTAGATAACGAATATTTTCGGAAAGTATATTTCGGTTATACCAAGCATTAACAATACCAGAGTGTATAGAGAAACAGCACAACAAACAACTAATTAACAACAAATAATTGCATGTAACAGAAGAAAACGTCATTGAGTGGAGGGGGAGGGGGGAGGGGGTCTGACTCTACTAGTACATTGATTGTACAATCTTAACAAGTCGGAATGAGGGGTTTTTTGCAGGTGAATTTAAAAAACAAATTACCAATAGGCTTGATACATGGCGCTGACTAAAAGGTCAGCTTTAGTACAACTTTAGTACAGCCCATCTCTTATCAATAATAAAATGCTCATCTTACTTCTTTAAATGTCACCCTGAAAAGCCCACATAATAGTTTCCCATAGGTTTTCAAAGTAGGTATGTAAAATTGTAAGTGAACATTGTCCTTTATGTAATAAAGTTCTCAAACAAACCTCAAAATTAAATGCAGCCTTAGATACACTCATAAGAAAGTTTACCAGGAAATCTGCATTGTTTATTTTTGGAAAATGGCGATCCCCTCATCCAATGCTAACTATAGAGCGTTTCACAACCAAACCTTGTTCATAAATAATTGCAATGCCCTATATATTACACTTGCCAACTGTACAATGCTGTATACAAATATATACAAATATTTTTTATATCTCATATGATTTTCATAAGTTATAATTTTATTTGGTGCAATTAATCAAAAACTGTTCCCCTTAACACTGAAATATTGCTAATATTGTGGCTAAAATACAAATTTACAGAAACAATTCAATTGCAATTCCTTTATATATCACATTCCATATGTAAAACCTCAATCGTCTCACAAAGTCAAATATCTATGGGTATCACACATTGTGCCAAGAATAAAAATATAGAGACGATTCATTCCCCTGCCCAACAACAGAATCAAATCACTAAATGAAATTAAAATTCAATTAAAATGTAATATCTTAAAGTATATTTTATTTATTTTATTTCATTTTCAATTTACTCGGTGTTTGTTAAGTAATACAATTTTTAATATCTTATTCGGGTTTCACTTTGCCAGTGGACAATGTTAGACTACCTAATCTTTCATATCTACACTGCATACTATTTTACCAACCGGGTGTAGTGTTCGCCAGACGGCGCATGCGTCGCGTGTTCCTGTCCTGATCTCGTATCTTCTTTTCCATTTCAGCATCGGTGAGGGTCTCGAGGAATGGTGCCCATTGTTCTGCCTCCGATGGATGTCGGTACGGCACCTGATTTAAATGTTTTCCATATTCAAGATTTTCAAAATTAAATAAACCAAATATGCAAATTAATGTTCGTTTGTAATATTAGATTTATAACAATATCTCTATAAACTTCCATACATTGTTTTTAATATTGATATTTATTTGTAGTCAAGATGTCTAGTTCTCTATGATAATCTAAGATTAAACTTGAGTTTCAGAATTGAAGAAATCAGCGAAATATTCGAATTTTTAATTCTCAATAAGCATCAGCATACTTCTCAATTATATACTAGCTTTCGACCCGCGGCTCCGCCCGCGTAGACTACACAGTTGTACCTGGATCGCTAAAAGGACGCGACGCTCTAGAACAATGTGAAACTTTCTAGAACATTGCGAAACTTAACTACCTAAAAAATCTCTATATCAAATTTCATCAAAATCTATTTAACCATTTCGGCATGAAAAATAGTTATCCCATAGGAACTATATATCCTTTCAGGATGAAATTTGTCTTGTGTATTATTCAAAGCTTACACACCTTCATACTAAATTTCATGAAGAGTAATACCCCATAGGAATCTTACTTTTTCCCGTGATAAAAAGTAGATTATGTCACTCTTCAACTCATAAATTATATCAACGCAAAAAAAAATTCCGAGCAGTTGCTCCGTTGGTGCGTGATTGAACAACGTAATATCCAAATATACAAATAATCAAACTTTCACCATTGATAGAAGCAGAGTTTACTGATAATTTATGATCAGTAAAAAACAGACATAAAGTAGCCTATGACCTAACAACCTCCTTTTCATGTCTGCGCAAATTTATTAAAATCGGTTTAGCCGTTTCGGAAAACAAAGCCGACCGACAGACAGGCAGACACTACGATTTTATATATTAGTAGCCTTCCGCCCGCGGCTTTGCCCGTGTGGACTACACAGTTGTACCGGTACAGCTAAAGGAACGCGACGCTCCAGGGCACTGTAGCAGTTTCTAGAACATTTTGAAACTTAACTATGTAAGTCATCAAATGATGATGTAATTTCATCAAAATCAATTTAGTCATTTAGCATGAAGAATAGTTATTCTACAGGAACCAATATTTTACCAGGACACATTTATCTTGTATATTATTCCACGCCTTATACACGAGTATTACTCATAAACTAAACCTAAGCAAAAAATCACGTCGTCCATTGCTTTGTAGCTGCGTGATTGGCCGCCAAACATCCAAACTTTTACCATTGATAGAAACAGAGTTCACTGGCCGTTTATGGTTTATAAGAAACAGACAAAAAAGAGCTTGTCATTCTCGACACTTTTTCATCAAAATTGGTTCAAGCATTTCGGAGATTTCGGAGAAACATACACTACGACTTTTTATGTATAGATAAAAATAACCTATGTGCCTCCTGGCAACCTCTTTTTTATGTCTGCAAAGTTTCATTGAAATACGGTCAGTCGTTTCGGCGATTAGCCCAGACAGAAAAACAGAGCGACAAAAAGTAGCCTATATCACTTCTGACAACTTCCTTTTTAGGTCTGCAAGTTTCATTGAACTCGATTCAGTCGTTTCGGAGATTAGCCGAAACAGACAGACAGAAACTATGATTTGATTTATTATATTATAGATTTAATAGATTCTAAGTTTCAATTGGATACCGTCGCAATAGTCGAGAACGTACAAATTCGTATGGTAATAAATTATTGACAAAAGCTCACAACAGCTCACCTCAACAACTGGCAAAGGGGCTTCACTGAATGCAAAAGTACGCTGATGCCATCCCAACTGGCCCCTCACGCTGTATGCGATCCCGGTGACGAACTCCCCGCCCAAACCGAGTTCTGCACAAAGCTTCATCGCAAATTGCTCGGGATTGTTTTCCTTCTCTGCCATGTCCCATTCCACCTATACACCATAACATAATAAACATTTATGAATATTAAGAATAGATAGGTACCAAAAGCTGCATATGATGTAAGTAATTTTTTTAATATAATTTTTAATTCTTTTATCTCTTTATTAAAACATTAATCTTTTTATATTCATGTAAATCTCATTTTTCAATACCTTTGCTATTAATATGATCTTTATGACATCGAAACTTCAATCGTAATGTTGTATTTTACAGTACTAGGCCTTTTTACTCTACACCATTCACAAACAAGCATTCTTTTTGTAACGCATGCGTAAACCGCGAAAGCAGCCCGCTCCCGCCATTATGACATTTGAAGTATCTACCTAATTTTAATCGCAAATGTATTGAAAAACGTTGTATGATGCTCGTACTTAGTAAGCTGGTTATTATAGTCATTGTTTTATTATAGACTACATATAAGCACATCGGCTATAATGTGCAGCTTACGTACTAGCATCATAATGTACTATTAGAAGCCAATTTTAACAGTATAATAAATAATTATTATAAACATTTATTTTATAAATCATATTTTACTACATAAAATAAACCTCAAATGACAACAGTGTGTATTATTTAACATGTAAAGCAATTACGAAAAACACACATTAAATTAAAACACTATTTCCTAAAATAGCATGTCTTCTTCAACAAAATTATATATCAATACGCTAAATCACACATTAGAGTATAACAAACAGATTATTAGACTTTTTGAATTTTGGAAAAATACCCATTATTACTGGAGATGTAATAAAGCAAAGTTTGTGTATTTACAACCCGTTCGTGACGTCACTCAGTGCGCGTTACCTAGAAATGACCCGCAGTCATCGAATTACGTCATGGCACGATTTATTTAAAAAATTTGTATCTCCCGTATTTTTGTAGATATCATTAAAATTACTTCACAAATTTAAGTAGTTTCCCTTAATAAATATAACATATTTCTATATAAAATCAAAATAACAAGACACGCTCATTGACATTTTTTCCAACTCACCTGGTCAACAAGCGAGGTATTACCAACGTGAATGTTCAATTTGATCACCACTCTTTGATCACTCTGCTCCTCCAAAATTGCTGGTGGCTCGCTAGGGAACGCGTCAATCTGCTGACGAATAGACATCGCGACCGCTGGGATGAAAGTGCTAGGATTCAATTCCAGATCATCACACAGGACTTCAGCAAATTGTTCTGGTGTTATTATCGATTCTGAAACATGATTTGATTCTTGTTATTCACAAACACTGTATACATTTAAGAGTGAGCAGAGCAAAATTTTGAAAATCGGAAGTCACTGTTAAGTCAATGTAATCCAGAATATTTTTTAAATAAAAATATTAAACATATATTTTACATGTCAAATATGTTTACAGTTATATGAGGTAAAAATTAAAAATCAATTTATAATTTATTCAATATAAACTTCAGCATAAAAAAATACATCGTGGGCTTATTAGAATTTTGATAACAAACTAAAGAAATCTAACTAAAATCCAACTCATAAATTGTGATAATTTACTGAATGTAATGTCAAAACGACGTAATAACCAAGTGGTACCAAGCCCACTTCTTGTTTAGAAGGTCGAGGTTCAAATGCCAGGTCATGTACCAATGAGTTTTTTTTTAAATTTATGTACATAACTATCACCGACACTGTGTCTCGGAGAGCATGTTAAGCCATCAGTCCCGGTTGCCATCAATAGATGGCACTGGTTTAAGCCCACCAACACACACTGGAGCAGCATGGTGGATTCCAAGCCATCCATCCATCATCCTGATGGGAGGCTTAAGCCGCTGCAGTGGGACATTAATGGACTGACAGTATGGTATGGTAATATCACAACAATTTTTAGACAAATTTTATTCATGTATTTATTAAGGGGCGCCATAGACATATGTCACCTAAATTGGCGGTATCTTAAGAAAGGCCCAAATTAAAATCACCTGAAACTGCCTGTATGAAATGATTAATGAACATCAACGAAACGAAAGATATATGTATAATATATAAGGATCATACTAAATGTAGGTCTATAGCCTCTGTCTACACAGACACGTGTGAATTTATGCATGTATAAGGGTATTGACTGCTTATACTAGTCAAAATTGGCGACCTCTATTTCGCCTAGTAATAGTTATAATTTCCCCTCATTCTCGTTGTCATCAAATAACTTTAAAAAACAATATCTTGCTGACACAACACACTGCACCTGAATATTTTGGTCTTCGAAAGACACAATCTGTTTTCTAATTAGCCAAAATACTAAAATATTTTTGTAAAATTAGTTTTATCATCGGTTCAATTTTTGTTTTACTACAAAATCCACTGATCGGCAAGGCGCGGCTGAGAATACGATAACCTTCCCTTATTTCTCTATGTACAACAGTCAGACAGATGTCAACTTTCCTAGAAAGTCTAACGTTCCCATTCACATACCCTTAAACATGTGTGCAGATTCTATTAATTTCTGAATCTAACCATTTTTGTTCCACGTAAACGTATCTCTGAGCTTTTGACCTTCTATCTCCATGTCCAGCCGGATTGGTACAAGCACTTGCTTTTGAGACGCATTCTCCAACATTGCGGTCATGTCGGTGTCATCAAAACATAACGGGAACGTCCGCACCTGAAATTTATATTAATCAATGTTGGTTATTAGGGTGTTAATTGACACCTCGCTTGCTACTATGTTAAATCTGGGATTGATTGAAACAAAAACTTGGTTGGAATTTCAGAAATTTGGGTTAATAAATTTTGTTATGCTAGCTTGTCATCAAATTTCTAAGTAAATTCAGATACTATTGTCATCTAGTTAACTTCTTTAAAAATATTGGATGGTACTAGTAAGTTTTAGTAATTTGTATTATTACTAATAAAATTACTAATATATAATATATGCACATAAATCACAGACCAGTCAACCTATAGACCACGCTTTAATAAATGTCAGTATGAAAACGAAATCGCCAAAAAGTGGCGAGGTGCGGGGAGAAGTCGGCTAGTTTTCATTGGCTCGTTCAAAATTGACAATTTAAAGGCTTCCTACCTGCTTACAACTGACGGCTCACTAGTGACATAGTTATGTAGTGTCACTACATAGCCTTGGCGAATGCTACTCCCTGTCAAAGCGTGGTCTATAAGGTTGACTTGTCTGTGACATAAATGAGGATTAGTAATAATAAATAATAATAAAACGATTAGTAACAGTAAAAATTAATAAAAGAAAAATATACAAATTAGGGTCGTAATAGCACGAGTGCAGCAAACCTGTTTCAAATCTATAAGGCCATGTGGCCGTGGTTCGAATCCGGGTGTGTACCAAAGAGTTTTTTCTGACTTAAGTACATTAACTATCACTGACTCCGTGCCCCGACAGCATGTTAAACAGTCGGTCCCGGTTGCTGTCAATAGATGACGGTCGTTACAATCCGCCAACCCGCATTGGAGCAGCGTGGAGGATTTAAGCTCCAAGCCCCTTCATCATGAGGGAAGGCCTAACCCCTGCAGTGGGGTACAAAAAAAGGGCTGATGGAATGGAATATAAATTAGTTCTATTGGTTTTGCATATAGTACCCATGATCTAAATTTTGAGTATGCTCCAGCCCGTATGGATTTTTAAGTATCATAGCCATACCCTAGTAACAAGAATTTATTAATAGTAATAAGAATTATTAATGTCCTGCAACTATATGGATGAATAACTATTTAAAAAATTGTCAAATTGTGTGACATTTTACATGCATAAGGTGGGGTTCCGTAGCCATGAAAGCAATAAAAATTTATAAACCAAGATGATGAGTTTTTCAGAGTTGAACTGTACATTAATTTGATCAGCTATAACTTGTGAACTAGTTGATATTCATGATATTACTGTGTGCTATTATTATGTACTATCTGTACCCACGGCTTCGTCTGCATTAACTTAGATTTAGATAGAATAAGTTATAAAGGGCAACGTGACTATCGCCCGCGACATACCGCCGCGCAACACCGGGCATACGTGACGCGGCGCTGCGACGCGGTAGCATGGCACTATGAGGCTTTCTGACTAGAGTTAAAAATTTAATATATTTTGATTCTGTTGGTAAATTTTGATGAAATAAACACTAAATGTTTCTCAGAATAAAGCTTCACATTTTACAGTAATTAGATTTTGAATCTAATTAGTGGCTTTTAAGTAATGTGCGTACAAATGAACCAATGAACAAAAAACATTTCAAAAATTTGTTTTTTACATTTTCGTATTTATTTTTTGCGTCTTTCCATTGTTTTCTTTTTTTTTTTGCAAACATTAGTAATGGTAATGTAAGGACACAGAATTTTATTAGGTATATGTATAAATTGTTGAAGATTTTTATAACAGTTCAAGAGCTAATATGCAACTCCTGTAGAAAAAGTATTTTAAAAACATTCCATTATTTAATTTTGAAAAAACATTTAATTATTTAATTTTGAAGAAGCCATTAAAAGACCTCATAATCAATTCAAAATAACTATTCAACGATAATCTGCTAGGAACCCTAAAAATATAATAAAGAACCTTTTTGTTGTGAATCCTTGTACGACTTATAGGTGTAGCTTGGGGCACTGCATCCAGATGCGAGGAGTTAGGCATCACAGGTAGCCATGGTGTACTGTGAGGTTTCTTGCCTTTACTCTCACGAGGCGTGGCTAACTCTTGACTCACTGACACCGCTTTGTACCTAACAAAAATATACTTAATTACATTATATAACTGTTACTATTTCTAATTAGACAAAATAATACACAAAATTATTCTTTATCGGTTAAAACCACTAATGAAATTAACCAATTAAAAATTTATTACTTTATAGTTGGCATTGATAACAAAATTTTGAATTTTGTCATTAATATTGTTTAAAACTGTACTTAAGCTGAAAATTTAAACTATTTTCATTTGGGTAATGCAAGGTAGACTCATATCTTGGTTATTTTCATCCATTCCAATATTATAAATGCAAAAGTCTCTTTGTTAGTTTGTTTCATTTTCACAGCAAAACCGCTGAACAAATTTTGATGTTTCAGAGGTAACTTTAATCCTAATCAATATCACAGGCTATTATTTGCTGCAAAAATATGTCTTTTTGTTACCTTTTATTTTATTTATTTTATCATGGCTAAACTGCTGAAACACAGATATTGATGAAATTTGCCAGGGAGAGAACTTACATTCTGAAGAGGGACGGATATAGGATACTTTTTACCAGGAAAATGTGACTGCATGTTTGATAACTTTTCACTGCTAAACCACTAAACCAATCTTCATAAAATTGGGCAGGAAAATAGCTAACATAATAAAGACTGATATGGGCAGCTACTTTTTACTACAGAAATATCTGTAAGTTTGTTACCTCTTACCAGCTAAACCTTTGAAGCAATCTTGATGAAACCCGTGAAGAAAAGGGATATGCTTACATCCTGATTATGTGCTAGTATGACTTACATCAAAGCTGAAGTAATAAACATTGCTACTAGTAAACATAATTGAAAGATACTTTGGATGGTCTTAACTCTGATCATATATACATCTCTAGATAGATTCAGCACCAAAAACATAGGTAAAAATATCACCTAACTGTTTGGTTATAATTCACACACACGAAGATTATGTTTAATTAGGCATAGCAGGAATAGGTATGTGATCTGTGAAGGTGACTAAGCAGAGCACATATTCCTGCTGCACAAACACAAGCATATAAAGTCAGCCCTTTTTTCACCGTCATGGTATGGCATGGCTGTATCAAGACATATAAAAAATCCAAATGTCCCAATGAATAAATTGCCGCTCTTTACACAAGGATTATTAATTACAAAATGTGATCAATAATATTCAATTGCGATAGTACTTGCCTGTCATCGTTTCCCTCTATAATATCTTCAACTTCGGAAGCCTTCAATAAAGATACAGAACTGGACAGCACATGTTGACCTAAACCATTGTCTACAAGCCGTTTCCTTTCTTCATTGGTGAGAGTCCTTCTCACCATACCAGGATATTTTTTGTATAAGGAACCACGAAACAATCGCAAGTAATTCCCAACCTAAAATGTACAAAAGTAATATTTAGAACTTCAATACATATAGAACACCCATTCGTTTGCAGCTGTTATAAACTACATTAAATAAAACAGGCTTATTTAATACAAATGAATTCCACAATATTTTGCTTGTTATTTAAGGACTTAGGTACCTCCGACCCCACGCAATAAAATTCTCCACCTTCTTCTATTTGGAAACTTATCGGCTTATCGCCGTATGTTCTGATAGCCATTTTTGTTGATAGTTATATTAACTGGAAAATATACCAAGAAAAATATTCAGTTTTGCAAAACAACTAGTGAAACCTGATGAACCTAACAATAAACTGCAATAAACAAAAAATCCACTATGAAATGAAATCCACACAGGCACACAACACTACACAAAGTACACAACAGTACACAATCAAATCAATACACCAGCACAACACTGCACAACACACACAATGCACACTGATGCACACACCACAGAACAATCACAATACCACAGCACAATACCACGCACAATCAATACAATTCTGAAACCAAAAATAATGCTATGAAACTGAGTGAAATTCTCAGGACAATTACTACAGTTATAGAAAGAATGTAAATTTTACATATGCTTAACTTGTTCTAATATGTAAAATAAAGCTTTAGAAAGAAAAAGATAGCTGATATAAAATCATTGCTGCTTATGATCAGAATATAGCCCCAAATCAATTTCAACTTATTTAAACGATGAAGGTAAATAGTGCATAGTCAACAACATTATCGATATATTTAAAGCTAAATATTTCTATTGATTGTAGTAATAAAATATATAGGTATGTTTATTTCTTTAAACTTGTACATTATTTTCGTTTCCATTATGGATCTTGGTATGGTATATTAGTAATAAGTATTATGGGTACAAACAACGGCAACACAAACACTGATTGATTATGACTCGGCACAAATATTCAAAAAATATATGATAGACTAAGGTTCGAAAACACAACGTAAGTTAGGGTTACTAATAACTGAGCGGTCAACATTTACGAAAACAAACAAACTAGTGATGAAAAAATTATAAAGGAACAATTTAATAAACCAAAAAATTGAGGCAATGTAAATTACAATTTTTAGGATTCCGTGCATTCGACTTAAAAAAACGGAATCCATAAAGGATCACTCTTGTGGTGTCTATATTTATCCGTCGATCACAGTATATTTTCTCTGAATCTATTATTATACAAAAAGGACTTGATTTTTGGTACAAATACAAAGTTTTGTGGGCCAATTAGGAACGTATAAAATTAATAAACTATTTTGATATTGGGGATCAATTTCAGATGGCACATTAAAAAAATTAAAAAAGCGTATAAAAGTGACATAATAAATTTTTAAAAAACTTGTTATGAAAAATGCATAGTTTTAAAGATTACAAGAAAATCTAAACGATAAATCAATTCTCATTTTGGAACGCAAATTAGAAAAGAAATCAAATTCTTTATGTGTACATCAAATGAAAGGAAACGGTATGGGAAAATGGATATATACAACTTTTTAAACCATACAATGTAAATGTGTCAAAAACATTACCAGAGTTAGTTTAAAATTTTACTAGTTTCATAACAACCATATACTTAACCTTTCAACTAATACATAGCTGAAAGGTTTTGTATATGGTTGTTTACAACAAATTATTTTATAAATCTGGAGTTATAGGTAAATCACAATTTCTTGAGCCTTCTGGGTGGCTTGTTTCTTTGGTCTACTTCGCTCCTCGCATTGGCACAAGCAAAAACTAAATTATCCCTTAAATTGTAATTTTTTATGTCCATTTAAAATCAAATGACCGTTTATTTGGCGTCTAGTTTACTCTTTTAACAGCTTTTGTCCATTCACTTCGTATCTCTGGATCCAAAGAAAAACTACAACAAGAATTTACTACAACATTAATTGTGGTACCTAGAGTAGCTTAGAAAATATAACTTTGGCACAAACAAAAAGAACAAGGTTTTGTAAAAGACAAAGTGGTAATTTGCCTAAAATTTATATTTTCACTGTGATGGACTTTTTTCTTAAAATCCGTTTTATATTAGTGCTGAAATAAAGGTTTAGGCTCTAAAGTTACAACTTTAGAGCCTAAACCTTTATTTCTGGTGATATATCCCGGTAAACGTACGCTGACACCGATCGCTTGGTCTTCAGATTGACCTGTACAGAAATTACAGTTGGCATAAATGCTCTAACTTTAGACATTAAGTATATACTACGGCGTTAGTATATTACTTAATATACTAAGTAAGCACATATGAAAAAGAAAGAAACCCCTAACGGCACAAATTCAGTAGGTATAGATCCTTTCTTCAAAAGTCGTCGGTGATTTAGTTAGACAAAATAGTTTTCCGTAAAATTTCTACTGCAAACCAAAGAATGTTTTCGAGGCATCCCACCTGTTCTATTTAACATTCTTTTCCATTGTTCTCTGCTAACCGCGTTTACAGGAAACCTGGATATTATGAAATAGTCATTATTATCAGGAAGCATTTTTTAACATCGCTTACCGTTACTTGGAGGAAAATGAGGTTAAACTATTCTATAAAATAACTTCATTCAAAATTAAACTATTTACGACGTTCTTAATCAGAGAGCAGATAGAACGTCAGACTTTAAATCATAAATAAATAATGATTAAAATTATTTGTGTATATATCTTATATTTTCATATGAGCGATTCTTGTATTTACATATATTCTATGTGTAGTATATATGTATAGATGTCATACTTTCTCTTACAATGTGCTGCCAGGCTAAATAAACCTCCCAATATGTTTAAAAACAGTTAACGACATTCTTCCAGTGGAACAGGTGCAATTAGGTAATATTAAATTTATAAAATATTTATATTTGAAAATATCGACATATCGATAGATTTTGTGCAATCCCTATGCTAAATTGTTTGATTATAATTTTACACAATATTTTTGTATCTTACACATAATTGTTTAAAATAACAAATTATTTACAAAATAGAGTATTTACCGTATACTATTGATGTATAACCAAATAAATTTTGGATTGCTTTTTATAAAAATAAGCATTAAGATAACAGTATGTTATTGGCAGTACCTACATGTGAAATCTCTCTTTATTTGGATTATTATCATATGTTACAGTGCAATCCAAAACAGAACACGAGACCATTGTAATTCACAAGATTTAATTTATGTAGTTCAGAATGATTAAAGCACAAAATAGAAAACAAAGCTGGACCTTATTTTGACAAGTCGCTAATGGAAACTAAATGTGTTCAAAGAGGTTTTATGACAGATTTTGTTGCGTTTCTTTCTCGCATGTAGGATTTCCTTAAAGAGCTGGATGTCATTCGCACACTGTGTTCCTTTATGTGTGTAAACATCTTATACTGAATTAAAACTTTTTGAATTTGAAATATCAAACAGGGCTTTTCCTTCCTAAATCTATTTTACAAAGTAACTAGATTTTTTAAATTTTGCTATTAAAATAAATCCACGAAAAAAGCTGAAAAGTTTTCTATAAGTTTGCACTGGTGATTTTCGTCACTGTGCCAATGAAAATACAAATTGCCATTTACTCTTCTTCTTCTTCTTTTTCTTAGTTATGGCGTTCTCTACATTTAAAGCAATTTCGACAGAGTCGAGTATTCTGCTCGTATTTTTAATAAAAAATAACAAGAATAGGCAGCGTAGTACGGTCATTAAGGAGCTTTTTCAAAATATGGCCAGAAACCACGACGTTCCACGTGCGCCATTTTGAAAACACTCGCAAGTCGGCAACACTTTTCGATGGGCATTGTCAAACTTATGTCAATCCACTTCGATTTATTCCATCATCTGTCAAATTGTCATCAATTACAATCAATTTATTTTACGTGTTGTGGGAGGGGGTTGTGCCGTAGCGTATTCGCGCGTTTTATATTAAAATTCAATTTAAATTTTTGTAAAAGCATGACTAATAGAAATGGAAACTTTAAAAATCCATTCTCAAGACCATGGATGACTGAAACTGGTGCTGCAGCAGCCGCTGGAGGTTCTGGATCTCTTGGATTAAAAGGAGTGATCGCTGGTGGAATAACTGGTGGCATTGAAATCTGCATTACCTTCCCAACAGAATACGTAAAAACACAATTACAACTAGACGAGAAAGGTTTGTGAAAATACATACGTAGTATTTTTACAATTAATCCTTGGATTTGTAGAAGCGAGTTCTCAATATAACCTATTTCATAAACATAAATTTATATTTTCTAAAAATAAAAATGTATTTTTACTCCAGTGTTCACTACGCTTTTACTATTCTAATATCTAGTTTTAACTATTGAATATCTTTATTGATTTTCTTAGGTACTCCAAAGAAACAACCATTTATTGTCAATTAGTATTTGTTAAGAACTTGTTATTGCATACATATGTAGGCATTATTAGCATATACATGTATCACAATTTATAATATACAAGACCAGGGTTATGGACTTTGCCCCACTTGAAATGGCAAATACAAGTTAAGTTTACAGGTCTCAAGGTTCTTTTGACAGCTGATTCTCATTTGCATGTTTTTCTTGTAAAAATTGAACTGAATGGATTTCAGTCCTATTTATAATTTATTCAGTGACAAGCTTGATTTTAACATTTGTCACTATGTTTTGGTGCAACCCGCTGTAAGACATTAATATTCATGAATATGTAAGACAAGCAGATATTTAGTGGTGCAAGTAAATATAGATGTTGTGATTGATATAGAGAAATGGTGTTTTGTTTATCAGTTAACTACAGGAAAATAATGTATTAACTCTATTCTTTAACATGGTTGCATATTTTGTTGCTTATCCATTAATAATTTTAAACACTAGTAATTAATTCATTCAATAATTTCATTACACTATTTAGTTTTGCATTTTAATTTCCTTCCCAGTAGTACAATGAAATATCTTAAAAACTAAAAAAAAAATTAACTATAAATTATCCAATTTTTTTTTCATTATAGGCTTCTTGTCATGTGAAAAGATATGATTTGATGTAAAGAACCATTCTAATGATTTATCATTATCATGATTTCATATTGGGTCGGGGAAAAAGTTTCTTCACATTTTATATGATAACTCAAGACATTTCAAAGATTATTTACATTTAATTACAATAAATATGTGCCATTTTGTTTCATGACTGTCTGCCATTTTGTAAGTAGTGACAGGATCCCTTTCATCTTACACACTGCATCACCTTATTGCAAGTAAGCCCGGGTTTCGCCACAGTCTGTGAAGCCTAACCGACCTTTGATTATAAACTTTTTCGCACGTTCTTATTGTACTTGGTCCACTTTTCATCACCAGTTATCAATCTTTTCAAAAACAGTTTGGTTTCATCACATCTTAATAAAGAATCGCAAATGAGTATTCGGTTCATTAGGTTTCTTTTAGTGAGTTCATGTGGTACCCAAATATCAAGCTTTTTTGTATACCCATCTTCTTTCAAATGGGTCAAAACTGTTTTGTGGGCAATTTCCAGATCTTCAGCTAAGTCGTAAGTACTGATATGCCGATCTTCCTCCACTTTTAAAAAATGGCGTCCATTTTAACCATGACAGGGCGACCATAGCGAGGTGCATTTTGACATCAAAATTCCAAGAATGAAAATGTTTAAACCAACTTGATGCTACTCTTACTGACACCGCATTAGGGCCATAAATGTCACAATTTTTTTTCACAGATGGCGTTGCATTTTTTCCTTTTTTATAATAAAATTTTAAACTGTATCAGATTCCTTCATTAGATTCACTCATTTTGACAGAAAGAAAAACAAATGAAAATCGACAGGAAACAATATTTTATTAAATTGTTTCTTTTTTTTAAATGTAAACTTTTTAATGGTAGGTATCAAAACCAGCCAGATACAACTAGTACAGCCAAAGAGATTATGTTAAACGTATATACAAACTATATACGAAAAGACTTTATCCCTGACCTAATATCTGAAAACAGTTTAGTAGAAAGCACATAGGTATTCTCCAGGGATTTACGTTTCATGAAAAATGTATCAGCAATGTTTTATATGATCTATGAAACTCAAAATGTTTTATCGTAACCTATATAAAATATAAGATAATAGCAACATCAGAAATAAAATGAAACAAGATAGATAATCTGCTATCTACCAATAGTAATTCCGCTTTAATAAAGTAAAAAATAAATAATAAAATAAAGTGATTCTAGTGTAATATAAAATGATTTCTGTTCAAACTGTATAGTTCAAAAGTTAATTTTTAGGGTTCCAGAGCTAAAAGAAAAATGGAACCCTTACATTTATGTCATGTCAATCTGTCCTGTCTACTACACTGTCATAATTTCTACATTTCTAGATGTCTATGTCATTTAAGTTTTGCATGCAGATGTATTAAACAGGCATAGTTGACATTATAAGGTCAGCAAAAAAAATATTTTTTTTTATTTTCCCACATTTTCCAATGCAGTTTACAGTTCTATGCTCATTATGACTGTGCGACTATGCACTATACTATGAAATACCCTAAACTACATGTACTGTAATGCACACTTGTGTAGTTTTTTTAGAGTTTTGTACATCCAGTATTAAAAAAAACGGGACCTTTATACAATTGCTTTTGTTTCTGTCTATCCGTTTGTGACAGCCTATTTTCTCCAAATCTGCTGGACGAAAAAAGTTAATATTCGGTACATACAGTGTTTGGTGACCCAATCACGGATGTAGAGCTAAATAAACATATTCTAAATTTATGGGTTAATTGAGGGTTACTATTTACATATATTTAATAGAAAAATATATAAAGCAAAGAATTCCCGTATGGCTCATATGTAATGACAGCTGGTATCATCTTCTCCTTCAACATTAATAAGTAACCACCCCAAAAAAATCTAGCAAAGCCCATATCAATTTTATAGATTTCTTCACCCCGATGAAAAATAAAAAAAGTGAAACGCCACACCATTCATTTTTCTGTCATGAATAGAAGTCATTGATTCAAAAGATATAAGCCCATTATCATTTCATATATGACTGCTTACATTGCATATAAAAATTACATAATCAAGAACCTTTAAGCATTTAGTACATAGGCACTAACATGATAAATGTTTGTATTAACATTGTAGGTATGGGTATTTTTTTTGTTTTTCCTGTAACATGACAACATAGATGAATCAACGTCGTTTTCGCATGCTGGCCCTATGAAGCAAGCGTAAAATAAATTAGGTGAAGTCAAATCAGAGTCAAATATGACTTTCAACCATGGTGTTTTGTCACATGATGTTGTCTCGTTTTGTTATACCCGAAAGCATACTTAATCCTCGTAGAGATTGTTAATCGTAATTTCATACAGAATTTTATTAATGCTGCCCACAAAAGTCGCAGCTAGAAAACTGAAAACTCCATGCGTAGCCTATCTCATTGTAAAGGCTTTTACTACTAGGAGCATATTTAAACATTGTAATGAGCGAGTCATGTCATTTTTGCATTTTATAGAAATACTTGCAGTTGTACCCGGCTCGGTCCAGGTGGACTACAGAAACGTTCCCATTCCCTCCACCACTTCTCACCTCTGCCCCCCTGCCAGCCCTGCCCTCTTATCCATATACCCCACCTCACCCCTGTCAACCATACCTCTATACTCACTAAAAAGTCCTTTTTTTGCCAAAGAAAATCCCATCAAAAAACCTTGGCACTCTTGTCTGTCTTGGGACTCTATGCCATATTTTCTCGGCAAACTGAGTTATATTGTCATTCTACTTCTTCTGTGGTCTGCCTCTGTTTCTTTGACCTACTATTAGGTACTGTTTAGTAATTATTTTGTTCCATTTTTGTTTGCCTTTTATATGGTGTGATCTGCTTATCGTCATCAAAATGGCTGTGAGTGTATTATGTGCCTACTGTTAATTAGAGTTAAATATCTAAAATAGTAAAGTTTATAATTTTATTTGGTTCACCGGATCCCAATTTGTATTTTGTTGATTTAATTTTATTTATTTTATTTCTTTGAATTAATGGATCTTGTTAGTGTTTCAATGTTTATAACATAGTATTTTATTGTATAATATGCATTAGCTACGAAAATCATGGTCTTTTATTTCTCTCAAATAAGCCAGATTTATTTAGAGGCCATGCCGGCGACGCCGCCACCGCTGACCCTTGAGAGTCAGCGCCCCGCCTCCGACTGATTGACCAATCCGCCCTCATATTTACTCTACATCCCAATCAAAATGCAGTTTCTCTCAATAAATTTTCTCAATTATTAAAAAAGTTGTTCGAAAGAAGTTGCAGGCAACTATTAGTTCGAATTGAAACTCAAATAACAGGGTAGGAACTTCACTAATAATTATTTTAAAATATAATTCACTGGGTAATGTTTTAAATAAATACATTTACATAATGAATACTATTCTTTTTTTAATATGTAATGAATAGCTAAGTTTACGTAGGTTTCGATTTTCCTGTTAGACGGAGAGGGCAATTCAGCACCCTCACTTCACGGAATAATACGGTCATTCAAAATCAGGTCGTTTGCAAACACATATTTTTCCTACTACTGTAGCACTGGTTGTCAACTTAAAAATAGTTTGGCGCGAGTCGTGTTTATTAAAAATTGTAATTGGAAAAAGACTTATAAATCCTTTATTTTTCAACCGCTGTGAATTTTATTATAATACAATCTAGTTTTTTGTTTTTTAAACGAACATAATAATTTCAATATCAGTCAACTGCTCTATTACATATT
The DNA here is from genome assembly GCA_949709985.1 of Luffia ferchaultella. NCBI lineage: Eukaryota > Metazoa > Arthropoda > Insecta > Lepidoptera > Psychidae > Luffia > Luffia ferchaultella. Next base: position 12,192,698 of record OX453260.1, on the reverse strand, counting down.
TGTTTTTAGAATGAGTATTATCGTCTGATCCGTTTTACAGGTGGGACCAAAAAATATACAGGTATCCTTGACTGTGTCACAAAGACTGTTAAAGGACATGGCGTGTTTGGTTTATACAGGGGGCTCAGTGTCCTTCTCTATGGTTCAATACCCAAATCGGCTGTCAGGTAATTGTTTTCTTCTTCACTTCATATGTATTTCATACATAAATGAAAAAATTCGAATTAATAGTTCAACTATAAATAATTGTAATGCCTGGGACATTTCACACATAGTTATCTAGTCCTAAACTAGGCAAAGTCTGTATTATGGGTACTAGACACTGGTATACACGGATATATTGGAAATAAGGAACTCTTTTAGGATCGCATCATTGTCTGTCTCTTTATCCGTCTGCCAAGACCCTTTTTCTTAGGAACGCGGAAAGGTATCGAGTTGAAATTAAGCAACCAAAAAATACTGCCATTTATGCCACATATTTTGACACTCGCAAGTAAATCTATAGGGTACTTTCCATTGGCCTAGAATCATGAAATTTGGCAAGAAGCAAGGTCCCACAGAACAAGTAAAGGAATAAATTAGAAAATGGTTAATTTGTACTTATATGACATAAAAAAATATTTTTAAATTACAGTGATATGTTTGTTTAGGTTCCGTCTGGTGGTGAGTAGCGATAAATTTTTAAACAATAGTACAGAACCCACTTGGCTAGTTTTTTATAATACATATACTCTACATATATAGTTAGATATTTTATACCCAGACACAGCACAAATAGACATATGTTTATGCATACAAATATTTGTCCCAGGCGGGAATCGAACCCGCGACCTCTCGTTCTGTAGTTAAGGTCACTAGCTATTCGACCGACCGGTCAGTCTAAAATGAATACGAAATGTGAAGCGATTAAGTTAAATCAGTAAGTCATTATTTCATAATTAACAATGTGACGTCCTTAAGTAAATAATGATTGACTGTAAAAACTTCATTGATTCTAATATACTAATATATTTCATAAAAATTCCAAAGTGATAGTTATTCATATAAGTACGCAAACAAAATTCTAGAATTTCATAACTTTAATAATTAATTCAATTACATAATGTTATAAGTAAAAGTAAAACCACATTAAGGAGATATAATTTGCAAAAAAATGGTACAGTAAATCAGAGCTTTCTGCCCGTGGCTCCCCTCACGTGGATTACCCAGTTGCAGGTAAAAAGCTACTTTGGAAGTAAAATACACCCAATGTTACTCGCCGACAAGGTGGTTCTATAGGAAAAAAAAATTTTAAAGTCATTTGAGCCGTTTCTGAGTTTATCCATAACAAACAAAAAATCAAATCTTGCCTTTTTATAATATTAGCATAGATATAATAATTGTGAAATTGTGTCTGCCGTAAGCAAAGTCCACACAAACTGACAAAATGATACTTTTATAATCAGTTGGTAAGAGTATTACTGGCGAGTGACATAATCTTAACATCGGTGATCTAATGTGTGTCACATACAATTCACACTGAGCGTTGTGGGGTGGCACGCTGTTGATAAGAGGTCGTGAGTTGCAATGTGAAAAGGCTATCGTGATAAGTACATAGATTATATTTTTTCAATGACAGAAACGATGAAATTAATGTCAATTTCAATAAACTTCAACCAATGTATAATGATGATTTTTCTCATATCAATAATCCCTTTGTTACTACTTTAGACACCTTAAAAAAAAATATATTTACTAAATTGAGCAGTTTATGAATTTTTTCAATAATACTATATGTCTACAATAGTTTTTCTAAATAATATTCATGATAATTTTTAATAGTACCTATGGATCATGTGACTTTTCGTTTAGTTTATTTTCCTGTAAAGCTCCAAATTTTTATTAAAGAAAATTGTAATTGTTTTCAGGTCTATAAAAATAAATCGGTTCGGTCCGTTAGGTCTAATTCCCGTAATGTCTAGTCGGTTTAGTTGGTCCAATTCCCCGAAAGTCTATTCTCCGAACGTCCGATTCCCCGAAAGACTAATTCCCGGAACGTCCCCCGAAAGTCTAATTCCTGGAACGTCCCCCGAAAGTCTAATTCCCCGAACGTCCATTTTTATATTAGAGCACCCACGTAGGAGTTACTAGTAATAGTTAGGTACTATTTTTACTACATACCTATGTACTTATTTAAAGAAAATATTTAAGTTTTATTTAACAATATTTTATTGAGATATGATATAATAATAATAATGATAATAATATTATATGGGACATCCCACACAGCGCTATCTAGTCTCAAAGTAAGCTAGTTTTATGCTTGTATTATGGGGTACTAGACAGCTGATATACATATTTAAAAATCATTTTTTTTCCATAATATATACAAATATAGATACATTTACAACACGGAAGAAATAGGCAAGTTCATGCACATAAATATTGGTCCCGGGCAGGAATCGAACCCGTGACCCTTGGCTCTGCAGTGATTTGATACGAACAAGATATAATTTTGGGTTTCCTAGTTCTTCATGAAACCAAAGTTGGTGTAACAAACTAATTGCTTTTACTTAAATAAATACAATAAATGACACATAATAGGTCTTTTTTTAGAATAAGACGGTAGATTTTTTTAAATTAAATAACTAGCCTGTCAGTTAGACTTTCGTGGAATGTACGTTCGGGAAATGGACGTTCATGGAATGAACTTTAAAGTAAATGGACCATCGGGTATTAGACTTTCGGGGAATTGGACCGACTAAACCTACTAGACATTACGGGGATTAGGCCTAACGGACCGAACCGAAATAAATTATGTTATACATTATAACTGTAAATGACTGTATGTGCCAGAATAAATAAAACATAAATAAAAATTTATTCAATATTTTCTTAATTTTTATTTATTTGTATATATTTTAAATATCATTAATTGAGTGATCATCACAATTCCTCTGTAACTATTATGACTAAAAACATAAAATTGATGTGATGTATATTTTTATTATCAGACTTTTTTATTTTTTTTTTTAAGCATAAGCTCTTTATTTGGCAATGAATGGCAATAACGTTTTTTTAATTGAAATTTTGTAACTATACCTAAGTGATTATTCAACAAGCTATAAAAGTATCTTGTCTGATTTTTAAGTTTTGTTCTCACAGAAGTATTCATATAAATATAATTACTTTTTAACAAGCACAATATTATGATAAGAGATTATAGAAATCATATGAAGCATGACCTACAAAATGCTCTAACTTTTTTTTACAGATTCGGAGTATTCGAACAAGCAAAACTGTACATGATAAAAGAAGACGGCACATTGACAACCTCTGGCAAGCTGATGTGCGGGTTAGCAGCAGGTGTAGCTGAAGCGGTACTCGCGGTGACCCCTATGGAGACAGTGAAGGTCAAATTTATAAACGACATGCGACTAGAGAAACCCAAGTACAAAGGATTCTTGCACGGTGTCCGAATGATCGTGAAGCAAGATGGTATGTCAGGACTTAAATAGACTACAAGAAAAACAATTATTGCGGATTATATTACAGAGTTGTTTGAAGACTCTGGTATATAATTCGCACACAAGAATGGTACAATGAATGGCCTTTTACGATAAAGTATCGCATGACCTAATTTGTTAGCAACGTCGTCGTCGTATTTCGAATCGTTTACAATTTGTTTTGATTTAAAGTCTTGCATGTATTACTAGCTTTCCGCCCGCGTGGTCTGCACATTTGTACTGGAATCGCTAAAAGGACAACCGGTTTCGGTTCAGCCGTAATAGAGTAACAAACAGACTCAATTTCCGCAGTGGAAAGTAAGCTAATGTCCTTCTTCAGGGTTCAAGCTATTTCTATACATATATATATTTATGTGTCGTGTCGTGTCGTGATAGCCCAAAGCGCAACGAACCTGTCTCAAATTTATATGGCCCCATAGGGCCATGGTTCGAATCCGGGCGAGTACCGATGAGTTTTTCTGACTTAAGTACACAACCATCACTGACTCCGTGCTTCGGAGGGCACGTTAAGCAGTCGGTCCCGGGCGCTGTCAATAGATGGCGGTCGTTACAGTCCCCAACCCGCAGTGGAGCAGCGTGATGGATTCAAGCTACAAGCCCCCCTCCTCACCATGGGGGAGGCCTAAGCCCCTGCAGTGGGGTAAAAAAAATGGGCTGATGAAGTGAAGATATATTTGATATAGAGATAGTTTGGTCAAGATCATTAGTGCAGTTTAGATGTGAAAAAATAACAAACATCAGACACATTTCTATGGCAAAAAGTAGCCTTATGCTCGTCTTTGGGATGCAAGCTATAATTTTCTTCTAAGTTTTATTAAGATCAATTCACCGGTTTAGCCATGAAAGGGTAACAAACATACAAACACATATCCACAATAAAATATATCCTATAATGTTGACCCAGGTACTAAGTATCTTCACACCGAACATTAAAATCCGGCTAGTAGTTTTTGCGTGATGCGTGCGCGACAAACAGACAAATAGAAAAGCAAAAAATTTTTAAATATATCGTTTTCGCCTTTCTAGCGTTAGATATATACACCTAAATTTTCAAAAAAATATTCAATGTACAGACACGATTTTGTAAACTTTTATCATATATATATTGACTGCCTGCGACTACGTTCGCGTGATTTTCATTATTCCTAAAATTTCGAAAGTTTATGCAGGAACCCGAAATATCTCCAGAATGAAAAGAATAAATGGTGTAGCCGTTTTGAAGATTAGCCCGGACAAACAGACAGACAAAAAGTAGTGTATATAAAATTGCTTCAGCCTTTTTGGAGATAAGCCCGAACAGACAGACATACAAAAATCAGCATATGTTACTCCGGACCACCTCTTTTTTTTTTATAAGCAGTTTTGGATTTTAGCGAAGAGTTTTATACCTTTCTGTTTGCGCGCGGTTTTAATATATATGAAAAATAAATATCAACGTAAATCAGAAGTGATTTAAGTCTGAAATCACGTTATTAACATGAGTTTGATTTTTACATGTCTAGATATGCACGCGATAAAATAACAACAAAACTAATTGGCCGGCTTTTATAATATCTGCTTGCGTGTGTGACTATAATGTTCTACACTTTCGCCACATCGTACTAACCATCTCCGTGTGCGTGAATTATAACCGAACTGTTAGGTGATATTTTTATCTACGTTCTATGACACCGAATCTCTATATAGATATGTACCTAATAGGTAGATTTGTCAGAAATATACCCCAACAATATTTGCGGTCGAATTTTTCACTATCTCATGTGTTTAAAAGTTTAATAAACAATAATTATGTGTGCATGGGACCATTGTCACAGCTATTGTTCTTTTTTGGATCTTGTTTCATGATAGGTACTCAATAATGAACAAACAATTGGCAATGTTTGTGCTTGTGTGAACAGTTTACGAGTTCAGGTCAATATCCATTTTTCAGGCCACTTGGATTACTATCACGCTTGATTCTATTGTAGTTTTTGTTTTTGATATGTATGTATATTGTATGCGTTATGTTTATATGTACCTTTGTGGCAAAACGAGCGGTTCCTTATTTTATATATTATATTTTTATTTTAAATTAGCTTTTTGACGTGACTATACACTTGAGTGCACCTATCCATACTAATATTATAAAAGTAGTTGTATAGTACGAATAAATTGCACGGTGATTATATAGGAGCCATCCATAAATTACGGCAGAGATTTGAGGGGGGGGGGGATCGACGAAGTGTGACTGGGGCGAGTAGGGTTGCCAACTTTTTTTAAAGAAAATACAGTATAATTAGGTCAGAGGAAAAAAAATTACAATATTTAGGAGAAGCAAACAGTATGTATTTTTAAATTGTTTTAAATACATATTTTTTGGATTTTTTAGAGTAACTTATAAATTTAGTATTAATTTTGGAAGGTACATCACCCTCAGCACATTCGTAATCAAAACTAAAGTAAATGAGAAGCTAATTTTTAATTAAACTCTATATATTTCCGTTGTTACGCCAATCTGGTTTCATTTACTGAAAAAGTGTTATCTGTGATACGGAAAACACTTTTTCAGTAGGTAAATGCGGTAGCTGGAATAGACAGTAAATATAACACAATTTTAAATTCAGCTGCAGTATTTACTAAAAGATTATCTACGGTTTGGATGATTTTGACTTTAGACACTAGTATTTTTGAGTGTGTTGTGAAAACAGTGTTTTGTATACTTTATTTTCAGTGAACAGTAAACAGTGTTAGAGACCAAAAACAAATATTATACTATTTTTAACAGTCTGGTTGGCAACCCTAAGCGAGAGGGATCATAAGTTTCGTGACGGCATATCATCTAGATAATCTAGATGCGAATACCTATTAATAGCTATGTTTATGTCAATTTTGGTATTACTAAATGTAAAAATGCTATTGGTATTCTGAATAATATAAAATAAAAATATTTAAAAATCTAATATATTAAAACCCGTTTGAAGTATTCATGAAAAACTTAAAAATGAATTCAACTCTATTTAATTTAAATTAGTGGGTTTAAAGTCAATGGACTCAAGATTAATGTAATTATCCATTTTTTGTTTTGTTAAGTTTTTCAAATGTTTGATTTTATCAAAAATATTTTAAATGGAAATGAATCTAATTTCGGAGCTGGTGTTTTATAATAACTTCGAAATGTAAAATCGCAAAATATGTGACGTCACACTAGGGAGGGGGGAGTTTCACAAACCTGACCATATGTGACAAGGATGAGGGGGGGGGGGGGGTTAACACAATCAGGGTCATGATTCATTGGCCAAACTCTATCGATTGTGATAGAATCATAATGAATTCATCCTGCTATCTGGCTGCATTAATTATATACTACCAGTTAACACATGCACATTGTACACAGTGGTACCGGCAAATAGCAGTATTTTTAATAATGAATTGAACAAAAAAATATTTAATAATACAGAGCCACACATATATATCGCAAGTACACACATATACTGCACATATATATATATATATATACTTCCATCATCAGCCCTTTTTATACACTATTGCAGGGGCTTAGACCTCCCCTCAAGATGAAGGGGCTTGGAGCTTAAATCCACTACGCTGCTCCAATGCGGGTTGGCGGGTTGTAATGACCGCCATCTATTGACAGCAACCGGGACCGACTGCTAATATATGTCGCAGGAATTTTTAAAAAAGTCAAATTTGACCACACCGAATGTATTATAAACTTGCTCTGTAGCTGAGATTGAATGCGCTATTTTTAATACCAGGCTTAATTTAGGTAAAACTTCTATTACCAGATACATTTTTTTTTGGTTACCACAATAATGGTAACCGAAATAGATGGCAATGTCGGTTATCTTAACTGTAGCAGTAACCCAAAACTCTTCAATATTGGTACTGAAATACATAAAAATTTCGGTTTCTTCTGTGTGAAGCGCGGCGTACGGAAATGATATTGATACTTCCACGCTTGTACGGCTTAAAGTTATTTCTTAAAACTTTAAATGCAATTTGAAGATTTATTTCTTGACTCTGAAACATATCCTATATTAATTCATGCATTATTTTGTCACAAAGGTATTGGAGGCGTATACAAAGGTGTGTCAGCCACCATAATGAAGCAAGGAAGCAATCAAGCCATCAGATTCTTCGTGGTGGAGTCGCTGAGGGACTGGTATAAAGGTGGTGATAGGAACAAAGCAGTGCCTAAATATGCCGTCGCACTGTTTGGTGCCGTAGCTGGTAAGATTACTTTGTGATAATTTGTAGATAATTATTATTTCGTAAATAACCGCGACCTTATCAGCTGAACGGCCCGCTAATTATAACATAGGGAATCGAACCCACGACCTTTGGTTCTGCAGTTAGAGTATCTAATCACTCGGCCAATCGGTCAGTCTAATTATATTTGTATAATTATTTATTGACTATAATGAGCGCGTTTTGTCATTTTTGCATTTTATAGAAATGAGTTATATTTATTAAGAAAAACTATTCAGTGGAATAATTTTATTGATATCTACAAAAATGCATGTAAATCGTGCCATGATGTCACTCGGTTACATTACTATGGGCGAACGTGGATAGTTTCTACGTAGCGGCACCGAGTGACGTCACGAGCTGGTCGTAAAACCACAAACTTTGATTTGTTATATCTCCGGTAATAATCGGTATTTTTCCGAAATTCAAAAAGTGTAGACATCAGTTTGTTATACTCTAGCCTGTGAAATAGGAAGTTATAAGCTCAGTGTCTAAAATGCAAGATGCCACTGCAGCCCATTGCCTAACCGTCAATGCCTAAACATTGTAATTGCCTATATGTTATTTAGTCTATAAATCGAAATGCCTTAACAGCAGTATTTCTCCCCAGCGTCTAATGTGCCAATTGATTTGAAACCTTTTTTGTTATAACTCGATTATACTATGAATCAAGATCGACCACCAGTTAACTGTAAACCTGTGTTACCGTTTATCAAAAATACATAAAAACTATTTGTAGATACTGGCACTTGAAAAAGAAAGACAAATTATTGTATATTATAAATCCAGTCATATTTCGTATTTTAATAGACCAGGTTAAAATGGCAATTTCCTATTTAAACCATATTATTTGAAGATATCAAATTAACACTTGTCAACCAACATTAGACTTACTATACATTATAGGTAATCTGCATTTTAGGCATTGTGTATTTATAGTCACGAAATTGTAGGAATCTGCTTCTTAGTCAACTGACGTGTTAGGCATTACTGCAGCAGTGGCATCTTACTTTTCAGGCACTATATTTATAACTCGAAATAGCGTATAATACTGTTACGAACACACAAAGCAATTACCGCCATCTAGCGCCAACCAGTAAAACCACTTAAAGAACAAAGACAACACGAAACCCCTACTCAATACCAGATGACGTTAGAGGAAAAGAATAGTCTCGAAAACTGAGTACCTGCGTGAGACTTTCTAAAATCATCCAACCCGGTCGATCGCGTTCGCGCGAGTGGAGTGAGTTCTAGAACGATCTCGAGGCTCGTTTCGGCCCATATAAATAGCCGCAGAGAGGCGAGCGAGTTCAGTTCAGTTTTGGGCTACCTTCAAGGCGACTTCGAAGTGAAAACTAGTGATCAAGAGCGATACGAGTGATACCTACGACTTGGCTACGACCTAGGTCGTTAGTGCTTAGTGTTTGGACCTAGTGCTTTGTGATTGGACCTAGTGCTAGTGAATAAAGTCTTCAAAAGAGTCAGCAGGTCTTTCTCTCCAAATCCTTCGAACCCTAACACGTAACAATACATAATTTTGTTGAAGTAGATGCGCTCATTAGAGTATTCGTCGTTCTCATCCGCTACTGTAGGAGTATGTAAATACCAAGTTAACTTCAACTTAGGTACAGTTTGAATCAAGCTTTATGGCGGATGTGAACATAGGCACAAGTCACGTCGCAGTAACCAGTTTTAGGTGAAGCGGGACGCAGTCGAGCGAGGGGCTTATGACTGAACTTGCGCAAGCACGCTTAAAGCGTTGTATTCCGATCCGCCATAAAGTTTTATTGGAACTATATGTATGTATGTGATTCTAATTTATACAATGGAATTTTCAGGTGCCGCATCAGTATTCGGAAACACGCCTATAGACGTAGTCAAAACGAGAATGCAGGGATTAGAAGCGACCAAGTACAAGAACACTTTGGACTGCTTCATCAAAACGTGGAAGCACGAGGGGCCTCTAGCTTTCTACAAAGGCACTGTGCCTCGACTTAGTAGAGTTGTCATAGATGTCGCTATAACTTTCACCATATACGATACTATAATGGACGTATTCAATTATGTATGGAAGTAGGTAAGGAAAAATATTTTTAAAGCTGAACGCAAGCGAATACGTACGGACACGATGAATAGTAATTAATGCAATGTTTTTTTTTATGAAATTACTAAATCATCGGTTCTCAATCTAGAGATCGCGAATTGTCAAAAAAGTAAATTAAGTATACCAAAAATCCTTTTATTAAATTATTAATTTTAAGTTTTAATCAAGTGTCATATACATAAGGTGTTTCGGATGAACTTAGTCCAAACGAGCGTACCGTACTAAACAAAAAGTTTAAAAAAAAAGTGATAAAAAAATAAACTTTAAACATGTTTTTCTCGGTAGCCGTTAGTTTGCGTCATCTTCTCAATTGAAACTTTTTGTTTATTTTGGTACGCTCTACACGCATTGTGAATTGGATTACGTTCAGCCGTATATCCCTTATACAAATAGCTAAGGTTGGATTACTAATTCTCATCTTATCAAGTAACACTAATCATAGCATTAACAAACGCGGGACATATATAAAGAGCAACTTTTCACGAAATATATAGGTCGTAGTTTGCCAAATTTAAATTTTACACAGATTAAGAAAAGATTAACTTACTTCAAGTGCACCTTATTAGACAAGGTAAAACTCGAATTTACTTAATATTTCCTTACTTTATGTTATGAATATATAAAAGTAGGAATAATATGAAGTAGACACTAGAGCACACACTACGCTCACACTGCGTTACACTTTGTTTCCACCAAGTATAATACACTGTATTATACTGTCATATCCATACTGTATCACTGTATGATACAGTGTATTATACTTGTTGTAAACGAGGTGTTACCTGAACTACACTTAAATTAAGTGTAATTGGCGTGCCGCGTTTGGCGATAGCTCTTATAGAGGTCCAGTACAATATTAATTTTAATAAGGAAACGTAATCGAAAACGACGTCGGTAACTCTGACGCTCTATTTGCCCTTGAACAGCGCTTGTTTTAGTCTATTTCATTCCTATGTCTATGTAATTTGACAACCTACAAACGTATATTTCGTGAAAAGTCACTGTTATTCCACATTTACTAATACTGATGGTAAAAGTGTATTTTTCACTTATAAGTATTTTCTATATGTGTAATGTAAAACTTTGATACATGTTATTTTATGTATATATAATATAGTGAGGGGATGGTAAGGTTATACTTACTTTTTTGGCGTTTTCTTAAAAGCATTGAGAAACGATGAAATAGATGCTTCGATGGGTATTCGGATAGACAAATTTTGTAGTTCCTAGAAAATTACTAACATGCCAGAGTATTGTGTACAACTGTTACTGCCATATATATTATTTTATGTTAATTAGATACTGCGTTTAATGAAGCACCACTTCTCAGCGATTAGCCTTCAAAGCGAACGTTGAAGTGCGCTTTTGTTCAATGCCACAGTCGCGTTAAATTTGACAGTTGTCTTATTGACGTGGTAGACCAATAGGTAACACTAGCGGTATACGAATTTTGACAGAAATGTTTTGTTATAACACTTCCGCTTTGCTATGACTAACGTACAGAGAACTTGGTTTACCTTTTGGCAGTTCTTTAGATGAATTATTTGTAATCCACTAGGAAAGGCTGCCATTTTTAAAGTATACATGTTACAATAACAAATTACAATTACAACAACAATTCTGTAACCTAAAAAGCAGTAATGTTTTGCAGTTTCACTTGATGAATAGTAAAGACTTATTGTTCTATGTTGTTTTAAGATAGTAAAGTCAGCAAAAAAAAAGTATAGTTGTACCTACTATAAAATGATGTTATTAACATATTTTTCAAGGGTGTAATGGTAACTTATTATGCTGGCTGTATATGTAATCGCTTTTATACTGGCCGTTATGCATTGTTGATGGACTTATAGGCTTGAAAATTGTGCCGACACTCGCGTGATAAAGAAGGGAATCTGTTTTGTAAGTCAAATGCCGACAAATATTTACTTACAGCGCGTCGTATCACGCAAGCCACCGAATTAGGTAGGGTTATCACTTTATGAAATATTATAGGAAATGAAATATATTAAGTATCTGATTTACAAATGTCTAACATTTAAAAAATATGACATTTTAATTATATTCTTGAATAATACATTTTATGGCATAATATATTTCATTCTTATATAAAGTTTTATTAGGTAATCTTATTAATTAAAATTTTGGTTCCATATCAATATCAGCCCATTATGTCCCACTGCAGGGACTTAGGCCTCCCCTCGGTATGAGGGTGCTTGGAGCTTAATCCACACACTGCTCCAGTGCCAGTAGAGGGATTTTAATGACTGCCATGACATATATTGGTTACCTTTCTTTATGTTTAGGTATTCGAAATTGAATTAAATATTTTATTTTAGAATGTTTATTACACTCGAACACAGCACAATAATTACTATCGGGCATGCATTTTTTAAGTCTGGGCTGATTTATTTTCTGCGAATGTGCAAACGGCCATCAGTTTTATTTTACGAATACGTAATGAATAAATTAAAAAGAATGACGAAATATGCCTTTTAGCAACATAACTTCGAATTTAGTCATAAATGATAATGAGGCTAGCCCCCACTGACGAGGCGTACCCGTGCGCCCGAAATTTGTAGGTATTTAACGCGAACTTGATGCCAGAGTTTCGCTTCTGTATCACGCGAGCGTCTGTATCATTTTCAATTCTTATGGTATAGTATAGTCACATATTGTTTTTAGGGTGCACCGATTTCACAATTGGTAAAATATTGTTTAGTAAGTTTTATTTTTTTTATTTACGAATTCAACTTTTTTAATGTAAATATTCAGAACGTCAGATGAGAAATATTTGAAAATGTTTTGATTGAACACAATATGTAGATACATTTGAAAATACAAGCAGTTTGTTGTAGAAAGGAAGAGTCTAGCGTTTGACGGAACTACGTATTTTAAACTCATCTATGAAATAATCTGTCGTTCTGGATATTTAAGTAAAAAAAATTCAAACGCATATAAAATAGTTTGACGAATATTTATTAATTTATTTATAGCTCTAATTTATGAAATGTTATTTACTTGCTAACTAAAAAATCATTTAAATCGAACTATTTTAATTATGTTGTTAATAAATAAGTTATTTACACTGATTATGTATTAGAGACATGATGAAATAACCGATTTTCTTCTACAAGTCATACTATTAGTTCTACTGTAGAGCAGAATGGACAAAGAGGTGAGTTTGTTCTACTGCTCTATGACATTGTCTACTAATTAATTTAAATATTGGTAGTCTATACAGTCTATCTAGTAAATTTAGGCTGGGCTCTGTTGATCGATAATGTGTTGTACGAGCCACAACTCGTGATTATTGGTTTATATGACCCGTTCGTGTGGTCATGTCAACGTACAATGGTGGTTGTACGTATTTATATTACGCGCGTATGTAAATCGCGCAGCCTATCAGGTAACCGGTTCGGTGTTCATTTTCGCTTCAAAAACGTTGGATGAAAAATTTCAATTCAATTTTATTGCGTTCCAGTCTTTAGCATACATTTACCTTACAAGGAATAGATGCTGTAATTATTGTGGACCCTGTCATAGAGGGCAAAGCGAACAAACAAAAAATGGATATAAGAGAAGATGCCTTAAATCTACTAAAATTTAAATTTAAAAAAATCTACATTTCGATGATCGATTATTTTTTAGTGCCTCCGCCTGCGCCTGCGCCGCCACAGCCTTATACGGACCGACTAAATCATGTTCACACGTTGAAGGACAAATTAGTAGAAGTGTAAATTAATGGTTATGTGCATGACGCGGCGATTTTGCCTAAAAATGACGCCACGTCAGCTAGCTTTTAGCGATTGAGCCATTTTACCATTCTGACCGCAGCCTTGTTTCTATGTCATATCGAGGAATAGGACTAATTGTAGTTTTTTTTTGTCCTTTTTGTTCTATAGTAAGTAGAACTAATAATAGTATGACTAATTGGACAGTCAGTTGTTGCATCAGTATAATTCTTGGTTATTTTAATGATAAAATTACCAAAAATGTTCTGTTTAAGCAACAATAATATTTGTACTGTTATAAATGGGCCTAACTAGAAAGAACGGTGACCACATGACACCGATTATTTTTTAATCAAAACTTTTGTAATTTCGTACATAATTAAACAAGATTTTGTAAACTGTAACTAAAAGTAACTGGGTGCTGTTTTTTTTTTAAATAATTTATCTTTTGCAGTTTGTTTTTTACACTATTTTTGTATATGGCATTTATTTTGATTCAAGCATTTTTTATACTGCATTCTGCAAACCCATCATTTAAGATCTCTTAGGGTGTATCTTTATTGGAAATAAAATATTGCAATTTGTAGAAATATATTATTTTATAAGCTTTTAAATATATGATTGTTTCTATCAATTGTTTTGTAGTTCATTTTATTAAAACTTAAAGTATGCATATCGGAAATATGCTAAATAGTTATTAAAACTTCTTGGTTTGCTCTTTTGTAAAATAATAATATAATGAAGGTACGCGCTACAACTCATTTTAAACCTAAAGAGATCTTGATGGACATTCCATAACAAATAATAGTACATTCTTTCAAGTATTGCTTGCTTTATTTTTTTATGTTTATTTATGCGTATGATTAAGTGATGTTAGTAAATTTATTTTGTTTTTATTTATTTGTTGTGATGCAATAAATGTTGAAAATGTTTGTATTGTATTATTTATTGAAGTTCATAAAACGACATACAATAGATAATAATACATGGGACACACAGCACCATCTAGTCCCAAAGTAAGGATGTATTATGCTTGTGTTATGGGTTACTAGACAACTGATATACATACTTAATTTATTTTTTTAATATTTTATATTTTACACCCAGACCCGGAACGAAATATACATGTTCATGCACACAAATAATAATAATCTCGGGCGGGAATAGAACCCGCGACCCTTGCTCCGCAGTTAGGGTCTCTAACCACTTGGCCAATCGGTCAGTCCAATAATTAATAATTATTTTATTTAATAACTATTAAAACTAAATCTAGTAAAACATTGTGATTTTTCTAGGGCATATCCATAGACCTGGCCAAGTATGAATGAGAATGACCAATGCCTGGAAGGTTCTGCACTATTATATGACGTATTTTAATGTATTCAATTTGAAAGGATATAAAAGAAAAATGTTTACTCCATCTACTCGGACACGAAGTGTCATTATTGTGGCGGACCTGGATAGAGCATAATGCGTCACGATTTTTTTTTTTTTTTTTGTTTAGTGAGGGCCGAATCTGCTTACAGACATCTGCGCGCCCGACCTACCGCGCAGATAGTGCCGGGTTGGGATTTCTACACAGAAGGTGCAGCCCGACCGGCTAAACGACTCCTCAACCTATACTCCGGAGAGCGTATAGGATTTGACATGAACGACGACCGGACGCATTGAGGATGCTTCGGTGCGTTAGTGCCTATTGGCGGGCGGCGCCTTAAGGGCGCCGTCTCGTAGGCTTATGATTAAAATTACAATTAAGAATTAAAAATTCGGCAATGGAGGGCAGTTCGAGCTGGACGGCCCGACTGTGAACAAACAAGGCTCAGATGCCATTCGAACAGAAATGCGTCACGAAGTACCTACTTACATTATATATTCCAATACACTTTGGCTCCCCAGAGAGGAAATTTGAATTTTGAACTGTGGGCGCTCTACGACGGTAGTAACCAAGCAAATTATTGTAATAAAAAAGTCGAAAAAATTTCACTGACACAAAACCAACCTAATCTAATGAACCGTCTACCAATGACTGTCTTCGCATTATGTTGTTCAAAGACTTCTCTGTGTCATCACTCTGTCTGTTCCATTTCGTTCTTCGCATTAGCATAGACAAACCTGACCTAACCAATCCATTCAGAAGTGAATCATTATTTCTGCCGACTAACTCCTTCCATACATTCCTTTAAAAAACAGATCAAAGCACATTATCTTTCCCTAGAAACTTTTCTTTTTACTCCTGTTACTCTTATTAGATATAATGTATGTATATATGTAATGTTTATTATATTGGATTATGTACCTGTTTATATTCCCCTTAAGGTTAATTCATTTCTTTTCTCCCAAGGCTTGTCTTGAAAAGATGATTGTTTAGTGATAAGGCCGCCTATTGTACGCGTATGTAGGTACATTTTATTATTCTCTTGTATCTTTGGATGCGCTATAATAGACGACGTATTTCATTACATTTGCGATTACAATTAGGTAGATACTTCAAATGTAATAATGGCGGGAAATGAAGGCGCGAGCGCGGGTTGCTTTTCGCGATTTACGTAAAGTAAAAAGTCTTAGTACTCTAAAATACATTACGGTACAAGTATCGATTTCATAAAGACTGTATTAATAGCAAATGTGTTGAAAAAAATATTTATTATTATTTCTTCTTATTTTATTATTTAATCTTAGAAATCTCTCTTAAACTTCCCTGGTTTAAGACCGAAATGATCGGAAGTAGAAAAAGAAACGGACTTTCACTAGCAAACAAGGTCAGTGAATGTCAACATGCACTAGTGTATCTTAAGATATGGTTAGAAATAATTCATATATTTAAAGCATTCATGGGAACAAATATATTGCTTCATAAAGAAAATAATATACAGCCTGGCTACTACCTTGCCGCCATTATCAGCTGACACTACAAGGAGACACGCGGCGGCCGGCGGGAAAGGCAAATGTATAGAATTGTATGAAGCACACCAGGGGTTAACGCGCTTAACGGCGCGCACATACAAATTACGCCGCGCCACAATTCTCATCGGCGAAAGCGATAATTAAAACTGAATAAACTAGTTTGTTTATAAAAAGGTCGTGTACGTACCTTAGGGTAATCTTAGTACGAATTGAGGTAGAATAATTGGACTTTACTTATAACATTATAAATAATTTTATTTCTCAACAATAAATATAACATTTTCTTAAATATTAGTTCATAATCACCTATACATAGATAGGATACATTTAACATAAAATTAACAGATTAACTCTTTAATAAGGGTAATGAGTGAAATCTTTAATTTTTGAGAATGGCACACATCTATGGTTTATGTTGAATCCGTTCATTATTTTCATCTCTTCATCTGTAAGCGCGAAATCAAAAATGTTCAGATTTTCTTCAATGCGAGACTTTGTGAAGGATTTGGGAATAACCGGCAGGCCTTTGTGGATCTGTAAATATCAATAATTAGCAGTTAACCAGAATTATCAGAATACATTAGAATGGCAAAATGTAACAAAGTTGTATTGCAAAGTTTTGGACTAAGAGGGTCGGTACTATGATATTGAACGCGATATGAGTTATAGTTATTAGAAGACATTTTTTTTTATTATAATAAGCAACATTGGACTATGTGCAACTAGGTGGTAATGTACTCATTCAGTTGGAGACAAGGATGTTGGGGTCTCAAAGTCATCTGCACAGCAGTCATTTATAGTATTTGTTTAGCGGTATAAAGTAGAGCGGGACGGGCCATCAAACATTCGCGATTCCCGATTGACTATCAGACTCGCTCGCGTTCACCAACTTGCCGCGTAACGCGTTGGTCAGTTTACATCGGCCGAAAGTGTATACATACACGTCTTACCCCACCACTGTCACTCAGACTCTAAGATCCGTATCTCGAACTTTATACTGGTAATAATTTTTCTAAGTGGTTAATACTATAAATTAAAGTTAATGAACCCATAATCTAAATACCCTTCAGTGATGTTCACACAACACTCACCAAATATCTTAAAGCGATTTGAGCACGAGTCTTTCCATATTTGTCGGCAATGGCACCCAAACGTGGGTCCGTTTTGATTGTGTCTATACCTTCAAATTCAGGTCTCGCTTCCGAAATAAGTCCTAAAGGCGTGTATGCGACTGGTATTATATCATTCTTAAAACACCATGACACCAAACCTTCTTGAGCTAGTGTAGGGTTCACCTGAAAAATAAAAAAAGATAATTTTTTAAAGTGTAGCAATTGGGTGTGTCATTCAAAACTTTTGTAGATGGCGCTCTCAGCAAGGATATACTTTGTTTACAAATTGTAACATTTATATTTTGTGAACACATTTTATTTTTTACGCTATGGGCGACTTGATTAAAAGACGAGTTATGTAAGCGTTAAGGATCACTGAAAGGAAAAAAGGCTGCTTTGACAGAGAGGTAAGAGATTGTAATAACCGTCTCGTCGAATTTAAATTTTTCAACTAGGTATCTTACCTACATATAATATCGTGATTTCTATTCTTTTATATTTGTTTGTTAAGTTGGAGTATTATGCCCGGAATTAAAACCTCAGTGTTATAGAAAAAGAAATTATTGCTCTTCAAAGCTTTTTCCCAAAGCTTACGGTGTTTCTTGTCGGTTGAAAAGTGATGTGCTTCTTGATTTTCTGCAAACTGCGGCATTATCCCAATATTTAGGTATATGTTTATAAAAAATTACGACTCTTGTATGAAACTGACAGTTCAATATGGAACCATCGCTTATGCGCCACTTAGGGAGAGAAAAGGGCAGTGACATACCATCCATCGGGCAAACAAAAAATGCCTGAGATGAACAAAAATATATTATACGCCACATAGACCTTTTGATCGAAGGAAACACATTACAATTACAATAATTGTCTAAAAGGTATGAGAACCTAGTTTAAAGGATTATACTGCGAAAAGATTCTGAAATAAAAACAAAATAAATACTAATATAATTTGTATATTTTTACCCGACTGCTACAAACTTGAGATTAAATTATATTTAGAATTTAGGAATATTCGTATTTCCTGTTCATGTCAGGCATAATGGGCATCACCCTTTAAAATTGCCTTTTAAAGGTTATTTAATATATAGTTTGTCAGAGTGTAGAAATCCGATAATTGGGTACACTTCTCAGTAATGAAGGATTGTGCAATGCCAGCTCGGACATTATCACCACCATCACCATTATAGTTAATATTTGTATTACCACCAAAAGTTTCATACTTCAAACCATTAATAAGAACACATTTATTTATTTGTTACTTTTTGGGAAAAATAATATATAGTACCTACCATATATACATTTTATATTTTATTTTTCCCTTACCCTAGTCAACGCATAACATCTCAAAAAAATTAACAAATTTTAAGCTCTAATACACGAGCAACAAGATGGCGTGTCGACTATGTAATCGATTCAAGACGCCTATGGACAATTTTTTTATCACTCCACATAAAAATTTATTTCGTACTTTAGTGACAATAAAATATATAATTTCACTTATTTATCAATTTATTCAAAAATAAAAAAACTAGAATTGATAAAATGTATCCATAAAAATGCCGCTAGTCGTATCACCCTACTCGCACTGCCGAGAACCCCATGCCTCTGCGCGCCCATCCCCCACAATCATCCTATGCAATGTTTTTTGTTGATATCAGTAATTATGTCCACATTTTAAGATCAACATATCGGACAGCTTGAAAAAATAATGAAAGATAAAAGTTAGATTTTTTTAAAGTAAGTAATGTGTTCTATTCACATTATTGAATCATATAAAAAAATATATGCACAGTGATAAAGAAATTATCTGTATGTAGGTATATGAAGAAACTGACTAATTTATTAATAGGGAGTTTGAACCGCTGAGTTTATCTATCTTAAAATTACGCAGGGGTTTTTTATGCATAAGAATTTTACAAAATGCAACCCCTAAAAAGGTGAAAGGGTTGTTTGTATTCTAGGTTTGTATATAAAGATATAAAAAACTCGCGCATCGACTTGAAACCTTGCAGAGATAATCTAATAAATCCTGCGTCTTGGCATCCAAATGCCCTGACATACAGCTGAGTGGAAACCATTTTGGTCGCTTACTATTTGTTATTGTTTTAGTTTATTTACACTCCCAGCTGCTTTTTTATTCTTAATTTACTTTGTTTATTTTTATATTTCTATTTTTACCGTGTTATATTTTAAAACATTTATTGTAAGTGTGCCAAATAAATATTTTTTCTTTCTTCCTATCTAAATGAATGATTTATCACGTATTTTAACGATCTTCGGAATGTGCAGAGATTCTTTTTAAATATTTCTCCTAACATATTCATCTCTATAATAATGACACTGAAACTAGACCATTATCACCTATACCATGCAGATAATGCTAGTTGTTTTAAAAATAGTGATAATCATACCTACATATTTTTATTCTTACCTCAATTTGATTCACTGCTGGTTTAATTTTAGCGTGACCTAGGAGTCGTTCTAACTGTTGTTCATTGAAATTAGAAACGCCTATGGTACGCGTTAGACCCAAATTTAATGCTTCCTCCATACCTCTCCAGGTTTCTAGGTAGTCAATTTTCAGATCCTCACCTTTATCCTGGAATTGTATATCTAGATATAATTACCTATTCCAGGTCTACAAACAAGAATTTAGTTAAGCCAGTTTTAAATAAACGTAATTGTGGCAGAACATCTGCATAAGGTTAGCAGTACCGGTACCTATTAAAAAGAACGATTTTCATTCATGAAAGAAAATTGGTGAGTGCTCTTTGACGCAGTTTCTTGAAGTATGTTACAAAAACCAGTTACTTACATAAAAATTTATAACAAAAATTTAAATCATAAATATAATGCAAAACTCACTATCCGTTATGCACATTGGAATTTATATTATTATGCGCCAATAAAGACAGATTTCAAAATCCAAAACACTTTCCTTCACGGGGGGAAGACAAATGACTTTTGTTCGCTGGTTTTAAGAAAGTTAAATTCCAAGCTAGTGAAGTGAAAAATTATTTATTTATCATTTTATACAAACATTCATAGCCACTGGCCAATGTATGAGATACAAGTCAACATAGGTCAACTGGAGTTTCTTCAGGGATTCTTTCAAGGCTGGAACAACTTCTTTTTCTGCATGACGATCGCACCACAACTGAAAAAGAAAAAATAATTTAGTAGAGGCAATGGAACCGATATTACGGATAGAAGATTTGGCATGCATGCACCAGTAATGTATCTTTTTAACAAATCTTTTTAAAACTTCCCCTTCCCTTGATCACCCATAACCTATTAAAATTCTGCCTATGTAATGAGTCAAGCAATGTAATAACAAATTAATTAATTACCTTAGTTGTAATAAACAAATCCTCTCTAGTGACGAACCCCTCTTGTATTTTTTTAGCAATTGCCTCTCCAACTTCTTCTTCATTATGGTAGAAAGTTGCAGTATCTATATGCCTATATCCAGCTTCTAAACCCCATTCCACAGCCTGTCTATATTGACCGGCTTCGGCTGATCTCTGTGTTAGTGAACAATTTTAAAAATATGCTAAATTTAATTGGGTATTAAATAATGGACTTTAATATAATGAATTCATTGACTTCTTTATTTCATTATATTAAATTCATTGAATTCTTTAAATTTTAGAGTTATAACTACAACTAATATATATACCTACTTAGGTACCTATTGTATAAATATATGATGGAAATAAAATAAAAATTGTATGCCTACTTAAGTATACCTTTTATACAAGATATTTGAGTGTATCAGTCAACTTTTCCTATACATTTGACCTTATGTGCACAAATGTTTAAAAAAAAAATTATCATATGAACTCCATTACATAATATATAAATAGTCCGATAAGAATAATAGTATGAATGGGGACCGCCTGTGAAATGTGGTTTAAGAACAGAAATTTTCTTAGCATAGTTGATAGACAAATACAGAAAAAGATTATTTTTATAAAAAAAATCTAAATAAAAAGTTTTAAAAGGTTTGCGAATACTTTTATAAATTGTAAGGATTAATATTAGATCGTAACCTATGAAATTGCTGTTTTGTATGAAATAAGTTAAAGTATTTTTTTTCCAAACATCTTTATTTCTGTTATTCAAAGTAATCAAATAACCTGTGCAATCGATGCATCTTTGCAAACGCAGTGCCAGTTTATTGATGCCCTTCTTGTAAAAATCAACTGGACGGGAGGCTACAAACTCTTCAAAGGCATTTTGTACTGTCTCTCGGGAATTGAATTGTTTTCCCGTTAAAAAGTTGTCCAAATTTTGAAAATAGTAATAGTTGGTAGGTGCAAGGTCTGGTGAGTATGGCGGATGAGGGAGAACTTCCAACCCCAACTCTAGCAGCTTGGAGACTGTTTGTTTTGCAGTATGGGGTCGCGCGTTGTCGTGAAAAAGCAGCGGGGATGACCGATTGACCAAAGCTGGTCGCAGTAATGCGAGCTTCTCCATCATTGTCTTCAGTTCTTCTGCACACCTGCAGTAATCTCATGCCATTTTGTAAAAAGCTGTGATTAATCACACCGGCACTAGACCACCAAACAGTGACCATCACTTTTTAGGGGTTATTTTTCGTTTAACACATTGCTTTGGTGCTGAACCAGGATCTAACCAACTCGCTGAGCGCTTTCGATTGTGGAACAGAATCCATTTTTCATCACAGGTAACAATCCGGTTCAAAATTTCTTCATTTCTGTGCCTGTTGAGCAACGCAAGGTAGGTTTTGACGCGTACGTTGCGCTGGCGATCGGTAAGTTCGTGGGGTACTCATCTAGGTATCAAGCTTTTTTAATTTGCTATTTGTCACAAATGGTCCAATATTGTTTTGATTCTAACATCAAAAGCTGCTGCTAGTTCAGCTCTAGTTTGAGTATCATCAGCTTCCACAATCGCCTTCAATTCATCATTGTTGACCAAAGTGTCCAGACGACCACGAGGTTTAATTCAAGTCATAATTTCCAGAATGGAAGCGGGCAAACCAATAACGGTTGTGCGTTCGTTTGTTAAGTTCTCTCAGTAAACGTTGTTGATGTTACGTGTGACGTGTGCCGTTTGCGCCGCAATAAGTGTCACGACGGATCTCATATTCCATAATTACACGAATTTTTAAAGTGTCCATTATGACGAAAAATGTTCAAATGTAATGAAAACACAACGCTAATCAATAAACAAAAGACTGACTTTGTAAAAAGAATGTCATGTTTTTAAAACAAAATTAATTTGAATTTAGAATTTACAGCCAATCAAGATTTTTGTTTTGTTTGTTAAGGCCAGTACTGAAGAACGGCAACTTCATAGGTTATGACCTAATATGTTCCTTTTTTTATTTCGTACCACCCATCCGGCCATCCATAACCATAAAATTTTTTAAAATTATTTGCGTTTAGAAAACAAAGGGAAAAACTTTAGTGTAAGTACTATACACTAAAGTTTTTCCCTTGGTCAGTGAGTCTTGGTGAAGCAGTTAGATTGATAATTCAGATGCCCCTTACCGAATATGTCCCGAGGCCAATAACCGGCATATAACTTCCATCGTTCAATTTTACGTTCGGTATTTTACCACTCATAATTGTATTCGTTATTGCTAGGTAATTTTCACAAGTCCACTCCGAATGAGAGATTAGGAATTAATGAAAAATATATTTGCGGGACATAGGTAAGTAAATACCTATCAGGTTAACCGTGGGTTAACCTAACAAAATAGTGTGAAACTGGTATGTCCACATGTCCAGTAGTACTGGGTAAAAAACATAAAACAAAACAAAAAATATTGTTTTTTAAAAGAAACATAAAACTTGCTTGTGATAAAACCGCAAACTTGTTTTATGTTTATTTTACTAAACACTGCCATCTGTTTAAAATCGTACCTCGAAATAAGTCAATAAAATATTAAAAGTTTTTACGATTGCGTATAGATGGCACAAAATTAAATAACACGGATTGTACTTGTGATTCTTGTGACCGCTTACGCTTTTGTTT
Source organism: Luffia ferchaultella (assembly GCA_949709985.1). Taxonomy (NCBI): domain Eukaryota; kingdom Metazoa; phylum Arthropoda; class Insecta; order Lepidoptera; family Psychidae; genus Luffia; species Luffia ferchaultella. The sequence goes on along the minus strand of OX453260.1, from coordinate 12,169,087 downwards.
GCAAACACTCAAACCTCAGTCGTTTTCGTTTTCATTCTGTTTTTATGTTTGTCATGTTTTCCGTTTTTAATTAGTATCACGCGAGCGACTTAACTAAGACTACGAGGTATATATTATTCCGTGAACTTTCGGAGCGGTTCGGTTCGACGGCGTAGGTATTAATAATTTTATTTTGAGAGATTACCATATTGCAGTACAATGTAAATAAATGATTATTATTGACTAAGTAAAGAGTGAAGTGTATATATTTTAATTAGAAGTAACTTTAAATACATTTTAGATAGTTAATGACTAACGAAGAGTGAAATGTAAAACTACGAATAACTTTAAATATTTATACTTTTTTCACAAAAGTTTAAATACATACGTAAAATATATTTCGTTTATTATTTGATGATTATTAATATTAAATATGGCTTCTAGACGTGATAATACCGCAATTTCAAAGACTTTCAACTATTTTGAACATGGGTAAGATAAGGTAAAATAAATGTCTATAACGGGAAGAACGAAAACGAAGCAAATACCTAAGTAGCAAAGTGCATCGCGCTACGTTGCGTGTTTCATTGTGTTTGTACTACGAAAAAGAAATACATAAAACAAAAACAGAAATAAAACCAGAAAATCCAAAAACACAATTAAACACAAAAACAAAGAAAACGAAAAACAGAAGTAAAAATAAATCCAAGGAAAAAACAGAAACAAGTTTTTCGTTTCAAACAAAAACATCCGTTTTTTAAAAACGCTGTCACAGTACTAATGTCCAACTGTGTGTCTGTCTAATTGGTCAAATTCACGCTAATAACCACAGATTACTATGTTACTTTCTAATAACTACAACTAGAGTTGGGTAGGACATACAGGAAGCACTACAAATGTCGCATACAAATTGATCATTTGTAACATCACCTCAAAAAAATAAATTGTACCACTTCATTTCAAATGTCATACTCACCATGAAGTATTGCTCACCTCGTTACAATGTCCCGGTCGCGGTACATGTCACGTTCATGCCGTTCATGTAGTAACGTCGTGCGAGCACCACTTCAATTCAAATGTCATACTCACCATAGAGTATTACTCACCTCGTCACAATGTCCCGGTCACGGTACATGTCACATGCATAGATAGTAGCGTCGTTCGAGTATGAGTGCGACGGAAACGTTACAAATGAATGAATGTAGGTACCATTGAGGTGGCGAACGAATGTCGCACAAGCTCGGAACTCGCTGGGGTATCAAAAGAGCTACCTGAGGCTATTTTAATAATCGTTAGGTATGTCATATTGTCAGATAATAGCTTTCTTTTTGTTGGATTGAAGAGCAACAATGTATTAAACTAATCTAAAATTTTGTAATAAAAACGTTAATTTCAAATTGAAAAATAATGTTTTTTAGTGCAAAATCGTTGTTGGAGCGCAATGTATTACGCTTACTACGGTAACACGTTACAAACACTTATTTGACTTTTTGGTATAAAACTTTCAATGCCTCAATACTTCTTCTGCCTCGATTGTCACAATATCAAATAGTACCTCATTTTCTGGGACAAATGAAGTGGTACAATGTACCACTACATTAATTGATTTGAGTAACACATACAAACTCGTTTGAAATCCGTGTCCTACCCATCACTAACTACAACGTACTCTGTGTTCATGATACGAGTTGTGCCCCTGGCCCTGTAAGCACAGAACAATGTGTAGGTAGACTGAGACTGGAGCTTCCTATTCCGTAGTGGAATTAGTGAGCTCTGAAAAAATTATTTTAGTTTGATATGTATGTTTGTTTGTTTGTAAGATTTCGAAAGGGTATCCCCAATATGTGTAGAGTGAATGTAAAATGTTATACGTGTTGCAAACTGATTGACCTGACATCTCTCGAAAGAAAATTGAACTTTTGTAAACAACTGAATAACATTAGACATATCTATATTTTTAAATAACAAATTATTCATATATATCATGTACATTATAAACAACTCAATACAATAATTTATTTGGTTCATATTGAGTAATGCAATGTATTGATGATAATTTTGTAGTGATTGATAACAACATGATTTAATTTGCCGGCATGTTGATAGCACTGAACTTAGTGATGCCACATTATATTAATTTATCCCCGAAAATTTAGGTTTTTTTGTGGTTTCATTGGTAATTACTTTGTAATGTATTTCACGCTAGTTCAGAGTTCACACTTTATAGTTCCAATCAAACTTTATGGCGGATCGAAATACAACGCTTTAAGAATGCTTGCGCAGGTTCAGTGATATGCCCCCACTGCCCCTCGCTCCAATGCGTCCCGCTACACCTAAAACTGGTTACTGCGACGCGACTTGTGCCTATGTTCACATCCGCCATAAAGGTTGATTGGAATTATACTCGAGCATTAACTATTATCCTACCGCTAAGTATTTAAAAGAAAGAAAGAAGAAAGAAATGCCAAATATTTCAACTAGAATCCGCGCCACCAAAGAAGTCGCGTAGCCGTGGCACTGTCTGCCTGCACATTGCATGAACTCTTTCATCTTGAGAATTATTTTTCAGGTCGCACTTCGTAGAACTTTAGGCATCTTAAATCATGGTGCGGTAAATATGGTGGGGAATCCCCACCATAGATGGTTATGTTCCGATATGTTCTATACACAACAGCGTTATGCGATTAATGCGGCAATTCCATGATTTTTTTTCAAATTATACCTACTGTATACGGCAGGCTTTTCATTACCGTATTAAGTATTACGGAAATTTAGCTTATTTGTCATCAGGACCCATCGAACTAATATTACAAGCGTATAGAAACGACACCCCAAACCATATGTTCGTGCCAAGCGTTGTTGCCAACCGGCAACAACTCATTCAGTCCAATTCAGTCACTCGCCTATGCTCATCGCGACCGCGTACCAAAAACGTGATTTTACAACAATTGACCATTCCAAAAATTTTTAACTAAAATCCGTTATTTATTTTTTTCGAAAGAATAGGCAATTTTAAGAAACTACTTTGATTTATCATTTTGATGTAACGACAGCTAATAATACTCTGAGAGTGACATTATTTTTATAAATATGCAACCAATGGCTGACCTCATCCACCTTGTGACGTCAAGCTATAAGAATTTTTAAAATGATTTAAATACGTAAATACCGATCTATAGCAAAAAAAAACTTAAAATTAGTTTTTTAAAAGTGCCTATTCTTTCGAAAAAAGAAATAACGGACTTAAGTTCGAAAATTTGGGAATGATCAATTCAAAAATGCCGTCATGGGTGTTAAAAACGTATAAAAATCAATCATCTGCGTAGAAAAAAGATAGTGGCATAACTTATCGTCGATAATTAATCAAAACAAAACTAAAACCATCCAAAATAAATTTTTGTAATAACATTATTTTACGCCATACTCGTTTTAACTACAAGTAATGTCACGACACGTAAATACCTACTTAGGACTTGCATAATACTTGCAATTCTGTGCATACTAGTGACGCGGAATGTGGCAATCCAAAAACATTACTTTGTACAAGTGACCAAGGACCTTTCCTTTCCAAAAAGCAAACCATCCCGAAAATCCCCAATAATCCGGTGCATAAAAACGAATTTAAAATATTCTAGATTCCGAAACATTGTTTCTAGGGCCAAAATGTCTTAGACTTGAGCGCTACTGTGAGACCCAAAGATAAGAAATATTAGTTAGTTGGGGCACTATGGACTTGCTTCTTTTGATTGCCACCAGAAAATCCCACCAAAAATATGATGGCATGCTGGAGATAGGGATTGATTCAAAATCCTGAGTCTCCTCCCCATGGAAATCACACACCGAAGTCTTTCGAATTCATGTATGACGTCAAAGGCGTAACCCGCATGATGTCAGATGCGGTGTCGTCGTGATAGCCCAGAGCGCAACGAACCTGTCTCAAATTGATAAGGCCATAGGGCCATGGTTCGAATCCGGGCGTGTACCAATGAGTTTTTCTGACTTAAGTACACAATATCACTGACACCGTGCTTCGGAGGGCACGTTAAGCAGTCGGTCCCGGACGCTGTCAATAGATGGCGGTCGTCACAATCCCCAACCCGCAGTAGAGTAGCGTGGTGGATTTAAGCTCCAAACCCCTCTCCTCACCCTGGGGGAGGCCTAAGCCCCTGCAGTGGGGTAAAATGGGCTGATGATGATGATGATGTCAGATTTGTAACTAATTTATATTTCTATTTGGACAAAAAAAGGTTATCTATATAGAAATACATAAGTTTCCATCTTTCATATTCAATAAAATATTCGGCAATCTATTCTTGCGGCGACATCATAAGCAACTAGCAAAGAATTCATTTAAACGTATTGGAATATTATGGACACCCATGGCATGGGTTTTACGCCATGGAGGTAAGTTCCGGATAAAAGTTCCGTATGCAGTGTGACCGTTTTTAGCATTTTTTTTCCTCCTTGGAATATTTTTAGCATTCTAATTAATTTTAGCATATTTTGGCACAAATGCGATAAACGAATTGCTTGACTCACTATTATTATGTATTAAGTACGGCAAAACCTTTATTTATATGACAACACTCTGAACATCGTTTTATATATGTACCCTAATATTAAATACACTTGGAATCTTAGAAATAACTAATCGGCGAGTAATATCGTCAATTAAAAAGCACTAAAGTTCAAGTACTGACGATAGGCACATCTAGTGCTGCAGTAATTAACGCTGAAGAATTTTGGTGTTTAGTAGGTGATATAGTCAATAAACGAAAGAATGTAATTTTTCCAAATGATTGATGCGCCTTTCGATATCAAACACATAATGCGAAAGACTATTTTCACAGGTAAATTTAATGAAACCCAAACAAACAGATTTATTCTGAACATGTCATTTACATTACATGTTAATCAAGGTCTCACACGGAGCAATTTTTGTAGATAACTTTTGTACCGATGCGCTGACGTTGATATGATGTAAACAAAAATACTTCCAATAATGAGTATGGAGTGGATAAAAATTCGGAATAAACGATATACTTAATTAAAATAAATATATTGTTTTATTTCAAAGCGTATTTTTGGCATTAATATCTGTAAGTTTTAGCATATTTTAACACAGGCAACCCTTACTTTTTAGCGCGTTCCGATTAAAAAAACGGTCACACTGAGTGTGACATCGGTCGGTTTTGGTTGATTTGGTGTACAGAACAATATATACTTCCCTACGGGAAGAAGAAATGTAACTCTATGGGGGGAAAAAACGACAAGAATAGCGCCAACTACTGGTTGCCCCTAGAACCATTTAATTGTCAGCAATCACAAACCTCATGCCTCACACACGTACACTCCTATATCTAAACACACACACAAACACACTTATTTTTGACGTAAAATTATTAGCCCCCACTGGCCCACATATATAACTGAATAATCAGTCAAACTTGCAGTGTTACCATGTAGTAATGTGCAATAATATTTTCATGTATTTGAGGTAGAATTCCTATAGTTACAGTTCTTACCAGTTCTTACCTAGTTTAAGAGATACAGATCGCAAAGTGATATTATATGTTATTTAGATGGATTATATGATTACGAATAATAATATCAGTACTGAATAACTATGAGAATTTTTAGTTATGTAAAACACCGAATAAAATATTTTGTTAAAATTTTACTAATAAAAAATCATTATTATCTTACTATATAGTTATGTAATGAAAAATTTATAAATAAAATTGTAACATATTCGTATGGTCAACCCTGTACATAAGATATTTTTCCAAAACAATAATTGTTATGGGTTATAACGACAGCTTATCCTAGTGGGTAGCGACCCTGCCTACCAAGCTGGAGGTCCCAGGTCGGGTCAGTATTTATATGATGAATATTAATACTGGTACCGGTAATCCTGGTCTTGGTTGTTATATGTATGTGTTGCCTTCGTTTGGTACCTAAAACACAAGCTAATGCTTAGATTGCTTAAGCGCCCTTTGGGGCCAAGACGTTGTTGTGATGTAGACGTTATTATTATTATTATTATGTTTGGGTAGACGATACTTAAAACAATCGTTTTGGGAATTTTTATCTATTTGTATAAACACCGTAATAAACACAAAAACTACTGAACCTATTTCGGTAAAACTTTTTGTGATTTAGCAGTCGTAATCAAAGGTCTAATCTAATATACAATTTGAAGATAAGGATGCAGAAATCAAACATCAGTGATGTAAAATCAAATAAATATATATAGGTAGGTAATTATTATTTACAAAAATTTGTTTGTGTAGTTGTCTACATGTTATGTATATGTGAGTAAAATATTTACACTAGATTTATTCATCATCTGTAAAACTTTAATATTATGACTAAAATATTGAGATACAGCGCTGTGGCGACGCGCCAGTGACTAACAATAACATTGTAGCGGTCAGCGGCCATTTGTGGGATACCCCTCACTGAACTCGCAGTCGCACCGTTCTTGCGTGAATTTATGTTTAACTTAGTAGGTAATCTCGAAAAATGTTGTACTTGTGCATTGTCCTGGTGAAACGTAGAAGATAATTTGTTTTTTCGTGAAATGCCGAAGTGTTTCCATAAATATTTTATGAAAACGGTTCACAAATCGAAATAACATTCGCTGTTGAGAGTTTTTCATTTCTGGAGGTAGGAAATATGGATTACACCATAAGCATCTGAAAAAAATTAAGTCATTTTGTTAGACGATAAAAAACATTGACTGACTTATTGGCCGAAAGGTTAGAGACCCTAATCCCAGAACCAAAGGTCACAGATTCAACTCCCGCCCGAGACTAATATTTGTGTGCATCAACATGTCTATCTGTTTGGTGTCTGAGTGCAAAATATCTATGTATTTATATACTGCAAAGAATATTAAGCATGTATATCAGTTGTCTAGTGCCCATAATACAAGCAAAAACTTGCTTACTTTGGGACTAGATGGCGCTGTTAAGATTAATTTCCATTCAACTTGAGTTCGTTAGATAGAACAAGTATTATGGAAACTGTCTTATTACTTGTATAATTTAATTTCGTTATCATACCCTTATAATTTTTTAATTCATGTTTCATAAAAGTGACTGGGTAAGGGTAAGACCATATTTTCTAAAGTACAGTTTTTATGTTCAATTGGAAACATATTGGTATAATATGTTAATGTTTCTGCACATTATGCTTTGAATGGTTTATTAAAAGAAGGCAACTTTACAGTTAATACAAACTTTTTGTCAAAATGACCTAAACTTCACATGCGTCATTCCGAAAAAAATCTTAATCAAGCAGTCGTAAATCAATGACTGGAAATCCATTTCAACTCTATACTCTCAATGGACTTGTTAATATGTCGTCATTTGGTCGTCAGGTTTCGTTCAGTCAATCGCCTTTTTAAAAAATCAAAAGAACAAATTTATGTTTTTTTTTTAAAGTTTTAACCATATTTTGGATATAAAACAAAAAAAGTACACTATAAAAAGTGATCCTATCGAATTGACCATTCCCAAAATTTTTAAATAAATTACAATAGGTACATTTTTTTTAAAGAATATGCAATTTTAATAATAAAATAGATAATTTGTTGATTGATGGGACAATAATCAACAGTTTAATTAAAGAGTTCGTACAAATATTTCACACAATGATTTTGTTAAATTCTTAATTAATTTGCTCACTGCACGCGCATAGTTTATGAATTGTTCCATATACATCGTTCACAGTCGAATAAAACACTTTTATTACAGTCATTCATACATTCTGCTGCGATTATCTTGGAAAAAAAATCTTGAAAACATAGGATAATTTTGTTTCTGGTATCATTGGCAAATAATGTTGCTACAATAAAAAAGAATAGTTGGCACACAGTAACTGGTATCACTGTTCCTGGCCCCCGTAGGTATGTCATGACTCATGACATGACCGCGGCGAACAAGTTGCCTGGGCCTGATTTGGTGTGTTGGTGAAGTGAGTCGGAGTCGGATTCTAAAATAAAATATACTTTCTGTTCTGTCTGTGCAAAATAATTACAAACAAAAAGCGACTGCCAAGAACCTACGACCGAAGAGTTTTATGTACCTACGTAGTTTTACCCAGACCCCATGCGCTTTCGTTATAACTACATATTTTAAGTAGGTACTTGTAATAATTATTATAATGTCTGAAGAAACTTTTCAAAACAAAAAGCTGTAAAAGCGACTGCCAAGAACCTACGACCGAAGAGTTTTATGTACCTACGTAGGTTTACCCAGACCCCATGCGCTTTCATTATAACTACATATTTTAAGTAGGTACTTGTAATAATTATTATAATGTCTGAAGAAACTTTTCAAACTGCCATGAACAATGTTATAAAATTCTTGAAGTCCAATGTACGACAGTCCGATGCAGCAAATATTGAAGAAGAATTAAAAAAGACTTTCGTTTTGGCAAAGAAAAAAAGCAAAAACAAGAAACGAAATGCAAAAGTGAAAAAGGTTCACTTTTTGAGCCGGAAGGAAAAGAAAGAATTGGGATTTTACACAATACCTAGAAAGAGTATGAAATATGGAGATGTAGAACACATGAACAATGTATGGAATGAGTACATGAGTCAAGTACTTGATGGATGTGATAAAAATCCTCCATCGGTGTGCAGTAAAGGATGGGAAGCTTTCACACAAGCTATATACAAAGCAGACTTTCATGGCAGTATTTTAACTGTTGTGCGTTCTAAATGCCCAAGCTTTATAGGGAAATCTGGTATATGTATTATGGACACCAAAAATACATTTAAAATGTTATCCAAAAATGATATCATAACAACAATTCCAAAGAGAGATAGTGTTTTCGAAATGCATTTAGGGAAACTAAGGATAATGTTGTTCGGGAAACATTTATGTATTCGCCCTGCTGAGCGGTCTACTAAAAAGATTAAAATGCAATCTCACCCTGACTTGTAAAGACAAATAGAATAAATGTATATATTTTGATAGCAATGAATATTATTTGCTGAAATGCTATTTTGATAGCATTGAAATCAAAACTCAGTGTGTATTTATCATATTTAATTTTGTAAAATTATATGGTTCTGCATGATCTACCATACAGTTTCAGGTCCAAAAAAAAATAGATGCTATGAAATTTTATTGCTGCTTGCCACCAGATAGTAAGTATATATTATGTACCAAAAAATCATTTAAAATTAGAACTTTTAGAATTTTTATCTTTATGGTAAATTTTAAAATTATAAATCATCAGGAAATACTTTTTATTCCTTGATTATCTACATCTCTAGATGGAGAATTGGCAAAAAAAAATTAGATAAAATAAAAAGTCACCTAACTAGTCGGTTATAATTTACAAAAACAGAACGGTTAGTACATGGTTAGTATGCCTTATCAGGAGGGTGTATGTGGTTTGTTTAGTCATGCAAGCATATGAAAATTAGCCCCTTTTTGTTGTCATTGTATGGCATGACCATCTAGACATGTAAACACAAAAAAAAACACATTATAAAGACATAAAAACACTAAGTTTGATTTGTCATATCTCTGGTAATAAATTGGTATTTTCCTGAAATTCAATAGGTATTCAGTTTGTTATACTCTACCATGTAACATATCATATGATAAGTACGTAGGACTTGCTCATTGTATAAATATTGTACAATTTTTTATAAAACTTACTTTTTTAAAAACTTACTGTGTATTATGTATTAAGGTATATTACGCATATCACGTGAAGCAGTAAAGGATTATGATTGTTTGTTTGTTCGTTCGTTTGTTTCTTTGTTTGAATGTGCTAATCTCTGAAACTACAAGTCGGATTTGAAAAATTCTTTTTGCCTTTGATAGCCTGATTCTAGTGGAGAGTTATAGGCTATATACATGAAAACGAACTGTCTGTCTATTCGAGCAAATCGGCTTCAGTCAAAACGGCTTAACCGATTTTGATGAAACTTTACACATATATCAGGATGTAATCTTTTGACTACACCCTTTCCATATGTGACATACAGAACTTTTTGTATGTCTGTCTGTACGTCCATATGTCTAAACCGATTTTAATGAAACATTGCAAGTATGAAAAGAATGTCGTTAAAACTAACAAATGTTACTTTTTGTCTGTCTGTCTGTACGTGTATCTGTCTATTTGAGCTAATCTCCAAAACAGCTAAACAGATTTTAAGGAAACTTTGCAGACGGGAAAGAAGGTTGTCAAGATATTTGACATTAGCTACTTTTTGTCCGTCTGTTTGTCTGTACGTCTATGTGTCTATTCAATTCAATTTTATCTATTCGAGCTAATTTCCAATATGGCTGAACAGATTTTAATGAAACTTTGCAGATGTGAAAGAAGGTTGTCAAGAGTGTCATAAACTACTTTTTGTGTTTGTCTGTCTGTCTGTCGTTTCTCCTCACTGATCTAGCAACGCACAGCCGAAAGTACTAAGTCTAGGAAGCTTAAATTTGGAACATAAGTTTATTTTATAACGTGAGCATTAAGTTAAGAAAGGCTTTTTTAGAAATTTCAAACTTAAGGATGGGAATGGAGGGACTTAAATAATGACGTGTTTCAGGGTTTTTAGATTTCCACATTTTAAGAGTGGGAAATGGGAGATGAAAAATTGTATCGGTTTTTTAAAGGGTGGAAGGGGAATGAAGATTGAAAGTTTGAATGGGTGTGATCAAAATTAGTTCCAGCAAAAATTACGTATAAACCATCTCGAACGTTAATAGTACCTATAACAGGAATTTGTAGTCTACGCAAGCGAAGCTGTGGGCGGTCGCTAGTGATTAAATAAAGCTAATGGTTTAAGATCCAGAAAAAAATTAGCTTTATTTGATGTATAAAAAATAGAATGTAAGTAGTAAATATTATTTATTTAAAAAACAAGTGAATTAAAGTTTTTTTTTCAAGATTTAATATTATTTTCATTAAAAATACAATAACGTTACCAATCTAAAAGGCTCACAAGTTAGCACCAGATACCTGCGCAAACACCAAAAATATGGCCAAGAGGCGGTGAGGACAGTTGGCGCGGCGTAGTAGTCATTTAGTCTAATGAATGTTCACTTCTTCCAACAAACAAATCCTTTTTTTTACCACAGTTAGTCATCATTATGTATTATATTTTAAGATGTGGAGGGAAAATTTCTTTTTCCCCAGGGGGTGGGGGTAAGGGGTGAAGCTAGATACCGCCGCGCCCCAAACATAAATATTACCGTTTCAGTTATGCTACTAGGGATGTACTAGGGCATTTAAGTGGTATCGTTTTCATATAAAGCAAAGATGGACAATTAATTTTTGTGACTTTTGACAAAAATTTTCATACAAATAAAATACTATATTAGAAGGTACAGTTCACCTGCTTTAAGAATATAGAATATATATATTATGGGTACTTATACAATTACAATAAACAAAAAAATCGTGTGCCTCAGGATGGCGGTACAAAGTTACTATTTAGGATTGTGATTATGCTGTAGATTTATTACCTGATTTGTACTATTTAGTACCTTAAGATTTAAAGTGTACCGCAATTCTGACGTCAGGATGGCGGTACCTTTTCTAAATTAGGTACTTTTATTATTTAAAAATATAATTTGAGTTATCAAGTATTTTGTACCTAAACATATAAAAATTCTACATACCCAAGTCAAACCGTTAAGTAGTATTCGTCAATATAAAGTTTACGGCCATTATGACGTAAAAGCGTCATATATCATCATTATGACGTGTCGTGATAGCCCAGAGCGCAACGAACCTGTGTCAAATTTATTAGGCCATAGGGCCATGGTTCGAATCCGGGCGTGTACCAATGAGTTTTTCTGACTTAAGTACATTAACTATCACTGACTACGTGCCTCGGAGAGCACGTTAAGCAGTCGGTCCCGGACCCTGTCAATAGATGGCAGTCGTTACAGTCCCCAACCCGCAGTGGAGTAGCGTGGTGGATTTAAGCTCCAAACCCCTCTGCAGTGGGGTAAAATGGGCTGATGATGATGACGTAAAAGAGTATGTACAAATGTTACGAACGTAAAAGTACTTTTTGTAAGTTAATCTATTACTCGTTAAATAATACAGGGGGGGGGACACATGACTGTAACAAAAATTAGGACTTTAGGAGTGCATATCTCAACAACTACTGTTGACTTAATTAAAAAAAATTGTTTGAAACCTTATCTTTTACAAAGACCTATCGTTCGGTACCTCTCGCGTTAATATACGATAATTTTTTTTTTCGTGCTTTAGTTACTTGATGGCGACCGATCTAAAAAAAAAATTGTTTTTCATTTTACTACGTCGTTGTGTAGCGGTTCATAGATTACACCTACCGGGTAAATTTCATCTATATATTGCCAATAGTTTCCGAGAAAAACCAGACCGTCAGACAGACGGACGGACATGGCGAAACTATAAGGGTTCTTTTTTGCCATTTGGCTACGGAACCCTAAAAAACTGACATCTTCGCTTTCGGGCACAAATCGATGGTTCTTATGGTTATAAATGCAATAGCACAACTACTGAGTTTCAATTTTATTTGGTTTATGAAATAATTTTTTTCATAGAGAATTTTTATTTAAAAAAAATACTACAGATTCAGAAGATTTTATACAATCATTAAATAAGAGATACAACAGCGCACCCAAAGAACGTTTTTGTGAGTCTTTAGTACCTATCTACCTACGTAAAACATTGTAATCGACATTGTTATCAATTTGTATTGAATGTTTTTTTCTCTGGAATTCTGCCGTATTAACGTCTGATTTTTATATTAATTTAAAACCAATACTGCAAACTATTCGCACAAAAAAAAACATTATATTTTTTTCAGAGGCTCAAAAACTTTCTGTGGATGCGCTTTTGTATCTCTTATCTAACAATTGGTAAAAATCTGCTGAAAAAATCTATAGTATTTTTTTAACTAATTTTTTTTCTGTTTTTCGGCAACAAAAATTCGCTTACTTTGAAATTTAACATTTTATAAACTAAAAGATGACTCGAAGTTGAATTGAAGAATTTTACTATTCACTTTATTAACATAAGAACCATCGATTTGTGGCCGAAAACTAAAAAGTCCGTTTTTTGAGTATAATTATACACTGGCCGGTTGTCTTCAATAATCTTGAAAGCTATTTTTGGCTTGTATTTATTCTTGCAAAGCAATTACTAGCCAAAAAAGCGACACATTTGAAAATCTATGACTCGATTTTCAGCTCACAATGCGCCGTCGCTGCTGTGCATTGCCCGCACATTCTAATTATAGATTAATAATTTCAAATGACTTAATTATTGGAAACGATAAAGCAAGTTTTAAGTCAAAATAAAAAAATGTGTAAAGAAAATTGAATTCGGGATACTTCTGTACATATTTAGGGTTAAATCCACATTCAAAGGGTGAGGATTTTCCTCGAACTATAGGAAACTTTTAGATAAAATTATTGACAAGATTATATCATAAGAGTGTTCTGTACCCCCCAATCTCTAACGAACGACTAACAAATCCGGGTGCGGGCCGATAATTCCTCTTGTAGTCTTCTTTCTTCGAACTTTCGTCGAAAAAAATGATTTTATTATCTGACAAAAATTATTTTGACCTATAACAATAAAATACATCTCTTTATTTATATTTATTATTGTAATCGAAATGGAGCCGGTCCTGACTAGACCTAGACTATGTACCCTCGCCTGACTTAAAAGCTGGATCCGCCCTTGGTAGCAACCCTGCCTACAAAGCCGAGGTCCCAGGTTCGGATAGTATTTATATATAATGAATGTGAATACTGGTACCGCGTCTTGGTTGTTATATGTATGTGATGTCTTCGCTAGGCACCCAAAACACCGGCAATGCTTAGTTTGGGGCCTAGACGTTTTTGTGATATATACATTGTTATTATTAATTAACAGCCCCCAACAGTGAAGGCATTGGACACTATAAAGCTCATTGTTATCACGCCGCATGGATGTGCTACGATGACTTGAAGACGCCAAATGATAAACAGCTCAAGATAATTATGTTATTTCACATTGTATCATGTACGGAAAGAAATTTAAAAAAATCACAAAAACAAATGACTTTTGTATTTGGGCTCTTGGTCTAACTTATCGTTTATTCGTTAATATATTTATAAAAGTACTGTATACTTACTGAAGTTATATATTTTTGTTAGGTAGAAATCAGGTACTAACTTCCTGTTTAATTACATTTGTACTCTTTTACGTACTTCTTGCTAGGTTTGAGAATTTCACAGGCGTCAGGATGGCGGTACACTTTATATTGACGAATACTATTAAACGGTTTGACTTGGGTACGTGGATTTTATATATGTTTCAGTACTAAATATCTCATAACTCTGAATATAATTTAAAATAATAAGAGCCCTTAATCTGGCCAAAGATTGATAATGTACCATCCATCCTGACGTCATAATGGCCGTAAAGTTTATATTGACGAATACTATTTAACGGTTTGACTTGGATATGTCGATTTTATATATGTTTAGGTACAAATTAGGTACTAAATATCTGATTACTCTATATGTAATTTTAAATAATAGAAGTACCTAATTTAGAAAATGTACTGCCATCCTGACGTCAGAATGGCAGTGCACTTTGAATCTCAAATATTTTTGAAAGTAGGCAGGTACAAATTTTTTGATGAAAGGTACACAATAGTACAAATTAGGTACTAAATCTACAGAATAATCACAATCCTAAACGGTAACCTTGTACCGCCATTCTGACGTACACTCCGATTAGTATGTCGATAACGACCTGTCAGGAATGCAAACTTTCGACGGCCCATGTATAGTGTCATTACTTTGATTATTATGTTTCTGGAACCTACAAATCCAATATGGTAAATAGAAAAACTAAGGAGTAACATGGAATACAATAAACGAACAATACTTTCCATGTAGACATCAATCAATCCATTAGTTTATACTTAGGTCCTGGATGCACATAGAAATACTGCATTGAGACCATAAAAATGTGAGCAAAAAAAATTCACACCACTTGTACTTAATTCACTATGAAATAGAATTAAGTGTGATGTTTAATTTGTATTGGAAAAGTGATAATGAACTGTCTGATCTCTAAACCTGTCGTTTTGCTCGGGATTCAAATTCAAAAAGTTTTTATTCGATATGTTTCTTATTGAAAGTCAAAATAAATTGATTAGTTATTTTGATCGTTTCGAAGTATGAGACATTCCATTTTGATGATTATGTCATCTAAGCCTTAGATATAAAAAGTTCTCAAAACACGTCATGAAGAATTACTTTTTATTTTTTACTCTTAAGCTCACCTGACATGCAACACGTACATTTGTATAAAATTGAATTTGTCAGATAGGTAGTATATAGGTACCTTTAAGAGAACAGTTCATTAAATGTGTTTATTAATTAAGAATATGATTACACAAATAAAATAATATCTATATTGCCCATTCATTAAGCTATCATTACAGCATAACTTCCAATCTATTTAATAGTATGACCACATTACAATTTGATTCTTTGTAATTATCATAGTTGGCACACTATTTACAATAATTTTGTAATTATGGAATATTAAAACTCTAATTTAGCTTAATATTGATGAAACGATATAGATATTATCACAGTAATATATATTTTTTAATAATGACATTAATTAAAATGGTGTTTTCAAAGTAATTATTAAATTACCATACAACCTACAACCATACTTTAGAGCATGGAATTAAAATCAATGACATTTATCAAATATTATATTAATAATCAAAGCGCAAAGTTTGTGGCAAAGAAATTGAACTGTCAAAAGTATATTTTTGGACTGTGGTGGTTTATAACAGAGTAGGGCAAGCTGGCAAACTTTTGCGTTTTTAGAATGATCATTACACACGCTTGTGTGCATTGACTGGCCAGTTTACATGCGCGTTGCCAATTCACATTGGCTAAAGCGTTTTATCCCTAAAAAGCAGGGTTAAATAATCAATTACATGAGTACCAACTTTACAATGTTCTTCGATTAGCCTTGGCATTGTATTTTTGATGCTTTTTATTTTTAAGAAATCATTAATAGCTATAAATGGAGGCATGGAACAATGCTTCTGATATATGGATCTCACAGCTACTTCCATTTTTATTTCGATAAGTTTCATAAAAATATATTGTTTCATAGAACTTTATAACATTTCAATATTTTTTTTTCATTATCTTTAAAAATTACGGCCACCACTTTTAATCAGGTCCCTTATAATCTAGAATAATGAATACAGATTGCCATTGGTTATATAAAACACAATCGCATGTGCATAAACAATATACATGCACTTTATAACAATAATTATACAATAAAAAGAAACAAGAAAATCTTATTGTAGCGGTCGGATAGGCACTGCATACTAAGTGAGAGCCTATAGGTTTGAAGCGCTACATTTAACATAAATTAGTTGGAATTTTTATTAAAATTCTTCTTGTTGGGGCCAGGTTTAAACGGTGCCTTATTTGGTGCGTCGTTATTCCCTTTAGCCACATTGGAAGGTTTGTTATCTTTATTTTTCGGAGGTGGTGGGCCCGATCTCTTAATAAACACTCTGAATGACAACTTCTTATCTTTAATATAGTGAGAAAGCGCATCCAGAGGCAGCATCGGACATTTAGCCAAACCGAATACTTCTTCAGCTTTGATTGCATCATTGAAGCAATGCTCTGAGAAAACGACTTTACGCCTGTCATCCTGTTTGCTAGACATATGTATCTCATAGATATACTGCATAGCTACTTTCTTTGATCCGATGTGCTGCAGACACCAGTAGGCCATCTTTTTTAATGTATCAATTTTCACAGTTAAGATGAATAGAAACTTCCCCTGGGCAGCCAGGTACACAAAACGGTCATCTTCTTTCAGGTTCACGTTTTTAAGCTCCACATCAGCGTCTTGGGTTACATTGCAGTTAGTCGGATGACGTTCTTTGAAATGATCCAACATCTCTTTCAAATAACCTGTAAAAATAAGTACATACGATCACACCTAGCTGTTTGTGATTGTAGATGTCAGTGTAGGTATTTGGTATGATTTTGACTGACATCAATTTTATCCAAGCCTATTAAACGATATATCTTGGTGTATAAGTAAACAATATACATCTTGGAATGTTAGGTAAATATGCATTAAAGTTTAAAATTCATATTAAAATTTATTAAGTTGCTAAAGTGATAGCAGTATCAAACACGCTTCCCTATCATAGCCTAGAAAAGACTTAATGGAACTTGACTTAAATTAAAAATAAAACTGGAGTGGATGGTTTCTATTTCTTGGAATTGATTAATTTGAAATAAACAGATACATTTTAGAACAGTATTTTTTCCTCAAAAATCAAGAAGGATTTTTAATAGCAAATACCCTGGTCTTTTAAAATGTAATATCTAACTAAGATGGCTATTACGAAAATAGATCAGAATAGTTTTAAAATGTAACAACTCTATGTTAAACAATAATGATTGTTAGACTCACCATTCCATGAGCATTTCCCAAAAATGAGGCCTAACGGGCACTCCATTCTGCGGAAAATGCATTCTTTGATATGGTCTTCCACTTCCATCGTACTCATAGTATAGACACAACCCGAAGGTTTGTTAGGGCATGCAACTTTGGCCTGTAAATATTAAATTAGTATTTATGAGAGAACATTTGTTACAGTAAATTGGAATAATTAAATAATTTTGTCTCTAAAGTAAATATATAATATACAATAAACTGGGAGTACCAAAAGTACCAAGAGTAACATGAAAATTGGTCAGCTCTGTAAAAGTTTAATTGTCACTTCTTTGTTTTTTTTTTTAATGTACAAAAATGGTTTAATTTCTTTCTTATTTTATACATGAGTGCACAATCGACATCTCTTAATAAAGTTCTTCAAAGAACTTTTTATTAAAAGATGTTGAGTAAACTCTATTATTTGAATTCAAAGAAGTGACAATATCTCAAAAACGAAGAAACTTTTGCTGAGATTTTTATTTTATGTGACAGATCAAAGGCTAATCTATCTTCCATGTCACTCGGACCTGTTTTTTGGGACATCCGGTACGTATGTGAGAAATTATTTCATTAATGTTTCTACAGAAGATCAATAACACTTAAGTTTTTTTTCATAATACTTTTAGATAATATAAAAGCATCATTTCTTTCATTCAATAACTGAGATCAATAAGAAATATTACCTTCATAATAAGGTCTTCAAGGTTCAAATTCCTGATCTGAGTCATATTTTGACGACAGATTGGGCACTTTGGTGGGCTGAGTGCCTTAGTGCAGGAGTTACATAAGCTGTGCCCAGATTCACACTGAAATATTGGAGGAGTCATGGACTCCATACACACTGGACATTCTGGTACTTCACTTATTATACCTGTGACCCTATGAAACAGAATTTACATGGTTAGGTACCTGATATTGTTATGAATGATTTATCACAAGTTTATTTGATTTTAATATATATGTCGAAAGAACTTAAAAATAATCAGACTGTGGTAAGTAGAGACTTTTTATATACCATATCACCATCCCAGCATGAGGGGGCTTGGAGCTAAATCCACCACGCTGCTCCAATGTGCGTTGGAGGATTTTAACGACTGCCATCTGCCGATGGCAACCGGGACCGACTGCTTAACGTTCTCTCCGAGGCATGGAGTCAGTGATAATTATGTACTTTAAGTCAGAAAAAGCCCATTGGTATACGCCCGAATTCGAACCACAGCCGCACACCCTTCTAAACTAGAAATAAGTCTCGGAATAGACTTTTTATATTTATGAATTTAAAACATAATTGTTGAAATGTAAACATATTGTACGAGGCATGAACACTTCTTTATAAAGAGTACTTGTTATGCGTCAAAAGTTTTTACTCTCTCAAAAAATCTTTTTGTTCTGTGTCAACTGATAAACTCTGTGGTTAAATTAATTTAATGTTCTTTTGGTGATTAAGTACATACTTTTATTATAATCATAGTTTAATTTCATCAATAATATTAAATATTTAATTTATGAAATACATATTTAGGAGGTGAACTGCTCCTCGATTCCTCAAACTTTGAATTCGACTTAATAGATGATTTGAGAAGATTTTAAGAGCTCCATAAACAGTTTAATTCACAAAGAATAGTGTATAAAAATTAGAACTATGCTGTTTCAGTAATGTTTTATTATTTCATTTTCTTTAAGGGTCCTCCTCACTGCGTAACGTTGAACTCCATCACGAGTGTGACTTAAATGCATGTTCTTTCATCTAACAATTCTTCAGAACATAGATCAAGACATGGGTACTAGCAAAAAAATTTAGGCAATGAAAATAAAATACAGCGAGTAGGCATGTGAAAGTACCCTGTGGCGACATCAGTGTCGCCAAACGAACGAAACGGCTCTTGTACAATTGTGAAAAAAGAGTTTTTAATACGACATCTTAAAGTTTGAAGGATTTTATCAAAACAAAATTATCTGTGTTATGCTAAGTAACGTTAGGATTATTATTTTTGTAAATTTTCAAAAAGATTTGACGCGTCAAATATGCAGAAAAACGACACGTTTCTAAGACCATAATTTATGGGTAAAACTATTTTTTTTAATGATTTTGATCCTGAAAAACAACGCTCAGTTATTGCCTAATTTTAGAATTATGATTGTATGGGAGTTTGAACGACTTAGTGAGTCTTAACATAAAGGTACCTACCTCCTTACATACATTAATTTGTAAAATGTTATTAAAAGTATAGGTAGGTACTTACTTTCTTTGTGCTTTGAAAGCCATTTTTTTTTCAGTCAACCTGCAAAAAATAATGTTTGTGAGATTTATATTGTCAGATACCTATTCTAAATATGTAAATACATGTTATATTATAAAGATATGAACAAAATCTTAACTTATATTTCATGCACATATAAACAAAAAATATTTATTCATTGATGCAAGTCCAAAGTATGATGCGACACAATGAGCTAGCTTTGGTTGGTTATTCAACCTCAACAGCGGCTTATCTGTCTGCTTGCTTATCACTTATTTAAGTACCTATAAGTTCTGACAATACAGTGCTTACCTACAAAAATGCTTATCAACAAATATATAACAGAACATGTGTACAGTTTACAGTTACTAAAGCCATAATATAGAAAAAAAATTGTTACAATTGAAGGTTATAAAGTCATAACTTAAATTGTTTTGTCCATCTTTATCTCATAGACAACTCATTATCCATCTCTGCATATAATAAATCTATAGAAATTGAATATATTTACCAAAAATATTGAGGGTGATGTAGGAAGAGTCATAGAATACAAAAATAATTGTATGTTAGAACATGCCAATCTCTGAAACTGCTTAACAGACTTCCATGAGGTTTTCACAGGAAAGGGATTCGAACATTTTTGTATGGAAACTGGCATAATCACCTCTGCTATTTTTATTTTCTTTAAAGTTTCCGTGCACGATAAAGTGGTATATATACGTTTGACTGCGATATACCTAGTAAAAAGTAATTAATTAAAATTATTTTTTTGTGCTATCTACTAGTTCTGTTGTACTGTCATCTAATAAATAGATAAATCAACCTGGGATCTATTATGTATATACATTGAAATGCACATGTAATGTGTGTTAATCACACATGTAATTATTGCTTTAGTAATTTTAATTGTCCTCATGACAATCTTTACCTACCCCTAAATATCTCAGGAACATGGAACATGACACTTTAGGGTACCATATTACTTCATATTTATTGTTTAAGTTAATAATTGGACTTAGCGAGGCTGCAAGCGGTGTCACGGGCTGAGTCCGGGGCCTGGCTCAACGCTCTTTCCTCCCCGCACATTGGTACTCTACTGGACGGCGAGTCTTTGCGTGTGGCAGTGGGGCTCCGCCTGGGCTGCGATGTTTGTGAACGACACCTATGCATCTACGGTTCCATGGTGGAGGCCAACGGACACCACGCGTTGAGTTGTCGTCGCTGCTCGGGGAGATTACCGCGACACCACGCTCTTAACGACATAGTCCGCAGGGCTTTAATTTCGGCCAATGTTCCGTGCGTGTTGGAGCCTCCTGGTCTTAGCCGATCCGATGGCAAAAGACCCGATGGTATGACTTTGGTGCTGTGGGAGAAGGGTAGGTGTCTACTTTGGGACGCCACGTGTGTCAGCACATTTGCCGCCTCTCACCTTGGTCGTACCGTGGCAACGGCCGGAGCCGCTGCGGAGTCTGCAGCCGCCAGAATACGAGTCAAATACTGTACTCTGGAGAGTAAATACTTGTTTGTCCCTCTTGCGGTGGAAGAAGCTGGCTGTTGGGGGATTGAAGCCAAACGTTTCGTCGCGAGTATCGGCCGTCGTCTAAAAGAAAGGAGACACGACCCCCGTTCCGGTTCCTTCCTGGTGCAAAGAACTGCCATTGCAATTCAGCGCGGCAATGCGATGAGCGTCATGGGCACATTTGCGTCGGGGGCGACGAGGGGTGGATTATTGGATTAGTTTTATTTTTTATTATTATTATTATTTTTGGTCTAACCTTCATATAGGTATATTTAATAGTTTAATGTTTAATAGTTTAATACTGTATTCTTTCGGGATAAATATTTATAATGTTTTTCTTAATTATTTCTTTTTAATAATTTAAAAATTGTTTAAGTGTCGTCTAGCCATATAGGTAGGTACTATACCACTTTCATCGTGCGTGGAAACTTTGAGAAAAAATGAAAATGGCGGCGGGTCACTATGCCATAAAAGTTCGAACCCATTTGCTAAGCTCTGAACAACACTGTCGCTTAGACTTAATATCATCAACATCGGATGACAAGATAAAAGCATAGGTACCTAGGTATCCTGTATTAAGTGTTTAGGAATCACTACACTACCTACTTTATTGAAATCTCCTCAACTATAAAACCTGTAAGTAAACTTGAAATTTCGTAAGTATACTTATTAAATATTCTTTTAGCGATGCAAGTATCAACTAAGAGCGAATTTAAAAAAATCAAGTCCGAATAGGGGTTACGGGGGCGTTAAATATAAAAATAAATGAAAAATACCCGTTTTTTTCAGTAATAGTGTATCTCTAGTAGTCCAGGCAGGCGATGCTGCCAGCACAGCAGCAGCAGCAAGTTAATAATAAAAGCATCCCACCACGTTCATTTTAAATTATATAAAATATCATAGAAGTTAAAACAAACATTTGCTATTACTTACCTTTTTTAAATGAGAAGCCCTAAAACAAGAAACACGAAAAAAAATTAGGTACCAGAATTACACCACCACTACGTGACTAGTGACCAATACAACCACCACTGAACCACACTGCACTAAAACTAAACCTAAAACAACACCACAGAACAAACAACACTCTAGTACACTGAACCACGCTGAACAATCTGAACATGCACTGAATTGCAATATGCTGTAATGCACTGAACTCACAGACACAGACTAAACTTATGAATGAACTGAACTGCACCCACCATACTTTTTGGCACCACTGCACTACTGAACCAACACTTACTGATACTGAACTGACTGAATACCGACTTAAAAGTCAGTATGAATTGAATTGCACATTTATGATTGCACTGGATCACAGAACAATTCACTGGATTGAATTAATCCGGGTTATGATATGAACACAAATCACACACATATCTGCTGGCAACTGCTATCTTATCATTAGCACCCCACCTAAAACACTTATTGTAGTACTTCTGTCCTATTCTTATTTGTGCATTGCAAATATCACATACTCGTTCTCGTGCCTTTAGAAACATTTATCACCAACTTTATGTCATTCACCAAAGTACTTCCCCGAATCCCAGTTGCCATAACAAAAAAATTATAAGTATGGGAGGGAGGGGCAAACCACAGAACAATAACTAACCAGATAAACAGAAACCCTACTCCGAACTTTGTCAAGATCGCGCAACCGCTAAGAGATGAACACCTAGCGTAGGTAGTGCTATCTCAACAAAAAAGTTTTTAGTTGAGAGTGCCCTAGGCTCAAACATGGGTCAAATATTGCCCGCCGTTGCACGCCTGTATTCGTTGCTGCTTATCACCTGCTTATGTTAAACTCTTAAATAGCATAATCATTAAGATGAAGCGTCTAATAGAGTTTGACGTTTGATCAATGAATCGTGGCACAGATTGAGTGTGTTTTGATTTTATTTTACTAAGTACTCTGTACTGGAATCGAAAAGAGACAAAACACATTCAATCAAAGCCACGATTCATTGACAATCCAATATCCGATCAATAAATTATGGCACAATTATGGCGAGTGACGAGGTGTACGAGTCGTAATTGTGTGAGTAAAAACACTGGTAAAAATTACTGTTCTTGACTCGTGACGCGCTATATATACCGATCGACGATCTCTAATCTGTGGACGATCTCTGCGTAGCACAAGGAATGGGGTGTGTCCCGCTAAATTTCGTAAATGACACCAAATAGTACCTTCTATACATATTTTAAGAGTACCTATATTTTATTTTTGCGGTAATAATGTTTGATAATGTATAATAAGGACGCTATCAGTCAATTATAAGACGAGTTAAGTAAGCGGAAAACATGGAAAGCATCACTGAAAAGAAAAAGCGGTACGGCTTTCCAAAACTACCACCCTAGACATATTACTAATAATTTAGAGGGGGGTGAGACGAGCACACAAAACCAACTTTCAGAATTTTTAGAAATGCGGTAATACGAAAAAAAAAACAAAAATAAAAAATAAAATACATACCCGTTACAAAGACATTTTTGTCATTCCTTGAACTTAGAACACTAACACAAAGTTATTTTTAAACAACGTATATACACTAAAAATTATCAAAAGTAAACAACACTATAATACATTATATACAGATTTAACGGCGTCCACAAGCGCAATAAACGGATCAAGTTTTTCACGTAACACTCTGCGTCGCCATAAGTATTCTAGTATACTGTCAGCGAAATTTTCTCGATGATTGTAATTGTCTTTTCGTTAATCGTTTAACAACTCGCCACTGAGATTCAATTCTTTGTGTATGCGTGCCATCAGTTGCAACAAACGGATTATCGGGATCACTATGATTTACTTTATTATGAGTATACCCGTAATCTGCTAAGCAATCGTATGCACGCCAACAATCAGTGTGAATGATTGAACCTTCAGCGACATGTTTTTTGATAAGTGGAACGAGAACGTCTGCACTGCGTACATTATCATCACATATCTCCAGCCTCAGATCTTCGCTACCATCCTCTATCATGCCGAGAATCCAATGGCCTTCAATTCGGCGACCTTTATTATATTTTCGTTTGCCGAACTTGGATTCGTCGATTTGCACAACCTTTCCGGGTCCACCAATTTTCCCTCGTCGTTCTTCTACTGTAAATTGGTACAATACAATGCACTCGCGACAGTAATTGTACCAATCACAAATTGTTCTGTCCGACAAACATTGTTCACTCGAACGACCAATGTCTTCACGTTTAACGTCATTGTAATTAAATTGATGAGCAAAAGAATACATGAGGTAAAATACTCGTGGCAATGAAATGTGCACTTCTTCAAACCACGTGCCGTAAGCTCTACTAATGCATCCACCTTTAGTTTTGCACTGTCCCTTAGTACATCTAAAATGCCCAACAATATTATTTTTTGTATAAATAACACGCATAGGTACTCGATGGTACCGGCACAACATAACAGTTTTAAGAAGTCCTTTTTCTTCTGCAAATGCCACACATTGTTCCCTGGTTCCTAATTCCCGCCTTAATTTTAAAATGTTCCACATTGATATTACTTCACAGGAATACAAGTTGCGCTTAGTGTATTGTTCATTATCTACATCAGACGCACTTGTAGACGTAGAAGCCATTTTATTAAAAACTTAATATTACTAATAAACTTGTTGAAAATGCAATCTAAGTATATACAAACTACCCTACACTAATGTTACTAAATTAAATACCTATATACAACCGAGAAAAATAGTAATTCAATCTTAAAAATAATTTGGTGGTTTTCATGCCGCAATTTCTTTTAAATTGGCGCGAAATGATCTGATTGAACTAAACGCAAAGATTGAATGAACTGAGTGAGACACTCGACTATAATTGTAATGCTAGGCTTACACATTGACCAAAAGTCTATAACTGACAGTATGGCATGCTTCATAAACCTGTGTGATTAAAGTAAAATGCTATGTCAATAATAACCTTTTTATTAATATGTGAACCTTTTTTCCATAATATTGTATTTTCTTTGATTAAAAAATATGTTTTTGTATAATAATTTTTGTAATTGATTTTTTAGTAGTCTGATTGCCATTTTTGGTTTGTCAAATACTTCGATAATTTTTATTATTAAATATGTCACTCGCATAGCTTGTTATTGCATTCCCTTTCACCCTTCCCACTGACGTAAACGAACCTAAAGCTTAACCTATTGATTGAGAAATAGTGGATCATTAGCATTACTATATTATTATCAATATATCTTGGCCGGATTTTAAAAGGATAGAATATCTTCTTGGTGGCTCGTCGCTCCACTCCGCTTCGCTCCTCGCATTGACATAGACAAACATAACCTAACCTATTGAATTGAAAAATGATAGACATTTAATCCATCTTGGTCAAACTTTAAATAAATAGAAAAGCTTTTTAGTGGTTTGTCATTCCGCTTTGCTCCTCGCATTAACAAAGAGAAATCTATTTATTTATTTATTTATTTAATGACAAAAACCACAGCTCTTAAAAATCTAAATTAACGTTACTTATAAATATATCTAATAGCCAATTATGGTTTTACATTTTTTTACTTATTCATATTATAATTTAAGGCGACATCAAGCAATACACCCTTTTTTTTAATAATGAAAAATCAAACCGACTACAAAAAGTTTACAAAAAGTATCCACATTTCATCACATATTATTATTAAATTATTTTCATACACATTAACCACATTGCATTATAGTAATCTGTGTTGTGATCACGAAGCGTTAAGCCTATGTTGCTGTTTTTCGGTTATCACTTCAAGTACCTCACGCTTAAACGATAACTTACTAGTGTTAAAAATATCTACGTTATTAAATTTGTTATTATAAGTTCGATGCAACCTGTTTACCAGACTATTCTGAGCATAATTAACTAACCGGTATAGCTTTTCAAAACTACAACCCTAGAAGTATTAATAATAATTTAGGTGATGGTGGGAAGAGGACACAAAACCAACTTCCAGAATTTTTAGAAATGCGGAAATGTAAAAAAAAACCGAAAATAAAAAAATACATACCAGTTACCACCAACATGAATTCGCTCTTTGCATTGACATAATCAAAGAATTGACTATTGAAAGAGGGAATAGACTTCAAAATTAAAATAAATTGAAAACAGTAAATATGTTAAGAACTTTTAAACCTAACTTTAGTAACAAGTAACAATTCGATTTGCGTGGCGCTCGGCGGCCACTGCCGTGGCAAGCTCGCTTCGCTCGCTCGCCTCGCGCGTTTTTTATGTTCCTAGTGGGTTGGACCCATCGATTTTTTGCACAGTTAGCATCGTGCCCATAAATTCGATTTTTACTATATTATTTTAACCTAACCACCTTCTTCTTCTTCTTCTTCTTAATTATGGCGTTTTCTGTTTGTACCCATTTCGCCAGTGTCGAGTTGATATTTTTATTACTTTGCTTTGGCTATTACTTTGATTTTTGATTCAGTGTCTAACAACGAAATATGCTGTTTGTATTTTTAATAAAAAATAACAAGAATAGGCAACGTAGTACGGTTAATATGGAGCTTTTTCAAAATATCGCCAGAAACCACGACGTTCTCCTTGTGCCATTTTGAAAAAAAACTCCTAACCACATAACTATTGATTGAGAAATGGTACCTAGAAAAGCAACCTGCCTTGACTCAATTTCTTTTTAAATTTTTTTTATGTACCAAACCTAAATAGTTGAAACTTATTAGTGACATATTATGACGTAATTTAAGATTATGTTACATAACTACGAAATAAAGATATTTTGATTTGAGTGGCTGGCCATTTAGTGTTAGTATCAAGTATTTTTACTGTGAAGGCTATCAAAAATGTCTTAGTAGCAGGTGTGTATAACTCATTTTTAATTTCGTTTTTTTTTTCTTATTTCCGCATTACTATAAAATCTAAAAGTTTATTTAATTTCTTCATCTCGCCCCCCTCTTTCATAATGTTATTTCTTATAAGGTAGATACAATGACTAGACTTTGGCAAATGAATCGTGAACCGAATTAACTGTGTTTTGACTTTTTTTTTTATGCAATAGAACTGCTGGAACATAAAGGGACAAAACAAATTAACGTCACAATTTATTAGCTAGACTCTAGAACTCTCCTATTGACAAAGTGCGACAATCTACTTGCATGCGTATCGAACTGTGGCATTCATATGCTTTGGGTCAAAATGTGAACCTGTCTTTATATTTGCATTATGAAACTGAACTGAAGTTCACTCAATAGCAATATCAATCAATTTTGTTAATATTGTTCAATAAATTAACAAGCTAAGAATAATTACGTAAATCATTCTTTTTTTACATTTTTAGATTGCAACTTGCTTCGAAATATTAATAAAAATAATCAGTGCAATTAAACAATTAATTTATTAGAGTGAAACATACTTCGAAATAAAAAAAAATAGTGCAACATTTCATCTGCGAGTAATACTTGTTACCGGTGCTTATTACAGTAATTGTAAACGTATTGTTCGTGTTAGTAAACTGTAGCAGCATAAAAAAAACGTTTTATAATGGTTTATAGTTTTAAAATTATAATTTTTTAAACCTTAACAGTGAAGACTTAAAGAAAATTAAGTGTTTGAAGCTGGTTTCAAGTGTTTGGAGTTTAAAAGTTATTGAAAATGTCGTAATAGCAAGTATGTAATACTCATTTTTAATTTGTTTTTTTTCTTATTACCGCATTTCTAAAAATTCTAAAAGTTGGTTTATTGTGTTTACCTCGCCCCCCTCTTTCTTATTATTAACATCCCTAGGGTGGTAGTTTTGGAAAGCCAACCCGAAAAAGCTGATTTGATTGGGAGGTAAGAGATTTCTGGTCTGTTGGGATACGATGGTGTAGGGGAACGTATGAAAACGTAATAAAACTTTATATTTCGGTTCTTGTTAATGTATTTTATTGACAACTTTTATTATTATTCAAAGTCAAAAACTCATATTTTCTTTTTATACACCTTAAAGTTCTGCAAAGATGTTTCATGTTTCAAACCTCTGCATCCTCCCCACTTTGCAATACACGAATTTAAAATATTGCAACATTACAAACCAGTAGGTATTATCATTATATAACAAAGATAAATTGAAATTTCAAAGGTACTCCAAACAACATACACAACATAGGTACATTCATCTATAAGTTTAATCTTCGGGGAATTCCCAAGATACGACCAAATTTGGATATCCTATGGGTGGTATCATCCTTCTCCCGTGTTACAATTTTTTTCCTTTTCTCAGCAAAGTTGCTGTTGTACATCAAATTTGGACGACCTGTTTTCTATGGCAAATGTACCCCATACCTTCCTTTTTTATTTAAATGTATTGTTTTATCAAAAAAGGACTTTATTTTTAGTTCAGTATCTTCTTTGGTCTTTGTCTCAACAGGATCCCTAATTCCTACAATATCTAATTTCCAAGGATCATTTAAGGTGATGTTAGACATATAGGTTGAATGAGTCTTATCAATTCTTTTCTTTCCTTGAATAGTCCAACCGAATTTTGTTTCTATAGCCGTTAAATTATTTTCAAATTGAACTATTTTACCCGTCAATAGGGAACCCAAATAATCTGCTGCTATCAAAACATCAATTGTACAATCTCCTTCGACATCTTTCAAAGTTATATTATGCATCTGTAATTGTTCAATTATATGTACATCCGTTATTCTAGGTATAACTCCACACAGTTTTTCTTGTGCAAGTGTAGTGATCTTGCAACTATAACCTTGATCTAAATTTTGTATCATTATCTCATAGACATTATGAGTTTCTGTCTTTGTTTCTATTCCTCCAAACAAACAATGTCTGATTTTTTCTTTGTCAATAGCTTCAAGATGGAGTTCATCAGCAATCTTTTTTCTTATATACGATCTCTGTGCGCCACTGTCTAGAAGAGCTCGTACTTTCCTTGACTTGCCACTGTGTTTTATTTCTATCATCAAGGTTTGTAGATAGGTTGTAACATTTTTATGACATACTAATACTTCAGAGGTCATATTATCCTCTTGATTGTCAATTTTATTCTTTTGCTTCACTTTCTGTTCCTTATTTACAGATTTAGTCAGCCCTGGACACATGATTACTACATGTCTTCTAGAACATGTGAGACATTTAGGGTTGCTTTTGCAATTCTTTGCATTATGACCAACTTTGAAGCAAATAAAACAAGCTCTCTTCTTTTTTATAAATTCTTTTCTCTCGTATAATGTCAGTTGTGATGCTTTATAACATTCTGAGCTGTTATGAGATTGCTTGTCACACCAAATACATGATTTTTCTTTTCTTCCTTCATTGGCAACCAGACACGATGCAGTAGGTAATTTAGTAAAATTCGTATTATCTTCTTCTTTGAGTGTATTGGGGAACTCAGTTTTAGCTCGTTTAATTCTCTGTTCACTCTCGACTTCTTTTCGTAAAAATTCTAATAATCCCATGAGTCGGTCAGCTTCGTCTGTTTGTCTCATTCTCTCCCATGCTATTAAATTTTCCACGGGTATAGCCGATTCAATCATAGGGTAGAGTGTCACGATAGTCTATGTATATTCCATATATAAACTGTGGTGAATCAATATCAATCGACAAGCTAAAAATATGTCGATTCATTGTGTGATTTTGTAATTTGAATATGTATGTACCTACCTAACTGAAATATAATAAAAGTATTAATAAATAATGAATACAGAGTTATTACAATTATTACATGGCGCAGCCGGTACGCAAGTATAATTCCTTGGTGGAATAATTGAAAAATGGATTTGCTTAAACCTCCGCCACCATTGCTGCTAACAAATGTAACGTTAGAGAAAATTTCCAGAAATGGAGACAAAGATTCGAATGGTACTTACTAGCAAGTGGTGCTAATACTAAATTATTAGATAATCAACAAAAAGTTGCTTTATTACTGCATTGTATAGGGGAAGAAGCTATAACGATCTATGACACGTTTGACAACAAAAATGAATTAAATTTTGAGCAGTTATTACAAAAATTCGAGGAATATTGTTCGCCTCCTAGTAATGAAACATATAGCAGACACCTGTTTTTTACGAGACACATGAACGAAGCTGAAAATTTTGATGATTTTGTAACGGCACTCAAAAAACTAAGTATTGACTGCAATTTTGATAAACTTCGCGATAGCTTGATAAGGGATCAAATCATACTGGGAATAAATGATACAAAATTGAAAGAAAGATTATTAAAAGAAGAGAAATTGGACTTAGCATCATGTATGAATATATGTAAAACAGCAGTATTAGCAGGAGAACAAGTCAAGATTATGACAAAGGAAAATAATAAACAGGTACACAACATTAATACAAATTCAAGACAATCGAGGTACAAGGAAAGTCGACCAAGCACATCATACAACACAGAACATCAAAATAACCGTAGACTTATAAGAAGTGGTTCAGTTAATAGAAACAGGTCGAAGTCAAGATCTAATAATGTGTCACAAGAGTGGAAATACACATGGCTATGGCAAATGTCCAGCCTATGGCAAGAAATGTATGAAATGCAACAAGTACGGGCATTTTATGAAAATGTGCCGTAATACGAGATGTTCCATAGTGCAAGCTAATGATAGCAGCGAAGAAGAAACTGTAATAAGTACAGTGACAATCAGCTCAATAAATGAAGACTGGTATGTAACGGCCAAAGTTCAGGAAGAAAACATCAAATTCAAGATAGACACGGGGTCACAAGTGGATATATTACATGAGAGTGTGGCAAAACAATTAAGACTTAATAGTATGTATAGTGACACTAGGTTAAGAAATTTTGATGGATCATTGATAAAAAATTTAGGAGTTGCAAATGCTGAAATCTCTTATAACAACATTAAAATGATGACTAAATTTTATATTGTAAGATTTAAAACTCCATGTATGTTAAGTTATAAAACAGCTAAAATATTAGGTATAATAGGTAACGTTAATAAAATTACAAGTGAAAAGTCCCATGTTACCAGTATTATAGAACAATATAGTGATTTGTTTCGAGGATTGGGTAAATTAGACTACACATATAAAATAAAATTGGTGGAAGGCTGTACACCAGTTGCTGAGCCACCACGTAAAATACCTTTTAAAATAAAAGATAAAGTTAAACATGAACTTGATCGCTTAGAAAGATTAGACGTAATCAGGAAAGTTAGGGAACCAACAGAATGGGTTAGCTCTATGGTTGTAGTAAAGAAAAGTGAGGACAAAATAAGGTTATGTTTAGATCTGCAAAATTTAAATAAATCAATAATTAGGGAACGTCATAAAATACCAACGTTTGAAGAAATTACAGCAAAGATGCCAAATGCTAAAGTTTTTACATTGTTAGATGCAAATAAGGG
This sequence comes from Luffia ferchaultella, assembly GCA_949709985.1. NCBI lineage: Eukaryota > Metazoa > Arthropoda > Insecta > Lepidoptera > Psychidae > Luffia > Luffia ferchaultella. Next base: position 12,137,487 of record OX453260.1, on the reverse strand, counting down.
ATTTCATCAAATATGTTTACATGAAGAAAGTCAGTTACTAACTACGTTCAATGCAGGTCAGTATGGCAGATATTGCTACAAACGTTTACCATTTGGTTTGAATTCATCGCCTGAAGTATTCACAAAAAGTTTTTCAGATGTATTCAAAAATGTGGAAGGTGTAGAAATTTATGTAGATGAAATATTAATTTGGGGAAAAGATATGGAACAGCATAATGAAAGATTAATCAAAGTTTTAGAAACAGCAAAGTCAGCTGGTATCAAATTTAACAAAGAAAAATGTCAATTTGGGGTGTCCGAGGTAAAATATGTAGGTCATGTACTCACGGGTGAAGGTCTTAAACCAGATCCTGAAAAGATTAGAGCAATAGTTGAAATGGAAGAGCCTAAAACAAAAAAAGAACTACAAACAATTCTTGGAATGATAACTTATATATCTAAATTTATTCCTAGAGTATCTGATATAACCAACTCATTGAGACAAATATTAAAACAAAATTCAGTATTTATTTGGGGACATAAACAACAAATGGATTTTCAACAATTAAAAAATTTATTAACCTCTCAACCGGTTTTAAAATACTATGATGTTAATAAACCAGTGACACTGTCAGTGGACAGCAGTAGTGTCGGACTAGGTGCGGTGCTTCTACAAGAAGGTTTACCAATAGCATATGCGTCCAAAACACTTACGGATTGCCAACGAAACTGGGCACAAATAGAGAAGGAAATGTTGGCTATAGTATATGGATGTGAGAAATTTAGTCAGTACATTTATGATAAACATGTAATAGTCGAAACGGACCGTAAGCCATTAGAGCAAATATTTAAAAAAAGTATGAATGAGACACCGTTACGGTTACAAAGACTACGTCTTAGAATACAAGGGTATGATTTACAAATAAAATATAAACCTGGAAAGGAATTATAATGGCAGATGCTTTATCGAGAACTAGTGTTAGTGATAAAATATGTAACAAAGATATAGATGACTGTGTAGAATTGCATGTATGTAGTTTGGTAACCGAATCGTTAAGTTTTAGTGATGAACGTCTTAAACAGTTTCAACGTGAAACAGAAAATGATTCAGATTGTAATATCATGATAAATTTTATAAGAAATGGACGGCCTCAAAAGAAAGATGTGCCAGATAATTTGAAATGTTTGTATTCTATAAAAGACAACTTATATGAAGCGAATGGTTTAGTATGGAAAGATACAGCAGTTTTTGTGCCAAAATCCTTACGCAAGGAAATGTTAAAATTAATACACTATAACCACATGGGTATTAATAAATGTAAAAATAGGATAAGAGGAATTTTATATTGGCCATTTATGTCTAAAGAAATAGAAGATGTGATTATGAATTGTGAAACATGTTTGAGAAATCAAAATACACATATGCATGAACCTTTAATGTTAAGAGACCTACCCAACAAGCCGTGGCAAACACTTGGAGTAGATATGTTTTTCTTTCATGATAAAATATTCTTATTAGTTGTGGACTATTTAACAAAATATGTAGAAATTGCTCAATTGCAGAATCAAAGTGCAGAGTGTCATGTTATTGCCTTAAAATCAATGTTTGCACGCTGGGGCATTCCACAAAAAATTTATACTGATGATGCTCCTCAATATAATAGTGCTATATTTAAAAAATTTGCTAAAGATTGGAATTTTGAACAAATAGCTTCAAGTCCATATTATGCACGTTCTAATGGAATGGCTGAGAGGCACATACAAACTATTAAGAAAATGTTCAAGAAAATTTATTATGATAATAAAGACCCTTACATAGCTTTGATGGAATACCATAACATGCCAATAGATGAAAAAATTAATAAATCACCTAATGAATTAATGTTTGGTCGTCAAACAAATTCTCTGTTACCTATAAAAAATCAACATTTAAACAATACAGAATATGATATGGTAAAGAAACATTTCACAGAAAAAAGTCATAAATATAAATTTTATCATGACAGGAGAAACAGAGGAAAAGAAATAAAATACAAAGCCAAACAAAATGTGTTTATTAGAGATAATAAGAACTATAATGTAAAAGGAAAAATCATAAGTGAATCTCAGAATCCAACATCTTATAAAGTCAAATTGGATAATGGTCAAATTGTTAACAGAAATAGATACAATATATATAGAGCCCCTTCAAAGTTTTCGGTAACTGACCATGATGATTGTTTCACAAATAAAAATGTAATTAAAACTAATACACATATTAATGATTCTACACATAGTGATAATTGTATACCGAGTCAAAGAAATACAAATAATTTGCAATGTAATGTTAACAATAGACATACTAAAAAGCATGTAACTTTTGCAGATACTAATTTGCTGAAACCAAATTGTAATGAATATAATACACGAAGTGGTCGCATAAGTAGAAAACCCTCATATCTGGAAAATTTTGAAACTGATTAAAATAGCTTATAATAATAACAATTATATTGTATTTTAAAAATTAATATTCTAATACATTGTAAACAAAAGGGATGTCACGATAGTCTATGTATATTCCATATATAGACTGTGGTGAATCAATATCAATCGACAAGCTAAAAATATGTCGATTCATTGTGTGATTTTGTAATTTGAATATGTATGTACCTACCTAACTGAAATATAATAAAAGTATTAATAAATAATGAATACAGAGTTATTACAATTATTACAGTAGAGCATTGCAGCATATTTGTCTGTCGTAACACCGAGAGTTTCTAACGCTCTTAAATGTGAAGATATTTTGTCAAATAATTGTCAAAGTGATCTATCATTTGACTTATCTCGGGTTAATACTAAAGTTAACAAACCTCTCACGTAGTTTTCAATTAGTAAATCGTCATGTGCAAATCTCGCTTTTTACTCCTCTACTGCTCTCTGGTAATTTTTACCTGATGGTGGAAAACTTTCTACTAGTTCTCTAGCATTGCTACCGACTTCCGTAGCTTGTATTAAGTACTGTAATTTGTCATCATCATCTATAAATTCATCTTCATGAATCTTTTTAAATTGTCCCCAAAAAGCTAACCAATTGCTGACGTCTCCATTAAATTTCTTAAGTTCTATTTTCGGTAGTCGGAAACGTTGTCTAACTGACTTATGAGATTCTTCACTTTCGCTCTTGGAACTTTTGGAAGTCTGCAGTTTTGATTTCTTCTCTCTAGTTAGATACGACCTAATTGATTCACTGCTTGCGCTTTGGTCATCTCTAATAGAATCAAATGTTTTCTTGATGGATAATTTTTCGTAACGTACCTTTAATTTTATCCATCGTTGCCTATATTCTAACGTGGAATCACATTCTTTTTCGTACATTTCGAGTTTTTCCTGTACGGCTTCTTGACGCATCCATTCATCTTTTATGGCATCATCAACGCTAAATAATTGTTCAGCTACATATAACACAGCTTGATAATGCTCAGGAATACAAGGATCATCAAATTCCATATTTTTCATCAGTTCTTCAAATTCATTGGCATATCTTGTGAACTGTCGCCGTAGAATGGTACGATTCTTACGTAGTTTTTCCATGATTCCAGGATGTTGTCAATACACTTCAATTCCTCACGGTCGCCAAAATTATAGGGGAACGTATGAAAACGTAATAAAACTTTATATTTCGGTTCTTGTTAGTGTATTTTAGTGACAACTTTTATTATTATTCAAAGTCAAAAACTCATATTTTAGTTACCTTTTGTTGGGCTTCCTTCATAAGGTTGAATATGCCAAAATGTTCAGTTCGCACAAAAATAATAATTAAGATTGAGGTTTTACATAGGAATACCACTGCCTACTAGGCATGCTGATGCATCAATTTGACACTGAATTTACGTTGCGTAATCGCGGTGCTGTCTCATTAGAGTAGCGCGTTTAGTAGCCCCATTTATACTAAATACAAATAAGTTACAGATGCGTTCAACTAAGAATTGAAAAATAAAATAATTAAAAAAAAAAAAACCGACTTCAAAAACATAAACTAAAAAGTTAAAAATAAAATTTGCACTTTCTTTCAACTCAAACACTTTAAATGGGTACTTACCAGGTAATAACAATTACAAAAATTATATATTTATAACTATAATAAATATAGAACACAATTTAAAGTGTCTGAGTGAGTAGACACCGACTTCATTAACTATATGCCGCCTGTTAATGCTCCTTTCTTTAAAGTGCAAATTTTATTTTTAACTTTATAGTTTATGTTTTTGAAGTCGGTTTTTATTTATTTCTTTAATATTTTTTTTAGGTTACAACTAAGCATCCTTGAACGCCGATTACTGAACCTAATGCAACGGAATGTTTGGTCAGTTTTTATATGTTATTCATTAATGTGCAACTAGTTCTTAATTCTGTAGTAAATTCAGCCACTTTGGTTATCGTTTTTATGGTTCACATTTGATTGCGAAAATTTTGAAATTTTTAAATATTGTCTAAAATTTTTAAGTACCTATTGTATAAAAAATTAAAAAACGAGCAAATAATGATTTGATCGAACAATAAAGAACAAACGAATTAGAAAAGAAAATAAAATTTTAAATTGAACATTAATTACCTAAGAGAGAATTTTTAAATATTGTTTTGTTTATGAAAAATTGAAAAACGAACGATTCGTAAATCTTCGGTTATCCCCGCGAAACAAAATTGCCCTGCCGCGGGCGCCACGGCTTCCTCTTCCCCCCTCCGCCCGCGTCCAAAATCACGTTGACCCAATTAGAATTTTAGAATCAGTGAGATCGATCGCACAAAATCGATTGCGATCTGTATTAATTACGTGTCATACGGTTTACATGTGATTATCAATGTGTATTTGCGTGATTTTGTGTTTATCTAATATGTATGTAAACATAGTAAAGTACATTTTCACGACCATCTTAATGTTTTTGTAATTACTTTCCGCGCCAAAACTAACCCACGCAGCGCTACAACTGGCTGCCCAACAGTGAAGCGCGAACCGTGCCGTGTCGAAAAGCATTTGAAAAGTGATAATTACACCTTTACACCGTAATAAAACCTGTGCTACATCTGACGACCGCTTAGCCTAGTGGGCAGCGACCCTGCCTGCGAAGCTGGAGGTCCCGGGTTCGAATCCCAGGTCGGGTCAGTATTTATATGATGAATATTAATACTGGCATCGGGTCTTGGTTGTTATATGTATGTGTCTTCGCTTGGTACCTAAAATACAAGCTAATGCTTAGTTTGGGACCTAGACGTTGTTGTGATTGTGTGTGTTATTATTATTATTATTATCTATACATAGATAAATATAGTCAAGTCTAAAATGCCTAGGCGTCCTGCCGATCCCACGGAACGCAACGACGACGCATCTGCCGCCGACCGCAATGTCGCCGACGCGACGCTGCCGTCATATGCCTGCTCACAACAAAATGTCGATTCGTTGATTGAGGCGCTGCAACTATCACAGACCGAATCACTCAGAGAGCTGATGGATACCATCCGGCCTGCCAGCACATCCATATCCATGACAAACAACGGTCAAGCTAATTTTGCGCGATGTAAAGCGAAGCATAACATGAATCTGTAGAAGGTTTCATTCATAGACGCCGTTGAAAGTTTTAGTCCGCTCGCCACACCGGCCGGCCGCTATGGCGCGACCTGTCGTCGGCACCGGTCATCGTCGGTCACACAGCCGCGCGCCAGTCGCGAACCGCGAACGGTTCGTGCGCAGTCCGCCGCCGCTAGTGCCGCTGCCAGTCGAACCTACGCAGCCAAGCCGCACCCTTTCATTCAGTATACCGTTTAAAGTGATACACGCCACGATAGTGCAGTGAAAAATTCGCGATATTGCATTTATTGTAAAATCTACGGCCATGTAATGTAAAAAACTACTAGGAAAATCTAACACAAAAGTGCCGTCTTTTAGTCCTAGTGATCCTAATCTAATACCTAGATTAAGTTGCTATGGCTGCGGCGCAGAGCGAGTCGTTCGTTCACAATATACGCGTGGCCAGGATAGTGAAGTAGCTTTTTACGCAATGAATGCCTATCATATCATACCTACCGCGAGTTCGTCTACCCCTACAAATCAAACAGCTAAGCTAACGTCCAGTGAGCCTATAGTAGAGGTAAGTCCATTCTATTTCAATAATAACGTAAATGAGTTACCTACCTACTTCTCATTCTTACTCTATAAAGGCCGCTATGCCATCCGATTTAAATTTTGTTTTAAACAATAATTATACTGTAGCGGACGGTACTGAGACATTTCTTTCCGAGTTCATTTCTTAATTGTATATACAGTCATTCCGACATATGTGACCCACCCAGATATAGCTGGTGTTTTAGGTACCTACCAAGCGAAGACACCACATACATTTAACAACCAAGTCATCCGACATATGTGACCCACCCAGATAATAATAATAATAATAATACACGGGACTTCCCACACAGCGTCATCTAGTCCCAAAGTAAGCAAGTATTATGCTTGTGTTATGGGTTACTAGACAACTGATATATATACTTAAATATTATTTATAATATATACATATATAAATACTTTTTTTTTTCGAAGACACCACACACATATAACAACCAAGACCCGGTACCAGTATCAATATTCATCATATTAATACTGACCCGACCTGGGATTCGAACCCGGGACCTTCAGCTTCGTTGGCAGGGTCGCTACCCATTAGGCGGTACCCAAAACACAAGCTAATGCTTAGTTTGGGGCCTAGACGTTGTTGTCATGTATACGTTAATATTATTATATTATTATTTAACAACCAAGACCCGATACCAGTATCAGTATCTATACTAATATTATAAAGCTGAAGAGTTTGTTTGTTTGTTTGTTTGAACGCGCAAATCTCAAAAACTACTGGTTCGAATTGAAAAATTCTTTTTGTGTTGGATAGTCTATTTATTGAGGAAGGCTATAGGCTATATGTATAAAATAATACTATCTGTCTGTGTGTCCATTTGAGCAAATCTCCAAAACGGCTAAACTGATTTTGATGAAACTTCACAGATATGGAAAAGAAGTGGTCAAAAGTGACATACACTACTTTTTGTATGTCTGTATGTACGTCCATCTGTCTATTCGAGCTAATCTCCAAAACGATTAAACCGACTTTAATGAAATTTCACGGGTATGAAAAGGAGGTGGTCAAAAGTGACATAGTAATACGCTACTTTTTGTCCGTCTATTTGTCTGTACGTCTATGTGTCTATTCAAGCTAATCTTCAACACGGCTCAACAGATTTTAATGAAACTTTGCAGACATGAAAGAAGGTTGTCAAGAGTGACATCAGCTACTTTTTGTATCTGTCTGTCGTTTGTCTTCACTGATCTATCAACGTAGATAAAGCCGAAACTACTAAGTCTAGGAAGCCGAAATTTGGAACAGTGGTTTATTTTATAACGTATAATTTTTTTATGAAAGGAATATTTGGAAATTTCAAATTTAAGGAGGGAGGGACGGAAGGGCTTTGTATGAGTCTTTGTTCTTTAAAGTTAGGAACATAAAAATTTTGACATTAATAATGATGTCTTTCAGGGTTTTTGGATTTCCACATTTTAAGGGTGGGAAACGGGAGGTGAAAAGTATGGAGTATCGGTTTTCCTAAAGGAGTGGGGAGAATGAAGATTGAAAGTTTGAATGGGTGTACCCAATATTAGTTTCAGCAAAAAGTATGTATAAACCATTTCGAAAGTTAATACTACCTAAAACAGGAATGTGTAGTCTACGCAAGCGAAGCTGCGGGCGGTCGCTAGTTCATCATATAAGTACTGACCCGACCTGGGATTCGAACCCGGACCTCCAGCTTCGTAGGCAGGGTCGCTACCCACTAGGCTAAGCGGTCGTCTCTGTATGATAATTTGAGTTCTAATATACTCCTTTCCATTTTACATTGACATATTGCTAACTTGCTTTCTTCACATTTCCTCAATGACCAACTTTGGCAACCATACGTCAAACAGGGCAGGATTGATAATTCATATAACTTTTTCCTTATATTATAATATTAATTGATTTATTTTTGATTATTTCTTGTAATCCCCAGAATTTTTTTCATGCTATAGTGATTCCGTCCGTTTCATTTGAAAATCATACTGGAAAAGAAATACGAAGCCCCCTGTAGCAGGGCATTTATCAATTGGGGCATGATGGTATGGCATGGTAAGTAAGGCTTAAACTTTACTTTGAGTTTCCCACGCGGAGAGGGCGTATAACATGTCTATCTAAAAACTGTATGTAATGTCATTGAGGTAAAATAATTAATTTCTTTTCAGCTATATATTTTTAATCTTTCGGGAATTCAATTTAGTCGCGTTTCAGCTAGCGTGCGGAGCCGTCTTAAATAATCTTCTTTGTTAACGATTTCAGTGACTTCGACACGGACGATTCAGATCTCGACTTGGATATAACAGATGATGGACATTGATACAGATGGTTTCAGCAGCATCAAAAATACCAACGGTAAGTGTTGTAGCTTCATGAATTCGCTTAGATAGGTATCGAACAAAAAAGATTGTATGGTGCATTTCACAGTTCACTTTTAATTTAAATTTACGTTTTAGTTTTTTTGTTTGCGAAACGTAAAACTGGTAGTTGTGAGATCATTGCTTACACTTGAAATTTTCATGAAGTGTGTACTATTATGGCTGCTATAGTTTGACCGGAACCGCTGTACCGCGCCTTAAGGTATGTGCGCGGTGAGGAGAGAAGGCAGATCTGCTCTGTCAGTCCGTCGTCAACGTTTAGAAGCTGCCTTCCCTCCTCGCCGCGCACATACTCAAGGCGCGGTACAGCGGTTTCGGTCGATCTATATAACAAAAAAATAGAATAAAACTAAAATTTAACCCAGGCACTACATATTAACCCAATTGGGTCCGATTGAAAGTCTCGCGCAATTTAATTCACAGAGACAATTGATTGATAATGATTGATGACAAGTTAATGAGTTAAAGGAGGTCCTATACAATATATTTTACGTTTTTACGTAACCCTTCGTATGCGAGTACAACTTACATTTAGTGTAGTGCAGATAACTTAAAATTTCTGCCGGTACACTTATCTAAACCTGAAAGTAATTATAAGCTGTAGTGAACACCAAAAGTGTTTCTATTCACTTATTTCATTTAGATTTATTTTATGTAAATGCTTGAACCCGCCTTGGAGCAGCGTGGTGGATTAAGCTCGAAACCCTCTCATCCCGAAAGGAGGCCTAAGCCCTTGTAATGGGGTATTAATTTTCGTGATGTTTATTGAAGGACAGTGTGCAGAAAAGAATGATGATTATTTTTTCAGAGACAACGGGTGTCCGCATAGAGTATAAGATGGCTCACGAAGCAGAGGCAGTTGACGTCAAAAGAGAGAAGCATATGACACTAGCGCCACAACCCCACGGTGTCGACGACGCGAAAGATCGGAAAGCTCAGGATACATATTTGAGACAGGGAGACGCGCCTGAGAAGGTATGGACAATAATAAGACGTAGGACATCCAACACAACGTCATCTAGTTTCAAAGTAAGCAAGTATTATGCTTGTATTATGGGTACTAGACAAATGATATACATACATAAATATCTCTTACAATATATAAATATTTTTACACTAAGACATGGATAAAATAAACATATTCGTGCACACAAATATTTTTCCCGGGCGGGAATGAAACCCGCGGCCTTTGGTTCTGCAGTAAAGGTCTCTAGCGACCAACGCGGCCGATTGGTCAGTATAGACAATTAGCCAACTATTAGTAAATTAACGAATGAATTTGCAAATAATTAGTCAACTATTGTACGCCTCTTTCTGACCCCCCCTTCGCCCCCATCGGCGCTTAAAATGGCGACCGATTACTGCTTACGAAAAATTACACGATTTACGGTTCTATTCATACTTGAGAAATATACTCTGTTTTTTTAATGACTGGTCAAATTATACAATCTCAATGAATGCTTGACCATGCCTCATTCGAGTACCAATATCATTAGCATCGATTTCACCCAGTGAATGTTTTTGTCATTACATTCCATATCAGCCCATTATGCTGCACTGCAGGGGCTAAGTCCTCCCCTCGATATGAGGGCGCTTGGAGCTTAATCCACCACACTGCTCCAGTGCGGGTTGGCGAACTAACGATTGCCATCTGGTGACGGCGACGGACGGCCATTACATTATTGGCATCTTTTTAATTTTAGCAATAATTTTTTTTAAGCCTCTTAATGCGAAGTGTGGATGGGTAGTGCTCTATTCGTGGTATGAAAAGGATGTCTAATTTTCTCACATTCAATCACACATTCACCCAATCACCAAAATATATTTAAGCATATACCATTCCGTGTATAGATGTAAAAGTATCTCTATATGTATTTGAATATTATAAAGAATATCTGAATATGCATATCAGTTGTCTAGTACTCTATAATAAAAGCACAATACTTGCTTACTTTGGGACTAGATGGCGCTGTGTTTGATGCCCCTTTTTAATTTTATTTAATAGATATTGTTCATCAGAAAAACCTTTTCCAAAACCACCATCTAAACTTTATAGTTTTATAATAAACAAATTAATAGATGGATCTCCTCATTATTAAAAAAAATAATATAGTGGTAAAAGTTACAAGTATTAATTTTTTAACACATTTGTTTTATATTTTTCCAAAAATTGTTTAATGAAATATTTCTATGACGTCGACTGGACAGATGTCTACGATTTGAATTATCTTAGGCTAGACAAGGTCATAATATTTTTATTGATTCATCAGGACTACTATTTCATGTGACATAGTTGCCCCACCTCAATATTTTTTATTTACTTTTAGCTTTTGATTTTTACTATGGGAAGCAGCGCAATAAGCCTCACTGCCTAATGACGTCACAGAGATAATTTCAACGTTGGATAAATTTTCATAAATATTTGGCAAATTTGTAAACAGAAAAAAATGATATTTTGAGAGATTATTCTAGAACCTTATTGGTCCAACCAAGCCCGTCGAATGAACATATGAGGCCTGTCATTGTGAATTTTTAATATTTTACTATTTACATATTTTTTTTCCATTTCAGTACCTCGAAAAGTTTCGGCGAGCGGTCAACAAGCATAAATATAATATTATAATAACGGTTTACTAGTGAAGAAAGATTATGTCATCACTGAAGTACTTCCTGACACGGACAAAGACAACCAAGAGAGATCGACTAACCTGAAAATCGAAAAATTGCACGAAAACGACCATAGACACAGTATGATGAGGTGTTCACCCCTACGTTACGGCTAATTCGCCTAAACTACTGAAAAACGGGCAAATATCAATAAAAAATATAGAGCGGAGTAAGAGAGCGCTGCTGGCGGATTCATGAAAGCAACTGTCAAATGAAGAAATTGACAAATTGATGATAAAAAGTTTTATGTGTGGCGAAATTGGTATAAACAGAAAACGCCATAATTAAGAAGAAGAAGAAGAAGTTTTATGTGGGAAAATTGAACAATGTGTTATATAACAAAAAGGAAGGAGAGTTTTTTGAGAATAGAATTGGAGAAGTGAACGAAAACAAGAAAGAATTCGATTTCGACTATCAGCCTAAGTTGTAAGGACATCGGAGACCTAGCCCTAGCGTAATTTTACAGGTAGCATTTTTTAAAAACCACAATACCTGGGACATTCTACACAGCGCCATCTAGTCCCAAAGTAAGCAAGGATTGTTTGTCTTATCGGGTCCTAGACAACTGATACACATACTTAAATATTGTTTATAATATATACTTTTTTACACCCAGAAACGGAACAAATAGACATGTCCACTCACACCAATGTTTGTCCCGGCCGAGAATCGAACCCGCGACACTTGGCTCCGCAGCTCTAATCGCTCAGTCAATCGGTCAGTCAGTTTCTAACTAGTATTTACCATTAAACTAGCAACCGCCCGTTACTTCGTTCGCTTGGTTTACATGATTTCTAAGTTTTTATATTTCAGAAAGTTTCATAGAGTAGAGTAAATAAATTTAACAGCAGCGTTTGGTTTTAAAAAGAATCGAACATGTCACTTCACAATATCGAAACTGTGAAACGCAATTTCGCGTGGGTGAACGCTGGCGCGCGGGGACCTCAGGGATTGAAACCTGATTGAAACTCGCAACGCGTACACACCAGCTAGCTAGAGTATGAGTGGTTAGACGGTAAGTGCAGAAGAAGGCTTCTACTAGATTCGTACTTTTATGGTTTACGCACAAATCTCAAATATTTATAGAATTCTGCTGCCGTTTCAGTGATTAACCCGGACAGGCAGTCGAAAATAGTTTATATTCACCCCTGACAAACTCTTTTTCATGTCTGCTACGTTTCATTAAAATTGGCTCAGCCGTTCTGGAAATTAGCCTAAACAGACGGACAAACACTACATTTTATAATATACTAGCAACCGCCCGCGGCTCCACTTGCTTGGACTACATATTTTAATAATAATGAATTATAGTGTAGGGACTGAATATTTCTATAACTATTACGCAATTTCTATAACTAGTATGGTCATAGAAATCGAAGTTTTTTATTTATTTATTTATTCAAGAAACGGATATATAAGACATGAAATAAAACATATATATTCATATATACAAGACACAAAATAGTTTCAAAAATCATGCTTCAAAGATCAAAAATCAAATTATACCTTACTATAATAAATGTCGCAAACAACAGAATTAGCAATAAATGAACATTACTTACAACAACAATAAATACTAATAAAATCTAAACACAGGTATATTGTTACGGACTACTGGTTCGGATATTGCTGATGCACTAAAACACTGATTTTAGTTCACTTTACTTTATTACAAGACCAAATCACAAAATAATTTAAGAGCACAAAAAAATATCGAACACAATTACACCATTATAGCACTCCGCACTTCGAAACTTATCGCGCTTGACTTACTTCCAAAAACCTCTCCTTTCGCCTCCGATCATCGATTTATATAGCCCTCTCCCTTCCACTAGTCATCGTCGCGAATATTCTATCTCTCAAACATTTTAATTTATCAATTACATTTCTATTTTTAGAACTTACTCGAAGCGTGTGAACTTGAACGCACGTGCATGGCGCTTAGACAGGCGCCGCTGGCGCCTCTTTGTGTCTGCGCGATTCTTCCGCCTTTAAAATGAATTTCTTTTTTCAAATCGTGGAATTTAACTATCTATCTGGACTTTTCTGTTTTATTGAATGGCTGTGGGAATTTTTCTAGTAACTTCGATGACCTGTCGACGTGCTATTGTAGATAGGTGTCACACTTTTTCTAGTAAGTTCGATGACCTGTCGTCGTGCTATTGTAGATAGGCGTCACAATATTTAATGAACAACAATCAGATATATGCACTAAACTGAGCAAATACAATATTTTAACACAGAAACAGGAAACACAGGAAACACAGAAACAAATTACAGAAGAGAAGTCCTTTCTTATTAGAATATTATTTATTAAAGAAGGACTTCTCTAATAATATGTAAAATACGAATACTATCTAAAGTTCAAATAAATTTTTTTTTTAAACTAAAATTTTTTTTTTCTTCAGATAAATCAATAGCTGACTGCGTGGAAGCCCTTATCGGCGCGTACCTAATAGAATGCAGACCGAGGGGTGCTCTGCTGCTGCTGTTCATGTCTTGGCTAGGAATCAAAGTACTGCCAAGATACGAGGTGGAATTAGCCGCCGACCATCCGTATGCGAAGAACTTCGAGATTGCGCAGTAGAACGGATGATGAGAAAATTAAGGTATACGAGTACCCTCGTTAATTTCGTTACGACGTCACGGGTTCCTTGTGTCACAAAGAAACTGTCGACACTGTCCTCAGGTTCATTTCACTTCATCGTCAAATTTCACGTGTCAGTTTGGATCATTACATGCTAACCACCATTTTTGACACAATCGACGGTATACGTGCGGGCCGTGCAAGTGGCCTAGGTAGCCGAGACACATTTTTCAAATGACAGTGGCGCGAGTTTGTCTTTAATTCTTTCATGACCATTCCCAGTCGTACGTAGGTACGGCTCGTGTGAATAAATGTAGACAGGTGTCGACCAATATCAGTGAGTGTTCATCAGTGCAGTGTCGTGTACGAGTTCTAGCATTTGCGCTGGGCGTAATGATCGTCCGACGCTCGTCCACATGGACTACATTTTTATATTATATCGTAATTGAAAATTGAAAATTACTACTTAATAGGATGACAGGAGATCCATTTCCTTTCGTTCTCCCTTCTACTTATTACTTGCTACACTTTTCGCTTGTCATTGCAGAAATGAAGTGAGAATCCTGCGATAAATTAGCTCATATTAAGAAAAAGCATTTATATTGAAATACGATCAGACATTTCTTTTTTATTTATAATGTATATAAAGTTTTGTCATGGTGATTTTTATACTTGAAGATATTTGAAGAAATAAGTTACATATAGGCTACTGTTTATCTCCATTAAATATTTCCATGAGATACAAAACTAATCAAATATTTGATATGAATGACGAGCAACTTAGCTATGGAAGAATGTTTCGTATAGAAAGAGACGCTTCGATTTTCTATCATCTTGTAATGATCAAGATCATACCATACCATCACGCCATTAATGCCCCACTGCAGAGGCTTACGCCTCCCTTCGGGACGAGGGGACTTGGAGCTTAGTCCACCACGCTGCTCCAGTCCGGGTGGTGCATTTTAACGACGGCCATCTATTGATGGTAACCGGGACCGACGGTTTAACGTGCTCTTCGAGGCACAGAATCAGTGATAGTTATGTACATGAGTCAGAAAAAACTCATTAGTACATGCTCTAGGATTCAACCCGTGGCTTTCTCATCATGCGCTGCGTAAAATTTTGGACATTGGATAAGTCGTAGGGGACATTCTGAAGGGAAGATAACGATGGAAGTGAGTCACGTAAAACACGAAATATTTGTCAAAACTTCAATAAAAGGTGTGAAAAATGAAAACGTTAATGAAATTCATGGAACATGACACGTCGTGAACCGTCAATTGAATGTGCTTATGTGCGAATCGTATAATATATATATTTTTTTATTTCTAATATATCCCATTTATGTTAACGCAGCCTTCGAGTTTCAGGAAATACTCATATTTGTAGGCATGTAGGTACAAATAAAATTTTCATCAAGAAACAAATATGTCTCTAAAGTCAAGTTCTTAAATCCAAAAATATGATATTTTTTCTATTAAATCAAATCAAAAGTAGATTATTTTACAGAAATCACTCCTTACTTAATTGAAATAACATTTTCTCTAGTGAAGAAATTTCGTTTTTCTTTATATACAGAACAGAAATATCTTGATTGAAGTAAACTCATTTTGTTAAAGTAATGCTTTTTGTCTGTGTATAATTTAAAAAAAAATCTATTTAGGTATGTATATCAGTTGTTTAATACCCATAATACAGCTTGTGTCTAGTTTAGTTCTAGATAGTCGTGTGTTAGATGCCTCAGGTATAATTTTTTTTTTTCAGCAAGCGGTACAGGATTCGGCGCAATCGGCTGTATCTCAAGTGGATTTGTCACAATACACGCGCCGAGCCGTCTCATTTTTGGCGAGGAACTTCTACAACCTTCAATACGTCGCTCTCGTTCTGGCCTTTTGCATAAACTTCGTACTACTGTTTTACAAGGTACGTTTCGAGATATTGAAGTATATCTGTGGTCATAGTAATCCCCAGAAGAGAACGCGTTCTTGACACACGATGGCACACATTCTGGATCCCCTCCCATCTTGACATGTGACATAATTATGGACGACTCCTAAGTTAGTTTAAAAATATAACGGGCTGTTATCCTCAAACATATAGGTCGTGCATCCGTGTCAAGTGATATCTACGTGCCCACAAGTGTCCCTTGTCTGTGTACTGCTAGCGACCAGCGGTCGACCTGAGCTGTGTTCGCGCAGTAAAGGTCGACCGAACCAGATTCCTTTTGGCATATTACGTTTGCCCTGGCCACTCTGAACGTCTGGCCTCTTAGACTGACAGAGGGGTGCGGGGGTAGTTCGACTACCCACATCCAAAACTTTTTCTCATCCTTCGGCGAGGGGGCAGTATTCGAAATTTCGATTAATACAATAATGATTCCATTTTCTATCAAATTTCGATTTAATATTATCGATATTAAATCGATATCGCCACGAGAATGCGTTTCACTCCCTACATCGCAAGTATAAAGTATTGTATTTCTATATTCTCAAATGTCTCTTACTTAAGTACATTAACTATCACTGACTCCGTGCCTCGGAGAGCACGTTAAGCAGTCGGTCCCGGTTGCTGTCAATAGATGGCGGTCGTTACAATCCGCCAAGCCGCATTGGAGCAGCGTCGTGGATTTAAGCTCCAAGTACCGTCATCTTGAGGAGAGACCTAAGCCTCTGCAGTAGGGTATAAAAAGGGCTGATGGAATGGAAAAAAAATAGTAATTTTAGACCATTACAGAATTAGTAATGTAAGATATTTACAAAGCAATGCTAATTCGAAAACAGTTTCGAAACATTTATCAAAATAAACTTCTTTATGTTGTATTTAACAAAAACTAACATTTTACAAAGTCTAACATTTTTTATTTAAAAACTATTTCAATTTTTTTTGTGACGTCAGAAGATAGGCTGACATTGAATCGCAATTGCTTTGTTGATTAATAAAAAAATTTGTTATACACAGCCCATTATGTAATAACATAAAAGTACGAATCGACTAGAAGCCATCTTCTGCGTTTACCGTCTAACCACTCATACTCTAGCTAGCTGGTGCAAGATGGCAAGTTTTAGTCCGATTTTCAGTGCACAAGATCCCTGCGCGCTGGTCTTCACCCCCCGAGAAATCCCCGCGCGCCGGTCTTCAACCCCGCAAAATTTTGTAACGTCAGTTCAATACTGTGAAATGACATTTATGACTATTAAAACGAAACGGTACTGTCAAATTAATTTTCACTATGTATGATAACAATTTAAAATTTTAAATATTTATTGAATGGAAAAAATTTATATTGCAATTAATTTTTTAAAATGATCCATGGGTGTTTTAGAAAAAAAGTATTTAATTAATGCCATAAAATCACTTCACATACCTAATAATGTTTTTATACGTTTTTTGTTTTAGTATCTTCAACATCGACTGGCGTTATCAAATCTTGAAGGCGGGAGTGACAATTTCTTCTTCGTTGCTCATCTTTTGGATGTCGCTGTCGGATTTAAAACTTTAAGAACCACCTTGCAGTCAGGAACGCATAAGTGGAAACAGGTGAAACTCCATTATTCATCTTGTTTGTAATATCGTGAACGTTAATTGGAAGATATTTTTATTTCCTATTTAGTATTTATTAGCTAGATTAAAAGCTATAGGCTAAGAGCTAGCGATCGCAAGACGTACGTCATAGTATCGTTTTGTGTGTAACCAATTATATCGGCAGGTATTAATTAGGTAGCAAAAGCATAAAATACTGAAATAATATTGTGGCATGAAATATATTTTTTAATGTTTTTAGGTAAAAAATAGAATAAACTCTAGTCAAGAACAGGACTAACAAATTAGCTTTCACTTGGTGGCGCCATTGGTAACTCAGGCATTAGTCAAAACTACACGAATGGATAACTTATTTAATCTTATTTCAAGCAATATTAAAGTGTTTTTCCCATTATTTTGTCATTTACACGAGAAATAATGCTTCAATGCTGTTTTGGTCGTTTATTCTTCTCTAAATACATATAAAAATATTAAAAAATCCCAATATATATTACCACAAGCCAACAATCTTACGGATTTCACGAAACCCAATACCGAGGTTGCGATTGAACGCCGCGCCGCGCATGTAACTCAAAAAAGTCGGATCGCACCATTGTCAGGTATTTTTCATAAAAAATTACTTCCAGCAGAAAAAAATAATGGCATTCGTATTTTAGTATAAAAAACCGGCCAAGTGCGAGTTGGATTTGCGCACAGAATGTTCCACACAGCTACGAGTATAAACTTATATTGACATATTTGTAGCTACTTGCCACCAGAGTGCCACGTAAACGAATATTTCAATTTAAAAAAAAAATTAAATATAATATAACACATACAGTAGCCTTTTGCCTATGATGTGGCTCTAAAAATAGGTTGCCAGATATTTCAATAAATATGAAAGATGGGGGGACCTATTTATTATTTTAAAGAGAAACGTTTTTCGTCAAAGTAGGAAAATAATCTAGTTACAGATACGGGTTACGAATTTGACGTCATACATGCATCTAAGAGACTTGGGTTGTGTGGGGTTGGGTTGGGTTGTGAAGGGGAGAGTTAACGATTTTCGGATTTATTCCTTTACTTGTGCTGTACACCTTGCTTCTTGAAAAATTTCATGATTCTATGTCAGTGGGAAGTGCCCTAAAGCTTACGATTTACTTACGAGTGTTAAAATATGCGGCATAAATGTCCCTATTTTTGTATTGGGTTGACTTGGAAGATTAATTTTTTTTACAGTCCCAATACTCCCAAGGGACCGTAGACACAAATACCTACTAGATATTTATTTGAACTGGACGCCTCCACGCGTTCCTGAGAAAATGGTCTTAACAAATAGACAGACAGACGAACAACGAAGTAATGCTAAACCTTAAAAACGGGCCAAGTGCAAGTCGAACTCGCATACGAAAGGTTCCGTATTGCCGTACAATATAAAAAAAATACACGATTCTTGTGTGGAGACCCCTTTTATTTTTAATTATTTAATTATTTGTTGTTATAGCGGTCATTCATAATACATACTTCATGAAAATTTCAAGTGTCTACATATTGCGGTTTAGACAATACAGTCCTGTGACAGACGTACGGACGCACGGCGGCGGAGGCTTAGTAATAGCGTTCCCATTCTGTAATAGTATCCAAACAGCGGCACACATCCAACCACATAATGAAGAGGTTTTTATTCTTTTTCAGCTCGTCTTGACGGTGATGTTGCTGACAATCGTAGTCTACATTTACACAGTGATAGCGTTCAACTTCTCCCGCAAGTTACATGTACAAGAACAAGATGATGAAGTCAATAAGAAATGTCACGACATTCTTACGCTAAGAAACTACACGATTCTTAACTAGGTATGTTTTCATAAAAACGTATGTTTGTTCTCATTGTTAATAATACCTGGGAATCCCACACAGCGCCATCTAATCCCAAAGTAAGTAAATATTATGCTTGTATTATGGGGTATACAACTAAATATTCTTTTTTGTAATATATACATATATAGATACTTTTTTTATACCAAGCATATAGTAAATTAATTTGACAGCAGCGTTTGGTTTTAATAGAGTCATAAATGTCAGTTCACAGTATCGAGGTGATGCTACGCAATTTTGGGGGGTTGACACCGGCGCGCGGGGATTTTTCGGGAGTGAAGAGCGGCACGCGGGAACCTTGCGCACTGAAACTCGGACTAAAACTCGCCATCTTACACCAGCCGGCTATAGAATGAATGGTTAGACGGTAAACGCAGAAAAGGACTTCTAGTCAATTCATGCTTTTATGATATTAAGACATGGGACAAATATATATGGTCATGCACACAAATATTTGTCCCAGCCGGGAATCGAACTCGCGACCCTCGGCTTCGCAGTTAGGATCTTTGACCACACGGCCGATCGGCCAGTCGTTTGGTCGAGTCAAAACGAAAAATGAAGATGACTTGAACCATGATAGCCAGTTATTGTGTCTAATCCAGCCATAATCTAAAATTTTTGTATAGTAATTTATCTGTACTATTATTATAAAGAGGTAGTCTATTTTTATTTGGGTGTTAAAGGTAATCTTCGAAATTAGTAATACAATTTCAAAAGTTCTATACAATAATTAAAGTGGACCTTCAAGATAAACGTAAGCTAATATATTATCGTGTCTTTCTAATTGTCTGGGCTAATCCCCGGAACGGATGAACCGGTTTTTATAGGACTTCTATTTGAGATAATCTAGGTTACCTTATTCTGGGTTAGGCAGCTGTACATATAAATTAAATATAATTGTTTGTGATTTCAAAATAAAAGATTTTTTAGTATGACCTTTATCATCACGTGATTCTCATTCCAGTATTAAAATGAGAAGCGAATAGTGGAAAAAAAAGTGATAAACATAAGACAGAAAAATGTCGTGATAGCCCAGAGCGCAACGAACCTGTCTCAAATTTATAAGGCCCCATAGGGCCATGGTTCGAATCCGGGCGTGTACCGATGAGTTTTTCTGACTTAAGTACACAATATCACAGACACCGTGCATCGGAGGGCACGTTAAGCAGTCGGTCCCGGACGCTGTCAATTGATGGCGGTCGTTACAGTTCCCAACCCGCAGTGGAGCAGCGTGGTGGACTTAAGCTCCAAGCCCCCCTCCTCACCCTGGGGGAGGCCTAAGCCCCTGCAGTGGGGTAAAAATAGGCTGATGATGATGATGATGATGAAACATAAGAAAGGACGACAGGAAATGGATCGCCCCTTTACCACCTTTACCCTAGTAAGAAGTGTTTAAGCGTAATTACGATAGATATATATGTATACGATGTAGTGAACGTTGACGACACAACTTAGTAGCTTACTGTCTGCTGACGTCATATTGACAGACAATAAGCGTCTCCTCGTCGGCTGTATCTGAATCGCTTGTTGCGAACCTATTTGCGGAGCCAAGGTTCGCGGGTTCGATCCCCGCTCGGGACAAATATTTGTGTGCATGAACATGTATATTTGTTCCGTGTCTGGATGTAAAATATTTATATATGTATGTATTATAAAAAATATTTTAGTATGCAAAGCAGTTGTCCAGTACCCATAATACAAGCTTTGTATAGTTTGGGACTAGATGGGGCTGTAAGGGATGTCACAGGTATTATTATTATTTAACTCGCTTGTCTTACGTCTTTACCTTTTTTTTGTTTTGCAGTGTTTCGTGTTCAACTTGTATAAAGGCGTGAGAGCCTGTGGTGCGATAGGAGACGAGTTGGAACCTCCCGACGCAGATAATTCCGAAGTGTTCAGGATCATCTTCGATATATCCTTCTTCTTCTAGTTCATCATCGTCATCCTACTGGCTATCTTGCAGGGTAAGATGTTGACGAAGTTCTGTTTTTCCAATCTAATGGGATTAAACTGTCTAGCGCGTAATTGCATTATTCATCATAAATCAAAAATAGCGCTGTACGTTAGAGCTTCCGTTTTGTCGAAGTCGAAAGCACGCCCACCTTAAGTTTTTTGCATGTTATAGTAAAATGGTGATGTTTTTGTAGACACTTAGCGGTTAACTATGTTCTAAATAATATTTTTCATGAAAAGAAAATACTTCGCTTAAAAACTTCATTAGTACAGAGGGCCAAGTGCGAGTTTTTTTACTATTAACTGTGTCGTATGCGTTTTCCGTAATTTGTATGGAAACTCGTAGTTACTTAAAACGACCGCTAGATGTGCTGTACGAGTTTCCATACAAATTATGAAAAACGCATACGACACTGCTAATAGTAAAAAACTCATACTTGGCCCTCGGATGCCATACCATACGCGCCCTAGAGGTTAAACAATCACACGATCTTAGCAAGAAATCTGATTTAGACTTAATAGAGTGTCACCTGTAAGTGGCTGTTTGTCTGTGAAAATAATAAATAAAAATAAAAGAAATAGTAGAAGAAGTTTGGCGCGAGCTATACTTTCTTTCTGTTATCGAGTTAGCAAATGAATTAGTAGACTTCCTATTTGCAAGTAGAAATAGTGCCAGATGTAAATTTTTATATTATTGGAGAGTCATGGTCGTATTCTTTCCTTTACCACTTGAAGTTTTTCTTAACAGTCCTCGATATAATAAGAAGGTCCACTTCATAACATACCAATGTTTTAGGTTTGATCATCGATGCATTCCGTAAGCTGCGTGACCAGTTGGAATCCGTCAAAGAAGACATGGAGTCCAACTGCTTTATATGCGGCACTGGCAAAGAAGAGTTAAATAAGGTGCGTGGTAATTTCGTTTGAATAACTTATAACGCCTTTAATTTTCCCGTTATTTGTGTCGTTACACAATCTCAAAAGCAAGTGTAGCGACATGTTATTGTGGTAATTTAAAATGTCGTGCAACGTTAGTGTGGCCCCGCCCAAACATGACGTATTCTTAGTGTTATTTGTGATTGAATTGTGATATTTTGGATTTGTTAATCAATGATTTAATTTTCAATCTAGTGGCAGGAAGCACCCAAATTTGGTAGAATTTGATTAAAAATTTTTTCTACAAAAACCATAATATCAATTTGGGGAAATTGAAAGGGATGGCAAGTGGCTGGAATTATACTTCCATTCCATTAGCCCATTATACCCCACTGCAGGGTTTAGGCCTCACCCCAGGGTGAGAGGAGGCTTGGAGCGTAATCCACCATGCTGCTCCAGTGCGGGTTGGTGGATGGTTGGTGAATTGTACTTATTGATACCAGAAAATAGGACTGCTGCTCTTGGAATAAATTCTTATAATGCGGCAAAAACTGTGCCACTTGAAGTGAGCTTTTTTATTGGTCTAGATAGTCTCTGCCATCTTTTGGCTGTTCTTATCTCTTTAAAGGGTTCCGTAATAATTAACGAGAAACCCTTATAGTTTCTCCAAGTCTGTCTGTCCATCCGTTTGTCCGCGATTTATCTCAGAGAATCCATATTAGGAGGTTTTTTTTTCAAAATGGCGCACGTGGAACGTCATGGTTTCTGGCGATATTTTGAAAAAGCTCCATAATAACCGTACGACGCTGCCTATTCTTGTAATTTTTTATTAACAATACGAACAGAATACTCGACTCTGGCGAAATTGCTTTATATGCAGAGAACGCCAATAACTAAGAAGAAGAAGACTCCATATAATATTAATCAAGCCTACCAAGTTGTGAAGAAAAAATTGAAAACAATACTTGTTTTTGGGTACGACACCTAAAGCGGGAATGTTCTTTTTACTTGCCTATTAACATTTTTTTGATTCCGGGGTTCATTATAAAGTGATCATTTTTGTTAGTCACGTGCCCCCCCACCCTTTCCGAAAAGCTAATCTGTTTTCGTTTAAAATGTACTTTGATAAGCATTCGTCGTTATGAGCCTCAAAAAGCCTTAGTATCAAAAAGTTTCTTTTTAAGTATGCCTATAGTGATGGTCAGCCACTGGACCCTATACTGTGCGTGGTTCAACTATTAGTATTTGGCTGGTTTTTTATTTATGTTTTGTTCTTTATTACTATATCTGACACGTGTGTGTTACAATACACCTGAGGGACG
The DNA here is from genome assembly GCA_949709985.1 of Luffia ferchaultella. Lineage (NCBI taxonomy): Eukaryota > Metazoa > Arthropoda > Insecta > Lepidoptera > Psychidae > Luffia > Luffia ferchaultella. Next base: position 12,114,200 of record OX453260.1, on the reverse strand, counting down.
CCTTCATCAGCCCTTTTGTTCTGGGATTACATGTCTATATTATAAATATTGTCAGTTGAGAGCACGTTAAGCTGTCGGTCCCAGTTGGTGATGGCAGTCGTTAAACTCCACCAAAGCGCACTGGAGCAGCGTGGTAGATTAAGCTCTAAGCACCCTCATTCCGTAGGGAAGCCTAAGCCTCTGAGGTAGGGCACAATGGCTTGATATGGTTTGCTGTTTAGATGTTTTTACCAAGTATCTCGATATTTGTGCCACCGCAGGAGGGCGCCGCTGAGTGATGAAATTAAAATTAAACTATACTTGTTTAATTTCCAGGTTCCACACGGTTTCGACACGCATGTGCAGAGAGAACATAATTTTGCCAATTAAATGTTCTTCTTGATGCATCTGATCATAAGCATAAGCATAAATATTTTATTGATAACTGTCACCACTTGCCTCATTACTTGTTTCCGGCTTGACGTTGATTTTGGGACACCTGATAGATTTTATTATTACTTTAAATGTATTGAGATTTATTATAGTAATAGAAAGTTAATTAAATCTATATTACCAAAAGTTGCAGCGCCGAAAATTGTGAAGTGAGAATAGTTTGAAACTGTTTATAATATCTAATGTACAAAATTAATTAGCTTTGTTTATTAGTTTTTAGGTCAAGAAACATACGTGCGGAACATGTACACCTAAAGATGTTGGGAATTCTTCCAGGTCGGTGGTCACTTCAGGGAACAATATGAAGACATGATAAATAAAAATATTTATTAAAGCCGCTTGATTATCCCAACAATACTATGCTCAAAGGCAACACCAAAGTTAGCGACCTAATTTTCTTTTACTCAAGATATAAATATTATACTTCAGTAATAGAATATTATTTAAGAACATTTTTTTATCGCTTGTTTCTATTATTTTTAGAAAGTTAAAAATAATAGAAACAAATTAAGATGGCCTTTCCAGTATTTGTTTTTCTATTAACTTTCATTATAGTTTATGTAAGGTTTAAACTCGTTAATGAAAACGTTTAAATAAATTAAATTATTGTGTGCGTGTGTTTTATTTGGCCTTATACAAAGATTTTTAAATATTATACAAGGGCGGTCACTGGCTAAGGAAACGATTTGTTTATTTTCTGAGTGTTGTCATCTAATGAGATACAACAGTTGTTAGTACAGTTACAATAAAATTTTATGGTGGATCCGAAAGTAAGTACAAGTCGCGTCGCAATAACCAGTTTTAGGTCTTAGCGGGACACAGTGGAGCGAGGGGTATATGACTGTACATGCGCAAGCACGCTTATAGCGTTTTATTCAGATCCGCCATAAAGTTTGACGCGATCTATATATACTACAATTGAACAACAGAGCGTAACTCAGTACATAGTTCTGCTGAAAATGTGTATTTTTTTGTAAAATATATAGATATTGATTATATTGCGAGTAATATTTATTTATGAGTGATATTTAAAACCTACTTTTATTAGTTTAATTATACACAGGAATGTCTGTATTTCAAAATAAAAGTTTAATTGATTACATTCATATTTATTATATTCCAATATAATATTTATTTATTAATTTATTTTGATAACAATAATATTACATTACATATATAATAATACTAGCGACCGCCCGCAGCTTCGCTTGCGCAGACGACACATTGCGGTTCTAGGTAGGTATCTGCTATTAACGTTCGATATGGTTTATACATAGGTACTTTTTGCTGAAATTAGTTTCAGCAATTCAGAATTGGTTACACCAATTCAAACTTTCAATCTTCATTCCCTCCACTCTTTTAAGAATACCGACACTCCCATAGTTTTCACCTCCCGTTTCCCACTCTTAAAATGTAGAAGAAATCCAAAAACCCTGAAACACATAATTATGTATTTATGCTAAAATTTTAATGTTTCTAACTTTAAAGAAAAAAGACCCATACAAAGTCCCTTCATCCTTCCCCCCTTAAATTTGGAATTTCTAAATAATACTTTCTTAAAAGTTAATACTCACGTAATAAAAAAACCTCTGTTTTAAATTTCATCTTCCTAGACTTAGTAGTTTCGGCTTTATCTACCTTGATAGATAAGTGAGTACAAACGACAGACAGACACAAAAAGTAGCTCATGTCACTCTCAACAGCCTTCGTTCACATCTGCAAAGTTTCGTTAAAATCTCTTTAACCGTCATAGAAATAAGCTAGAATAGACACATAGACGTACAGACAGACAGACGGGCAAAAGTTGCTTATGTCACTCTTGATAACCTTCTTTCACGTTTGCAAAGTTTCATTAAAATCTGTTCAGCCGTTGGAAATTAGCTAGAATAGACATGTAGACGTACCTAGACAAACCGACAGACAAAAAGCAGCTTACGCCACTCATGACAACGTCACGTCACAAAAAGCAGCTCATTTCACTCTTGACAACCTACTTTCACGTCTGCAAAGTTTAATTAAAATCTGTTAAGACGTTTTGGAGATTAGCTCTTATGGACCCATAGAAGTACAGACAGACAAAAAGTAGGTAGCGTATGCCACTTTTGACAACCTACTTTTCATATATGTGAAATTTCATTAAAATCGGTTTAGCCGTTTAGGAAATTAGCTCGAATAGACAGATGAACGTGCATACAGACATACAAAACGTAATGTATGTCTTTTTTGACCACTTCCTTTCCATATCTGTGAAGTTTTATCAAAATCAGTTTAGCCATTTTGTAGATTTGCTCGAATACACAGACAGACAGATAATATGATTTTATATATATAACCTATAGCCTATATATAACCTATATATATATAAGTAAGGAAAATGAGAGTTTATAGAAGTAATAATTTAAGCAAAATTGCGAGCGATCACTATAAAGCATTGCCGGAGGCAAATGGTAGAATAAATCAAACGGCGTATATTTATTCTGTGGCGTATATTTACTTTGCGGCGTATATTTACGTTGTGGCGTATATTTTTAAGCTTACAATTTTGGGGCCACGTTGCGGTATCTCTATGTTACAGTTATACGTTTTATTTAACAGGATTATTGGCAGAACTGTCCCTAAACGACGAAGTGGTTGGAATATTATCATCGCGACCTCGCTAGGAAGAAATATCCGACTATCAACATCAGTCTCGAAATACCTCGGATGGATTCGTGAAATCATTGAAGTGAACTAGTGAATGATATATTTTAATTTTGAATGAAATAATATAATTTCTCGATTGATTATTGACGGTTTCATTTGTTCGCGAAACTCTTTTCCTTGCCTTACAGTTTAAAATTTTTAGGTAGGTACAAAATCGCAATAAATTTCGATCAAATTTTTCCATATGTTAACGGATTTTATGGGCACACTACGCGTGCGAACGTTTCGTTTTACACCACGCTATAGTTCGCCTCAAACTTTATGGCGGATCGGAATACAACGCTATAAGCGCACTTGCGCAGCTACAGCTATATACCCCTCGCTCCACTGCGTCAACGCTACACCTAAAACTGGTTACTGTGACGCGACTTGTGTCTATGTTCACATCCGCCATAAAGTTTGATTGGAACTGTACGTAGCGACGGTCCACGCTAGTGCTGAGGTCTCTCGGATATGGGACGCAACCAGCAAGCGTATTGTTTTGATATATCAAAACAAGTGGCGTCCCACATTAGCGACCTCTCCTGTCTCTTGGAAACGATGGTCATGCTGACGGGTCTCTTGCCATCGTCACGTACAATTTTTCGTTCAGTTCGAGCATGGTACATCTTGAAATCAGGCCCCAGGCTAAATTTTAAAAAAATTCTGATTATTATATAAAGTACTTTTCACAAACTTCATAAAAATTTTATAAACAATCTTATAATTGTTTTCCAACCGCTTATGATTATGGTTTTGCGAGCCCCTGAACATTATTGGAAGCTTTATTATAATAGCAAAGGTTTAAAAAAAAAAAACTGTTATTGTAACAAAATCATTTATTAAACAGTAAGTAATAATAAACTATTTGTTTGAAAAGTTTTATAAGGATATTTTGAGAGATAGAAGTTGTAAACATAAATGGAGAGAACATCAGAAAACCAAATATTTCTTTATACCATAAATATTATGTGTTCCGTACAGCGACGTCTGGAATCCAATAAGTGAGAACACCACCTTCTTGTGGCGTCACGCCCCTTCCGCCTACATCTCTGGTCACAGGAAGTTGATATGCTATGGTTAAATTGGTAGTAAATCAAGGTCTATAAATAGGCTCAAAATGGCTGCTAGTATCACTTTTGCGTCATCTCTCATTGGGAACAGACCGGAAAAACAGACGAGAACCTATCGTGCAGTAACTTATAGGTAAGTGGGTAATTTATATCGTGCCTTAGTAATTTATAACGTGCCTACAATTGTCTTTAATTCCATTTGATTTTCTTATGATACTATACTTAAGGGCGGGCTCTTTTTCCGCAACTCGACGTCAAAGCACCTATTATTTTGCGTAGGTGGGCAGCATCATTCGTGACACCCCAGCTCCACCAGAAAACCCAGAAGACTCTTCACGTTGCCGATGGCTGCTGGGAGCGACCTCACTGATCCAAGGTGTTTGGCCCGGTAGGCGGCCACTTCTTCGCACTCAATAAGCACGTGAGCGGCCGTTTCCTCCGCCTCCATGCAGACCCCGCATAAAGGATTGTCGTGCAGTAACTTAAAGGTGAGTGGATATTATTAGCCTTTGTAATTTATAACGTGCCCGCAATTCTCCTTAATTCCATGTGATTTTCTAATGATATCTTTGAACCATGTTCATGATTGTATAATATGATCTTCAACATGAAATAGAAATTGTACCTGAAGGTTATAAAACTGTGTTGGGTTTATTGTTATAGAATCACATGTTAAGTTCTTTAATTGAATAATATGACTCTTTGTTAACGTAGAATGGAATAGAAAGTATATTTAAAGCAATAAAATCGCGTGTCGAGTGTAATTATGAAATTACGTGATGAATTTAATGCTTAGTTTCCAGTAAACTTAAGGATAAGCGCTTAACCTTAGGTAGATTAGGTAATTCCTATTCATATATGTTACGATGGGTCACTATAGGGATGCTGGTGCTAATGTGGAGAACGTGAATTGCTCACCGCCGGACCATGTCGGTCATTCTAGGTGTAGGGAGGAATATAGATATATATTTTATCTTTATGTTAATACGGAGTATTAGAATTCGCTAAAGAAAGAATATTAAAGTTAGAGGAGCTGATTTTTCTATAATAATTATAAATTTTGGTTGTACTCGCGGACATTGTCTTATGACAGTGTTTGCCCGGTTTATTATTTTATTTCAGGCATGAACTAACGGTCATACCGATCAGCCAATATGACTGGTGTACTTATGCGAATGCGAAGCAGTAGTAATTCAGAAAACTTCCATATCATGAAAAAGATATTAGGTATATGATAATTCAAATACCTAACCTAGACTTCAGTAAGCATATTTATAGTTCCCTTGAAGTAGCTGTAATAGTAGCAAATCACGGTAGTGATGTTTTAATAAAGAAATTAATTATAATTACAAACACCCCATAATACACTTCGTGACATGGTGGAGAAATAAGCTGGGATTTTCAGTGCGCAAGGAGATCCCAGTTCCTTTTAAATCATAATATTCGAAGTGAACAAAGGGAACAATAAATTTGCAAAAATATAATTAAAAATTAGTAGGTAGGTAGAAAGAAACCAGTCATATTTGTTGTGAATAAGCAATTATTACGTCTAAGCAATTTAAGCGAAATATTGGCCCAAAATTTATGAAACTATGATTATCATACATTTAAATATATCTATCTCGTGCTATTGCGCAGTAATATTAGACATATGTATGTCGTGTGCAAAGAGAAAATGCTGTTCGCGCAATGTAACGTAATATTCTAGAGTTCAGAGATAAGTAGGTATTTATGAAATATTTAAACTATCGTACCACGTGTACATAGTTTTGGGCAAATATAAGTAAACTATGAATTTTACAACGATGTGAAACGAACTTAGGTCGTCGTGTTGTATCATAGTAATTTTTGGTAGGTGCCTACATTATTACGTTTTACGTGTGTTACGAAATGAAGTTGGTTATTAAAGTGGTTTACAGTATGATATGAAGTTGACACGGTTCAATGACTCAAGTGGACTCTGATTGATCCACAGAGTAACACCAATTGAAGTTGATAGATATTTAAATTGAAAAGATATTCGAAAGAAATTGTGTCCACAAAATTCAAGGATTGCAGATAAGGAAAATTATGTACGCATTGCCAGGAGTTAAGAAAGCATGACAGAACTCTGTACCCCAAATTATGTAACGTTAACGTGTCTACTATCATCAATGATTCGTGTTTGGGGCGTGTTCCTGTCGTAACATTTTCGTGTCGGGTTCGTGTCGTCTTCCTTGAGACTCCTGTAGTTCTTAGACATTTCCCATTGGCGACGAGCATGGAATTCATTGAAATAACATGTCGACTACAGTAGGAAAAATAGAAGCATTCAACCCGGTGACGGACAATTGGACGTTATACGTCGAAAAGTTGCGATATTGCGATAAACGATTAAAAATTGTAAACCAAAGCTGCATTTCATTTCTCGATGACCTTCGTAGCACAGGCCTTGTACTGGGTAAAAGCACGGAAATGTCCTTGAACCGAAGGTCCGACCTCGTTACGTTACCTTTAGCGCTCGAAACTATATACCTATCGGTGCTCTTAGGTCAGTTTGAGAGATGAAATAGAACCTAAATTTAATAGTAGAAGTAAATTTTTGTAACATGTTGAACTTCATCTTTTCTTAAACTTTTCAGCTTTTTAACCTAAATGTTTCAATTTATATATTATGTCATTAATTGGAAAATTTTAATCTTTTATAATTTTCTCTACACTATTAATGATATGTGTTCCTTAATATCTATTTGTATTATTTTTAAGCGTTAACGAAATTTCACAGAACTTTACAGACTCGCACAACCTATTGTGTTAATGTTTTTCCTTGCTTATTTCTTCGTTAATATTTTTAAATTTCACAAGGCTTACAGTGATAGTAATAAGCAGGTAAATGGGCTTTCATTGGAATTACTTTATTTCCTTTACTTAAGTAATCGATGAGCAGTCACTAACCGAGTTTAGTGTTGTCAAAATTGCTTAAGTTAACATTTGCTTCTTAAATTTAACCAAAATATCACCATCGAAAGCATAAATGATTAGTTGGTTGAGCTCAATAATAGAACAAATTAAGTACCTCTCAACTAAAGCTGAGTAATTATAATAAACAATTTCTTGTTAGATTATTAAATCTAATTTTAGTTTACGAGGCAATTTTCGTTCTTTCTTAGGAACATTTACTTTTTATTTTCTCGTTGTCTATCAAAATTAATTTCATTACTTTACGGAATAAGTTTTGACTTGTTAAGATTCGTAATTAGATTATATATACACACACACACCCACACACACACACACACACACACACACACACACACACACACACACACACACACACACGCGCGCATTTCGGTGATTTTTTTTTAAATTTTTGAATTTCTACTTCCTGATTGGCTGTCTTAAAAATTCTGATTTTCTATAAAATGTAAATCCATTATTGGCCTGAAGTTTTGTATTATAATGATAATAATTATTATGTTAGTTTTAAGGGCTGTGGATTTTGCATAAAATAAATAAATTATCATTATTATATTATATAGGATTAACATTCAATTATTTTCATTTATCGGGCACTTAGACTTTACACCTTCGCGTTTTAAGATTTTGCCAACTAACCACAACTTACAAAATTTTTTTTTATACAAACCAGATCTTCATTCATTTATTTTCCGCTATCGGGGACTTAAGAGTTGTGACATACTGAGTAAAAATATTTTTTTTTTTACATATTCACATACACTTATACACATAATTTTGTTATTCGAACCTGATCTAACTTGTGCGTAGCGAGATATAGATTCAATTTTTTTTCCGAGTCACAAATTAATTTTTTTACGTGAACACTTACGGTATAGGTACACTTAAGATACCTTAACAACAACAGCAACAGTCGTCTCCATATTTTGTTCATGAACTGTTATATAGTCTAAGCCAGTCTTTACTGCTAGCCCACCCGATACAATTTCATTCTCTTTATACCGATTTAATTTTAACTTTTTTTTTCATTTATTTTCTCTCGCTCTTTTCTTTTTCATACACTTTTGAACACGTCTCTTTTGTCAACCAAATCACCGCGTTTAGTGAATACAGATTCAGAGTATGCCCCAAACATTACATTAGGTCCGAAACATTACGTACCGATCGACACGGTTAACACCAGGCACAGAATCGCCCTCACAACTAATAACTCTATCACACTTTCTACCTCCACATACCACCAGCCATAAGTAGGGCACTTACGTCACCAGTATCTACAGACACCGAGGGTAAGACCCACTACGACCCGAGCATGAGTCAATACGTACCGAATTCGAACTTGTTCTATCACACTATGGCATCTGGTGTAAGCGAAACTCGTAGTAACATCTGGGTCCTGAAAGAAAACAATTTAAGGAATTGGAACCTGAAATAAAAAGGTCATTAAAGCGTCGACGAATTTTTCAGACGGGTCAATGAGATTCGGAAAACACGGTCAGTCGAAGAACCAACACTTTTAAACTCTCCGAATTGTTAGGTGGTAACGCGCTGCGATTCTACAGATTACACCGCCACGACGTTATTTCATTACAGCAATTGCGAAATAAATTTAACAAATTTTTTTGCCTATCGACAACGACTACATATGTAACATCGTTTCAACGAACACTAACGACCTTTTAATAGCAACAAACACTTCCCAAGAACACATTGAAACACTTAAGAATGTACAGACAGCGTTGTCAGAAGCCATACTCACGGTATACCTAAAAAAAATCGATTTTTACAAAGGAGAGTTAAAGTACCTAGGATACATTGTCAATTCGGATGACCTGCGCACTGATTCGCAGAAATTGGCGAGCATAAAGGATTTCCTTCGCCCTTTGACCGCAAAGCAATTGAGAGGATTCAACGGATTGTGCTCATAATACAGGCGAATCACTCTACATTTATAGCCCCGATTACTACACTATTAAGGAAGAGAAAGGGCAAAGACCCGATCGAATGGCCTGAAGACGCCGACGCAGCATTCAACACCTTGAAGGAAGCATTGGTATCTGCACACTTCATCAGTGGCATCGGTAATGTACTCATCCAAAAATTTAATGGCATCGAACACCCGGTCGGTTTTCACTCCAGACTTCTGTCGAAAACTGAGAAATGCTATAGCACGACCGAGCGCGAACTGTTTGCAGTAGTCGACTAAGTAAATCATTTCAGAGCTTATCTAGACGGGGTCAGACTCTTCATAATCTCTGATCACATGAACCTTCACGCAATCGAACGCTAGTACATTCTTCTAGGCCAAACATGCACCGAAGTTTGTAAAGTGTTCGGTCGTGAATAAACTCTCCGACGTGGTACCTATACGAATTGAAGAACGAGGCTAAAGGCAGTGTAGGGAAATACCACGTCAAGGACATAATTCAAACCACTTAACACCATCGTGTCATATAGCGACCAATACACAGTATAAACACACACGACCACAAGCGTGTCTGTATTTAACACAACCCTACGATCTATTATTTTTAGTATTTCATTTTTACGGAAATATTGAAAATTTCCTACTTCGTCGCTACATTTCTTTTCGCTGCAATCGAACATCTAACACCGATCCCGCCGGTTAAAAAAAATCTTTTAAAACGCAGCGTTATTACTATAGTACCGAGAAACGTCTCGCCATAGCTTAATTAGTTAGATTAGGAACCACCAAACGGTCCGTAGTCTGACATGGCGATCACGTATAGCGAGGTATGATGTGGGAAGAATCTATGGACTAGACTCGATTAATTTTCAAAAGGTATGATAGGTTATACTAGTTTTGGTGAAGAAGGAATGAAAGCGAACGAAAGAGGAATTTCTGAACGAAAGTTTACCTGAATTAGATCGTCAATGTCAGATCCACCGACTACGTAAGAGGTTACCTAATCTTTTATCTTTTTATGATGTTAAATTTTGTCAATTTGAAAAGCCGATTTATTGTAGTATCTTTTTTGTTTAAACATCACACACCCCGGCATACACCACCTAGCCCAGACGTAGGAGATTCAACACACATAACACCCCATACCCCCACGGTGTTAGAGAGGGCTCGTTTCGCGTTGTAGTCCCGTTCTTTTTCGTCTGTTTCTCCGGCTGTTCCGCCACTTCGTGGTGGCTTCATTTTAGCTAGGTGGGTATTGTAGCGAGAATATTCCTTGCTACTTTAGCACATTATCCGACATATGAGCGGAAACGCTAAATTCATAGAAGCCAGATACATATATCGATTGCCCAATCGAATCCGTATACAAATAGTATTATGATTTAGGCACGAACAAAAATAGGCGCGGCAAACTAAAAAGGGTATAACTAGAAAAAACCGGGCAAATGCTAATTGGACTCGCACACGAAGGGTTCCGTACCACCATACTATATAATAAAACGAGTGCGACGAACTTAACCGTTAATCGTTATTATTTATTATGTAATTTAAGAATTATTGTATATATATATATATTTTATTTTTATTTCGTTAGTTATTTAAAAGGCGCTCGATCCTCTCTGGCTAATCCGAAAAGTAATAACATGAGTGCACTAGAGACTAGAGCTAGTGACAATTTTTATAACTTATTTTATTACAGTGAACCTTTAACTTAGTATGGATTGTGAAAAGAATAAGCTCTGCAAACGAAAGCGTAAATTTATTGTAATTACCTAGTATTAAAATGTAGTTTTCATCATAAAATAACATCACAAAGATCTTGCTTATAAAAGTACATTTTATAAGTTAATCTATTACTCGTTAAATAATACAGCCTAGTTAGATGTGATAGTTTTCCTTATAACTACGTTATATATACTCCTCTCATAAATTGTAAAGGGGTGAGGGGGGAAGAAACATGACTCTAACAAAAATTAGAGCTTTAGGAGTGCATATCTCAACTGTAGACTTTATCATTTTTAAGACCTCTCGCGTTAATATACGATGAATTTTTTTTTAAACGACTTCAAAAAAGGAGGTTTCTCAATTCGACCGTATATATGTTTTCTTTTTTTTTAATGTGTGTTCAGGGATAACTTCGTAGTTTATGAACCGAATTAGATAATTTTTTTTTTTTGTTGGAAAGTAGGTATCCCCAGAGTGGTTAGCATGCATGATAAGGAAACCAGGATCTGATGATAGCATCTCAGAGAACCTTGGGAACCTTCGAAAATGGTACTTTAAAGTATCGTATTTTAAGTATTTTTATGAAATACTCTCACTAATACTATTTAATGAAGGTCTGGCATCGATCTGATGATGGAGCCGAAAGACAATCGAGGGAACTCCTCAACGATTTACAGCAATTACCTAGTGTTTGAAGTTGATTCATTTCTATTGATGACAATTTTGCACCCATATGGGTTATAAGTACCATTACAGGTCTGATGATGGAGACCATACACAGTAGAAGGAACTCCTTAACGATTTACAGCAATTACCTGGTGTTTGGATTTAATTCATTTCTATTGATGAGAACTTTGCAGTTATATGGGTTATAAGTGCCATTACAGGTCTGATTATGGAGACCATAGACATTCAAAAGAATTCCTCGACTATTTACAGCAGTTACCTTTTGTTGGGTTTACTTCATGCGGTTCAATATGCCAAAATGTTCAGTTCGCACAAAAATAATACCTAATTAAAATTGAAGTTTTACATAGAAATACCACTACCTACTAGGCATGCTGATGCGTCAATTTGACACTGAATTGAAGTTGCGTAATCGCGGCCCTGTCTCATTTGAGTAGCGCGTTTAGAAGCCCCATTTATACTAAATACAAATAAGTTACAGATGCGTACAACTAGAAATTGAAAAATAAAATAAACTTTACAGAAAAGTAAAAACCGACTTCAAAAACATAAACTAAAAAGTTAAAAATAAAATTTTCACTTTAAAGAAAGGAGCATTAATAGGCGGCGTATATTTAATGAAGTCGGTGCCAACTCAGATACTTTAAATTGTGATCTTTATTTATTATACTTCTAAATAGGTATATCATTGTTGTAATTCGTACTTCAAATACATGTATGGCGACCTATCCCAAAAAAAAAATTCTTAATTTCACTACGTCGTTGTGTAGCGGTTCATAGATTACACCTACCTTCCAAATTTCATCTATATATTGCCAATAGTTTCTGAGAAAAACCACAGACAGACAGCCGACGGACGGATGGACGGTCGGACATGGCGAAACTAGAAATATATGACATACCGTTTAGCCAAAAAGTGGTCCCGGCTACGCTATTTGATTCGAATTCCGGGACCTTAAATCAGTGCGAGTCTGTTCAAGTTTGTCGTTTTGTTCGTATCATAAAATAGTTTAAGATTTCACTATTTCAATTGGCAGAAGTAACAGTGTCCGAACAAGAGATCTTGTAAAGTATTCGACGCAGCGCGTCTTCATTAATAATATATATATGTTTATCTTTACATACACGCAACGCCGAGGGATCGAAGACAGACGCGAGGTCCAACGCGGCGTCTTCCGCCGAAGGCGAGACTTCGGTTCTGAGACGACTTTACATCGGCCGGCTACTGCCGGGCGCAGCCAGCTCAACGCCCGCTAAGCCATCCGCCACCCGTCCCCCTCGCCGTCCGGTAGCGCCCGCGAGCCAGCATCACTACTAGATCGAACACGAGAAACGGTACGATCTTTCATTAATAAGTGTGAAACCAAAAACGTCGCGGAGTTTACGAGTGCCGCATTACTAAAACTCAATATAACGATTATATTTTTTTTCATTTTTAGCTTTCTACGTAGAGGGTCAGCAGTCTTCAACCGTCCCCTTCGTTTTGCATTGACCTTAAGTTCATTTTTATAAACACATTTAATACGTTACATTTGACGCCCGAAAATATATATCTGTGCCCTTAGGTCAGTTTGAGAGATGAAATAGTACCTAAATTTAATAGTACACGTAAATTTTGATCTTTTCTTAAACTTTTCAGCTTTTAATCCTAATTACTTCAATTTATATACCATTATGTCATTGATTTGAAAATTTGAATCTTTTGTGTTCATTAATATCTATTCGTATTAATTTTTAGCGTTAACGAGATTTTACAAAATCATTAACAAAGTGAACACATACGGAATTTTTACAGACGCGCACAACCTTAATATTTTTTCTTACTTATTTATTAGTTAATATTGAGTAGTTAGAAATTGATGTATTTAATTTCTTTTTCGTTAAATCAAGAGAGTGGGTTTTTTCTTTTTATTGTACTTTTCAAAATTTATTAAGTATAACATTTTGTATAAATTTTTCAATTCAAACCACAAGGCAGGGTAATTATAACAGGTATTTTTATTTTGTTAGCCCCTCGATATTGTTTGGATATATAATTCTTTTTTATCGATTTACAGACATTCTGTAGTCACATAGTTTTGTTCAGGTAATTAACATATCAAGCGGTTTATCGATTTTGTTTTTGTAATGCTTTTTTGAATATTAGCTATTTTTGTTTTGTGTTCATTTATATAATCTGTAATTTTTTTTTTCTCATTTCACTATTACACGTGCAAAAAACGTTTCAGTGAAATATCTGTACATCTACGGAGCATACCATCTGCAAGCGCCGAGTAAGATAATTCCTGTAACTTCTGGAGAAGCATTAAGCATCGGCGGTAGATCGAGGCGAGCGACATCTTCCGGCTTCCTAGATCAACAACCACAATCCGTATTGGTAAATTTCTTTTAATTGTCAATCTACTCATAGCGAGATTATTTAATTTATTAAAGTTAAGCATTATATTTTAACACACTCGCACTTAAATTATAATGAACAATTTTTTTTATCATTTATAGATCGCATTTTAGTTCACGAGCAGATTTTCTTTTTTTCTTTGGAAATTTTTCTTTTCAATTTGGTAACGTGTTCGCCGGCAGCTATTTTATTACAATTCGTTGGGAATAACACTTAATACTAATAGTTATTTACTACACCACCGAACATAATAATTTTAATATCTCGTTATTTATCAAAATTAATTTAATTACTTTACGGAATAAGTTTTGACTTGTTAATATTCTTAATTAGATTAGCAGTTTATTTTATATTTTTTTTCTTTTCTAGATACGAATTTGATTATTATTCAATCATTGTCATTTATCGGGCACTTAGATTTCACAGCTTCGAGTTTTAAGATTTTGCCAAATAACCACAACTTAGAAAATTTTTTTTCGTACAAACCAGATCTTCATTCATTCATTTTCCGCTACTTATTTAATTTTTTATTTACTGAAAACCAAACAGCGTTTTATTTCACATATCAATTGAACATATATTTTGTAACCAAACAGTGCAAATGTGCTTGTCGATTTTAGTAAAAGAAGACCATAGACGCTGTAGCAAACACTTATTTAAAGTCCAAGTTATATCTCAACAGCACGGTCAACCTGGCAACAGGATACACTCCTTACTTCCTAATACCAAATCCGCACGACCATCTAGAAATAAGCCAAAGAAGCGAGTATGCCTCTGCGCTAAATGACCTCTCTGCTATATTTCGACGCGTCGGTAAAGCACTGTTAGAAGCGTACAAAAAAAAAACGTCCAGCTCTATAACGCTCGCCGCTGCCAAGCTATCACTATGAGTCGGCGCGGCGACTTAATGTGGAGGCGAAACTTCACGCAACCAAACGCTAGTAAATTCTTCTCGGCCAAACTTGCACCGAGGTTTGTAAAGTGTTCGATCGTGAATAAACTTTCCGACGTGGTATATGAATTGAAGGACGAGAGTAAAGGCAGTGTAGGGAAATACCACGTCAAGGACATAATTCAAACCACTTAACACCATCGTGTCATATAGCGACCAATACACAGTATAAACACACACGATCACAAGCGTGTCTGTATGTAACACAACCCTACGATCTATTATTTTAAGCATTTCATTTTTATGGAAATATTTAAAATTTCCAACTTCCTCGCTACATTTCTTTTCGCTACAATCGAACATCTAACACCGATCCCGCCGATTAAAAAAAAACTTTTAAAACGCAGCGTTATTACTATAGTACCGAGAAACGTCTCGCCATAGCTTAATTAGTTAAATTAGGAACCACCAAACGGTCCGTAGTCTGACATGGCGATCACGTATAGCGAGGTATGATGTGGGAAGAATCTATGGACTAGACTCGATTAATTTTCAAAAGGTATGATAGGTTATACTAGTTTTGGTGAAGAAGGAATGAAAGCGAACGAAAGAGGAATTTCTGAACGAAAGTTTACCTGAATTAGATCGTCAATGTCAGATCCACCGACTACGTAAGGTTACCTACTCTTTTATCTTTTTATGATCTTAAATTTTGTCCATTTGAAAAGCCGATTTATTGTAGTATCGTTTTTGTTTAAACATCACACACCCCGGCATACACCACCTAGCAACCACGGGGCCCAGACGTAGGAGATTCAACACACATAACACCCCATACCTCCAAGGTGTTAGAGAGGGCTCGTTTCGCGTTGTAGTCCCTTTCTTTTTCGTCTGTTTCTCCGGCTGTTCCGCCACTTCGTGGCTTCATTTTAGCTAGGTGAGTATTGTAGCGAGAATATTCCTTGCTACTATAGCACATTATTCGACATACGAGCGGAAACGCTAAATTCATAGAAGCCAGATACATATATCGATTGCCCAATCGAATCCGTATACAAATAGTATTTTATGATTTAGGCACGAACAAAAATAGGCGTGGCAAGCTAAAAAGGGTAGAACTAGAAAAAACCGGCCAAGTGCTAATCGGACTCGCACACGAAGGGTTCCGTACCACCATACTATATAATAAAACGAGTGCGACGTTAATCGAACTTAACCATTAATCGTTATTATTATGTAATTTAAGAATTATCGTATGTATATACTATTTTTATTTCGTTAGTTAAGGCGCTCGATCCTCTCTGGCTAATCCGAAAAGTAATAACATGAGTGCACTGATAGCTCGAGACAATTCTTATAACTTATTTTATTACAGTGAACCTTTAACTTTTAGTATTGATTGTGAAGAGAATAAGCTCTGCAAAGGAAAGCGTAAATTTATAGTAACTACCTAGTATTAAAATGTAGTTTTCATCATAAAATAACATCACAAAGATCTTACTTATAAAAGCACATTTTATAAGTTAATCTATTACTCGTTAAATAATACTGCCTAGTTAGATGTGATAATTCTCATAAATTATTTTCACATATTCAAAAATAACGATTTAGCTGGAAGACGGGGGGAGGCGAGGAAACATGACTCTAACAAAAATTATGGCTTTAGGAGTGCATATCTCAACAACTGTAGACTTAAATAAAAAAAAATGTTTAAAACCTTGATATCATTTTTAAGACCTCTCGCGTTTATATACGATAAATGGTTTTTTTCGTACTTCAATTACATGTATGACGACCTATCCCAAAAAAAAAATTTCTTAATTTCACTACGTCGTTGTGTAGCGGTTCATAGATTACACCTACCTTCCAAATTTCATCTATATATTGCCAATAGTTTCTGAGAAAAACCACAGACAGACAGCCGACGGACGGATGAACGGTCGGACATGGCGAAACTAGAAATATATGACATACCGTTTAGCCAAAAAGTGGTCCCGGCTACGCTATTTGATTCGAATTCCGGGACCTTAAATCAGTGCGAGTCTGTTCAAGTTTGTCGTTTTGTTCGTATCATAAAATAGTTTAAGATTTCACTATTTCAATTGGCAGAAGTAACAGTGTCCGAACAAGAGATCTTGTAAAGTATTCGACGCAGCGCGTCTTCATTAATAATATATACAACGTGTTCCTTTTGATATCCCATAACTCTAAGGTTATATTCTATGACTAAAAATAATGTAAAAAGTCCAAGGAACATCTATTCAAAAATGCGTAGTTTTAGAGAAATCATCAATCACAATAAAAATAGTTCTAAATTTTTCTGCCGTATGATGCGTCCTAATTTATGCGACGTTGCCCAACTTACGCTTGCAGAGCGGGATAGCAAAATCAACTATGGAGGCAGTCGGATCTTTCAATCACTCACTGTTGCATTTCCCTTAGTGTAAGCGAGACAGAATCATTCGTTCATGACGTCGTCGTCGTCGGTCGAGCGATTCGGTTACAACGAGTTCCAATGTGTGCGTAGCGTGGCTCCTAATAGGGTTAAGCGATAAGTGATTTTATTTCGTACGGGTTAGGAGCAATTTTTATGAATATGATCATTGTAATGCGTGGCAGGGTAGGTGCTAACTTTCATTCATGATCACGTTCAATAATGCGACGTTGTCAAATCTAACGTAAAGGCGTTTTACATGGAGACTCACCTTTTTATCGAATTAGTTTGTATGAAAAATTTAAATATGTAATTAATAATAATTGAAAAATAATGTGTATGCTATTTGATTCATATTCGTGGTCCCATTGAAACCCCGGAGTTATGGGATATCAAAAGGAACACGTTGTATATGTTTATCTTTACATACACGCAACGCCGAGGGATCGAAGACAGACGCGAGGTCCAACGCGGCGTCTTCCGCCGAAGGCGAGACTTCGGTTCTGAGACGACTTTACATCGGCCGGCCACTGCCGGGCGCAGCCAGCTCAACGCCCGCTAAGCCATCCGCCACCCGTCCCCCTCGCCGTCCGGTAGCGCCCGCGAGCCTGCATCACTACTAGATCGAACACGAGAAACGGTACGATCTTTCATTAATAAGTGTGAAACCAAAAACGTCGCGGAGTTTACGAGTGCCGCATTACTAAAACTCAATATAACGATTATATTTTTTTTCATTTTTAGCTTTCTACGTAGAGGGTCAGCAGTCTTCAACCGTCCCCTTCGTTTTGCATTGACCTTAAGTTCATTTTTATAAACACATTTAATACGTTACATTTGACGCCCGAAAATATATATCTGTGCCCTTAGGTCAGTTTGAGAGATGAAATAGTACCTAAATTTAATAGTACACGTAAATTTTGATCTTTTCTTAAACTTTTCAGCTTTTAATCCTAATTACTTCAATTTATATACCATTATGTCATTGATTTGAAAATTTGAATCTTTTGTGTTCATTAATATCTATTCGTATTAATTTTTAGCGTTAACGAGATTTTACAAAATCATTAACAAAGTGAACACATACGGAATTTTTACAGACGCGCACAACCTTAATATTTTTTCTTACTTATTTATTAGTTAATATTGAGTAGTTAGAAATTGATGTATTTAATTTCTTTTTCGTTAAATCAAGAGAGTGGGTTTTTTCTTTTTATTGTACTTTTCAAAATTTATTAAGTATAACATTTTGTATAAATTTTTCAATTCAAACCACAAGGCAGGGTAATTATAACAGGTATTTTTATTTTGTTAGCCCCTCGATATTGTTTGGATATATAATTCTTTTTTATCGATTTACAGACATTCTGTAGTCACATAGTTTTGTTCAGGTAATTAACATATCAAGCGGTTTATCGATTTTGTTTTTGTAATGCTTTTTTGAATATTAGCTAATTTTGTTTTGTGTTCATTTATATAATCTGTAATTTTTTTTTCTCATTTCACTATTACACGTGCAAAAAACGTTTCAGTGAAATATCTGTACATCTACGGAGCATACCATCTGCAAGCGCCGAGTAAGATAATTCCTGTAACTTCTGGAGAAGCATTAAGCATCGGCGGTAGATCGAGGCGAGCGACATCTTCCGGCTTCCTAGATCAACAACCACAATCCGTATTGGTAAATTTCTTTTAATTGTCAATCTACTCATAGCGAGATTATTTATTTTTTAAAGTTAAGCATTATATTTTAACACACTCGCACTTAAATTAAAATGAACCATTTTTTTTATCATTTATAGATCGCATTTTAGTTCACGAGCAGATTTTCTTTTATTCTTTGGAAATTTTTCTTTTCAATTTGGTAACGTGTTCGCCGGCAGCTTTTTTATTACAATTCGTTGGGAATAACACTTAATACTAATAGTTATTTACTACACCACCGAACATAATAATTTTAATATCTCGTTATTTATCAAAATTAATTTAATTGCTTTACGGAATAAGTTTTGACTTGTTAATATTCTTAATTAGATTAGCAGTTTATTTTATAATTTTTTCTTTTCTAGATACGAATTTGATTATTATTCAATCATTGTCATTTATCGGGCACTTAGATTTCACAGCTTCGAGTTTTAAGGTTTTGCCAAATAACCACAACTTAGAAAATTTTTTTTCGTACAAACCAGATCTTCATTCATTCATTTTCCGCTACTTTTTTAATTTTTTATTTACTGAAAACCAAACAGCGTTTTATTTCACATATCAATTGAACATATAGTTTGTAACCAAACAGTGCAAACGTGCTTGTCGATTTTAGTTAAAAAAGACCATAGACGCTGTAGCAAACACTTATTTAAAGTCCAAGTTATATCTCAACAGCACGGTCAACCTGGCAACAGGATACACTCCTTACTTCCTAATACCAAATCCGCACGACCATCTAGAAATGAGCCAAAGAAGCGAGTATGCCTCTGCGCTAAATGACCTCTCTGCTATATTCCGACGCGTCGGTAAAGCACTGTTAGAAGCGTACAAAAAAAAAACGTCCAGCTCTATAACGCTCGCCGCTGCAAGCTATCACTACGAGTCGGCGCGGCGACTTAATGTGGAGGCGAAACTTCACGCAACCAAACGCTAGTAAATTCTTCTCGGCCAAACTTGCACCGAGGTTTGTAAAGTGTTCGATCGTGAATAAACTTTCCGACGTGGTATATGAATTGAAGGACGAGAGTAAAGGCAGTGTAGGGAAATACCACGTCAAGGACACAATTCAAACCACTTAACACCATCGTGTCATATAGCGACCAATACACAGTATAAACACACACGATCACAAGCGTGTCTGTATGTAACACAACCCTACGATCTATTATTTTAAGCATTTCATTTTTATGGAAATATTTAAAATTTCCAACTTCCTCGCTACATTTCTTTTCGCTACAATCGAACATCTAACACCGATCCCGCCGATTAAAAAAAAACTTTTAAAACGCAGCGTTATTACTATAGTACCGAGAAACGTCTCGCCATAGCTTAATTAGTTAAATTAGGAACCACCAAACGGTCCGTAGTCTGACATGGCGATCACGTATAGCGAGGTATGATGTGGGAAGAATCTATGGACTAGACTCGATTAATTTTCAAAAGGTATGATAGGTTATACTAGTTTTGGTGAAGAAGGAATGAAAGCGAACGAAAGAGGAATTTCTGAACGAAAGTTTACCTGAATTAGATCGTCAATGTCAGATCCACCGACTACGTAAGGTTACCTACCTTTTTATCTTTTTATACTTAATGTTGAATTTTGTCCATTTGAATAGCCGATTTTTTGTAGTATCATTTTTTAATTCAACATCACACACCCCGGCAAACACCACCTAGCAACAATGGGGCCCAGACGTAGGAGACTCAACACACATAACACTCTCGCATCTGGTGTTAGGGAGGGCTCGTTTCGCATTGCAGTCTACCCACAAGAGAGAATTATCATCGTTTCATATAAAGAGACGTGCGCGATTTTATCTTTAAATCTTAAATTTAAACTTTAAACTTTAAATCAGTGCGAGTCTGCTCAAGTTTTTCGTTTTGTTTGTATCATAAAATCGTTTTATATTTCACTATTTTAATTGGCTGAAAGTAACAGTGTCCGAACAGATATCTCGCTATCAGGTAGATTGTTACAGACTAGTAGTCCCAGTCGCGAGCCACGGCCCATTGCAGCTGCAATAGCCTCCCTAGGCACCGAGCATATGTAAAGTATTCGACGAAGCTCGTCTTTATTATTAATATATTTATCTTTACATACACGCAACGTCGAGGGGTCGAAGACAGACGCGCGGTCCAGCGCAACGTCCTGGAGCGTCCTCCACTTCGGCCGGCCACCGCCGGGCGCAGCCAGCTCGACGCGCGTTCCAGCGCAACGTCCTGGAACGTCCTCCACTTCGGCCGGCCACCGCCGGGCGCAGCCAGCTCGACGCCTGCTAATCCTTCCGCCGCCCGTCCTTCTCGCCGCCCGGCAGCGCCCGCGAGCCAGCATCACCACCAGATCGAACACGAGAAACGGTACGATCTTTCGTCGATAAGTGTGAAACCAAAGACCTCGCGAAATGCCGTAATACCATCAGATCGCGCGATAAACCCTGCCGGTTCCATACGAACCTTAAGTGATAAGGTTTAGTCATTAGGTACGTTACGTACATTGTTAAGGACGACCTTCTTAGCACAGACTTTATACTAGGTAATTATACGGAACCGTCCTCGAACCAAAGATCCGACCTTCGCCGCTGAGCCCATCTGGCACACTTTAAATCGCTTTGTTACTAAAATTCAATCTAACGATTTTTCTCCATTTTTAGCATTCCACATAAAGGGTCAGCGGTCTTCAACCGTCCCCTTCGTTTTGCATCGACCTTAACTTCATTTTCATAAACACATTTATTTTTAATACGTTACCTTTGGCGCCCGAAAATATATACCTAGCTCTGTGCTTTTAGGTCAGTTTGAGGGATGAATTATACTTACCTAAATTTCATAGTAGACGTAAATTTTTATTACATGTTGAACTTCATCTTTCCTTAAACTTTTCAGCTTTTAATCCTAAATATTTCAATTTATATATTATGTCATTAATTTGAAAATTTTAATCTTTTATAATTTTCTTTACACTATTTATGATATGTGTTCTTTTATAGTACTTTTCAAAATTTATTTATAATATACGAAATATTAAATTTAAACATTTTGCATTAATTTCTTCAATTCAAAACAGAAAGCAGGATAATTATTACAGGTATTTTTATTTTGTTAGCCCCCCGATATTGTTTCGATATATAATGCCTTTTTATCGATTAACAGACATTTTGTATGCACATAGTTTTGCTCAAATAATTACCATAACAAGCAGTTTATAGGTTTTGTTTTTGTAATGTTTTTTTTTAATATTCGGTAATTTTGTTTTGTGTTAATTTATATAATCTGTTAATAATTATTTTTTCTTTCATTTCACTAATAGACGTGCAAAAACGTTACTGTGAAATATATGTACATCGAGGGAGCATACCACCTGCAACTACCGAGTAAGATACTTCCTGTAATTTCTGGAGAGATTGTAAGCAGATCGGCGGTAGATCGAGGCGAGGGACATCTTCCGGCTTCCTAGATCAACAACCACAATCCGTAGGTATCGTTATAAATTTCTTTTATTCGTCAATCTACTGATAGCGAGATTATTTAATTTATTAAATTTAGCATTATATTTTAACATACTCGCACTTAAATCATAATATAATAAACAATTTCTTTTTAGATCTATTTTTAGTTTACGAGCCGATTTTTGTTTTTTCTTTGGAACTTTTTCTTTTTAACTTGGTAACGTGTTCGCTGGCAGCTATTTCAATACAATTCTTTGGGAATAATACTTAATACTAATAGTTATTTATTACCTTACCGAACATAATAATTTTATTTTCTCGTTATCAATCAAAATTAATTTCAGTAGTTCACGGAATAAGTTTTGACTTGTTAATATTCGTAATTAGATTAGCTGTTTATTCTTATTATTCATAGGGGACTTAAGCGTTTTGACAACCTGATTATAATTTATTTTATAATATAAAAAATTATATATATTTAATATATACACATACAAGGTCCGACCTCCGCCGTTGAGCCCATCTGGCACACTATACATCGCCTTGTTACTAAAATTCAATCTAACAATTTTTCTCCATTTTTAGCATTCCACATAGAGGGTCAGCGGTCTTCAACCGTCCTCTTCGTTTTGCATCGACCTTAACTTCATTTTTATAAACTCATTTATTTTTAATACGTTACAGTAGGTACCACTACCTGTTTTTAATTGTAATAAATAATATTAAGAATATATAAATAAATAAATATCGTCATTCAATGCGGACGATTTCAGTTCCAGATTCAGTGACATGTTCAGCAATGGCTTGGAACAGTATGCGGGTGTAACGGTCGACTTGCGCGTCCGACCTGGTGCCACGCCGGTATTCCTGCGGACGCACCCTCTCGCTTACGCGTCGGTTACGTTTCGCTTGCGCGAGCGGCTCGCTTGGTGGAGCGCACTCTCGAGGCACTGCTACGACACGGAGTTATTACACCGATCTAGTCGTCCGACTGGGCCACGCCCGATTTTAACGGTAATCAAAGCAGATGCTATTGTTAAAAGTTTGGATATTGACCGTTTTCCGATACATCGAGTAGATTTATCAACAAAATTGAACGGGGTGAGCCATTCAGTAAAATCACTTATCACAAGTTTATACACAATTAGTATCAGATGAAAGTCGCGAAAATAAGCAGTAATTAACACCCATAAAGATCTGTTTAGGTATAATAGATTAATTTATGGGTTGTGTTCAAGTCTGGGAAAATTTCAAGGAAAGCCAAAACAGATGTTTAATATTGCACATGGAATTTAATATTATGTATGGAATATGGATAAAGTGGCGATCATATAAAAGACTTTTCTAAGAGCCGTGCATGTTCGCGACTTGCCGGTTCGTCGATGTCTTACGTAAATTTCAAAATCACATCCTTGACTGACCGACGGGTCTTGCACGATTCGACAGTCCTTTACAATATTTGCATCAACACGTATCATTGCCCTGAACTTTTGAAGCAGATCAACTTCCGTGTACCTGGTACCGCTCCACAAGCTCGAGCGCTCTTTTTGCGCTGCCTGAAATCAAATCCGTACCAATGCAGGTGTTCGTGTTCCCTTGTACAAAATTTGTCATTCGTACGATAGTAGCCTTGTTCCGGTTGACATTTTTAGCAATTCTCGTACCGTATATTTAAAGACAAAATATTGAAATTACCTACACGACACCTAATTGTAACAACACTTATTATATATTAATCATAATCTGCATGAAATGCTAAAGGTAAATAACGTATTTAATTTGATAAGACTTAATACTGTATCCGTATAAATTGCTTTCCAATTACCTCATCATGACACCATTTTTTTAAACATAATAGGTATAGTAAGGTATCCATAAAAGATAGACACATGCCATCGCAGACTTTTCTTTAGTCCTATAAAAAAGACACAATTCTTCCATTCATTATTTTGTTAAATCTCAAAGGGATGAGGCAGCGTTTTCGATGAAAGCTACCAGCCGGCTTGATTTTTTTCCAACTTCAACAACAATCGTCATATATCGACTAATTTCCACCAAACATTAATAAATTATACACGTAAACCTTCCTCTTGAATCACTCTGTCCATTGGTATCAACCATATGCCAATCCGTTCGATAGTTTTTGAGTCTATCGCGTTCAGACAGACAGACGCAACGGGGGACTTTATTTTGTAATATGATGTGATATTTATCTACCAGCTTTGAAAAGGTGAAGACATAATAAAATATTTTGTATATTTTTAAGTTATAGGTATATTAAGTTTAGAACGTTGGATTATTTTTTATATTGTTGTTTTGGGCGTGTTTAGTTTTAAATTCAAATATTTCGCGGCTAAATAAAATACATTAAAAAATTTATAATTTTATTCGAAGGTAGTAGAGAGAACTAACAAAATTTCGTGTACGTCGTATTAGTATTGTCTTGTCGTTCGCATTCTCTCGTTCGTAATTCTGTCGTTCGTACTCTCGAAGAATTATCGTATAATATTGTCGTTTGTCGTAAAACAAAGAGATAAATTTGTCGTAAATTATTCACAATTATTGTATCGTATCATATTAAAAACCGGAGATTTGAGATTGTGCTGCTGGTGAGTGTGTGACTCAACAAAGGCGGACTCCATACTTCGGCAAATATCGCTGGTCTAGGTGCGTGAAAGGGTAACGGTATTTCGAAGGTAAGTTAACGAACCAACGTATGCTGAAGCCTGGCCATGACACCGAAGCCAGCCTAAGGAGGAATCTGCAAAAGCGGTGAGTTCATACAATTTCATTCAGTAGCGCACATTGTCGAAGAATCCAGTTTCTTAAACAATTTATCGTCGTATATACAGTCCACACCCCCTTCTCGTAAATTAACCCCAACCCCCCATTTTGCCAATCACAAATAACCTAACATTTTTTGGCCCAGTCGAACCGGATTGTTGAATTCAGTAAAGTTATCGATCTTAGTTTTTTGTGATTGGTAAATTAAATTTATCGTCATTTTGTTAAATTAAATTTTGATTTAGAGATACCCGAAACTGGATTCTTGGATAAAATTTCAATTTCCGGTTTTGTCATATTAAATTGTAGATTGACATAGATTGGCGGATTTGTCAGTGCTGCCAACTACTGCCAACTAACATGTAAATTGGCATAGATTGACAGATTTGTCAATGCTGCCAACTGCTGCCAACTAACATTGACAGTTGTCAAATGCTACCTTGTTGAATACGAATGATAAGCTGTCACTTTGAATTGATTTGTTTACATAAATTTTCGTTTGAAGTTCGTTTAGCTTTCGAGTTTGTTTTCGTGTCATATACTTATTATTTTCGACATAAGGAATGGCAATGGTACAGGATCTATCGTCACCTATAGACATGGATTCTAATCGCGTTACACGAGATTACTGTGTAATGCGCCTTGAGCATATAGCAGATTTGCAAATTTCTGAGATTTTGTTATACTCGGACGGCGATATAAATTCTATAGTTGAAACGTTCCACGACGCGCAGTCGAAAGTTTTGTGTGCATCAGATGCACAAAAAATGCGTGATGAGTTTTCAGTCACAGCAAGTTTTGAACAAGTGTTAAGAAGTATAAAATCGAAACGGAGTGAAAATCGGTCACCAATTGCAAATATTAAAAGTGATTCAAGTTCAATTGAAACGAATAATCAACTTGTTGCGAAATTGCCTAAAATTACAATTAGGCCTTTTGATGGGAAAATTGAAAATTGGCTCGATTTCATTCAGTTATTTAATTCGCTCATACATCAAAGAAACACATTGTCGAATGTTGAAAAATTGCATTATTTATTGTCGAGTGTTCAGAATGAAGCGTATACTTTAATCAGGAACTTCCCACTTACAAATGAAAATTACATAGATGCATATAATACATTGTATAAGCATTATAATAAAAAACGACAGTTAACTGTTAAATATTATGAGAACTTATTAAACTGCGAACCTGTTAAATTTTCTCGATCTGGTGAATTGGAAAGGGTTCAAAGAACATTTTGTGACAATCTGTCAGTCCTAAATAAGTTTGATTTACCTGATAAAAATTTCATGTTAGTATATTTACTTTGGTCTAAGTTAGATAAAGTAACTAGAGAACAGTTTGAATTGGAGCATAAATCAGATGAAATACCTAAATTGGAAATATTGTTGGAATTTATTGAAAATCGTTATAGAGCATTAGATGCAGCGAACCCTGCTTCATCCCATATTAGTAGAGATAGTTGTTCAAATACAAGGTCAACGATTAAAGTTAATAATAACATATCGAAGACAAAATCTGCCTTTGTTGCGGCAGCTAATAAGTGTGTTTTTTGTTCTGGTGCTCATAGTATTTCAAACTGTCCTAATTTTTTGAAGTTAGATGTAGATTCTCGATTTAAAATGATTAAAGAAAAAAGATTGTGTATTTTGTGTCTGTCGCCCAATCATTCAGTTAAAAATTGTCGGTCGTCTCATCGTTGTGAACAGTGTGGATTCTCCCATCACACATTGTTGCATTTTAAAAATAAAAATACACATTTGATTTCCCCTGTGGACGTTCCTACACCAAAGCCATCAACCTCACATGATAGTGCATTAACAAGCATACCAACTAATAGCTCACAAGTTTTATTTTCAACTACTAAAGTACTTATTAAAAATAAAAATGGCAAATTTGTTCCAAAAAGAGCTTTATTGGATTGTGCAAGTGCATGCAATTTTATATCGGAATCTTGTGCAAGGTCTTTAGGACTTGCTATTGGGAACGTTCAACAGACTGTGAATGGTATTGGACAGACTGTTACTGAGCCTATCGGTTCATTGTCGTGTGAAATTAAGTCATTGAATAAAAAATCTTTAGAGGTTTTATCGATTAATACTCTTGTTTTACCCACTATTTGCCCTGAATTGCCATCAGGATTGGTTGATGCTTCAACTTGGCATCATTTAAAAAATATTGCTCTCGCAGACCCGCATTTCTATCAATCTGGCCCCATAGATATACTTTTGAATGCTGAAGTGTATGCTGCAGCGCTTCGTCCTGGTATTATACAGAGTGAACCTGGTCAGCCTACTGCTATCAACACAATGTTTGGCTGGATTGTTATGGGAGGGTGTCAATCTTCTCGTTTTAATACTTCTAATAATAATAGTTTTGTCGTCACACATGATTCCCGTTTAGAAAAGTCTATTCAACGATTTTGGGAACTGGAAAATGTATGTAGTAAAAATAAAAGAATACTATCGAGGGAAGAAGAACAATGTGAACAACAATTTATAAAAAATCACTATCGTGATAATGAAGGTCGATTTGTCGTTCCGTTGCCTTTTGTTGATTCGCAGAATAAACCTACTTTTGTCGGCTCTAGAGCAATCGCTCTTAAGAGATTTTTGTCGTTAGAGAAAAAACTAATTCACAATCGTGAACTCTACAAAAATTATATCGACTTTATGGTTGACTATGAGAACTGTGGTCACCTTGACCTTGTTGAACCACCAGTGGTTGATGTTGGTCAATTTTACTATATTCCACATCATGGTGTAGTTCGACCGGAGTCGGTTACTACACCTCTTCGAGTTGTTTTTGATGCTAGTTCATGTGATGTCAAGGGCATTTCATTAAATGGAACTTTATTACCAGGCCCAAAATTACAAACTAATATTTTCGAACTCTTACTTCGTTTTCGTTGGCATGCAATTGTTTTTACTGCAGATATAAAGCAGATGTATAGGCAGATTAAGGTCCCAACCGAAGATGCTGAATATCAACGCATTCTTTGGCGATCATCCCCAGATCAACCTATTCGTGATCTTCGACTATTAACAGTTACATATGGAGTAACCTCAGCACCATTTCAAGCTCTCCGTACTATCGCTCAAATGGCTCAACAATCTGGAACTGTTTGTCCTGCTGGATCGATAGTGTTGAGTCGTGATATTTATGTCGATGATGTTGTTTCTGGAGCGGACTCCATTGAGGAGGCTTACACCATACGGAATGAGCTGAATCAAATCTTATCGGCTGGGGGATTTCACCTTAGAAAATGGACTTCAAATAGTTCAGAATTCTATCATGGACTAGATATATCTGATTTATATTCAGATACCTTTCGTCAGTTCGATGACATGTATGATGTCTCATTGAAAGTTTTGGGTTTGTCTTGGTCACCTCAAACTGATAACTTTAGTTTTGGAGTAGTTGTCGAGTCACATAAATGTACAAAACGTCAAATATTGTCTGAAATAGCTCGCATATTTGATCCATTGGGATTTCTTTCACCAATAATATTTTTCGCTAAATACCTAATGCAGCTCTTGTGGGCATCAAAAGTGTCCTGGGATGACGAAGCACCTGAATTCATACTTAATGAATGGTTAAATTATAAATCACAGCTCTCATCATTAAGTTCTATCTCGATTCCTCGTAGAATGATTAGATCTTTTGTTGTAATGGAATTACATGGATTCTGTGATGCGTCAGAGCGTGGTTTTTGTGCAGTTATATATTGTCGGGTTATCGTTTCAGATAAGCTAATAATTTTGAGTACTTTACTTGTCGTTACTGTCGTTACTGTCGTTTTTGTCGTCGTTGTCGTTGTTGTCGTTCTTGTCGTTATTGCATTACACTGGTGGACGGGTCCAAAATGGCTACTTAAGTCTAAGGAACATTGGCCTTACTTGTCGTTATCGTGTGATGAAGAAACTGTTTGCTCTGAGCAAAAGTTATGTAGTTTGTTTTCCACAAGTAGTATAGACTTTACAACAGAACTTTTAAATAAATTTTCGTCTTTTCGTACGCTAAAACATGTTTTATCATATCGTTTTAGGTATTTACATAACTTAAAAGGTAAAAAGAAACTTCAGGGTCCTTTATCAACAGTAGAGAATAATACTGCTTTTAAATTTTTTGTTCAAAATGTTCAGAGAAGTGTTTTTGGGTCAGAAATTGATAAAATAAAAAGAGGTAGAGCAAATACAATTCATAAGCCTTTACGTAAACTGTCTCCGTTTCTTGATGAGGAGGATCTCTTGAGGGTGGGCGGCCGTCTCGTCCGCTCAAATGTTAACTTTGATGTCAAACATCCTCTGTTGTTACCTAGAGATCATCGTTTAACATATATGATAATTGATGAATATCATCAACGTTTTATGCACCCAGGCTTACAAACTCTACATAATTTATTAGCTCAACATTTTTGGATTATCTTACCGAAGCGTGCTATTGGATCTTTAATATCGACTTGCCTTTAATAATAGTTAATACTAATTTTAGTACCTAACTTTAATTTTGTAATTGTAAACTATTTTTTTTTATTTACTATTTTATTATTCTGTTTTCTTTTGTCGAAAATACTTCGTATTTTGGTGGGCGGAATGTTTAGTTTTAAATTCAAATATTTCGCGGCTAAATAAAATACATTAAAAAATTTATAATTTTATTCGAAGGTAGTAGAGAGAACTAACAAAATTTCGTGTACGTCGTATTAGTATTGTCTTGTCGTTCGCATTCTCTCGTTCGTAATTCTGTCGTTCGTACTCTCGAAGAATTATCGTATAATATTGTCGTTTGTCGTAAAACAAAGAGATAAATTTGTCGTAAATTATTCACAATTATTGTATCGTATCATATTAAAAACCGGAGATTTGAGATTGTGCTGCTGGTGAGTGTGTGACTCAACAAAGGCGGACTCCATACTTCGGCAAATATCGCTGGTCTAGGTGCGTGAAAGGGTAACGGTATTTCGAAGGTAAGTTAACGAACCAACGTATGCTGAAGCCTGGCCATGACACCGAAGCCAGCCTAAGGAGGAATCTGCAAAAGCGGTGAGTTCATACAATTTCATTCAGTAGCGCACATTGTCGAAGAATCCAGTTTCTTAAACAATTTATCGTCGTATATACAGTCCACACCCCCTTCTCGTAAATTAACCCCAACCCCCCATTTTGCCAATCACAAATAACCTAACAGGGCGTATATTATGTTTCGTAATGTTTGATTGTTTAGAAATAATTCATTTTAGCAAGCACCTTTGCTCATTGGTTAGGAATAACAACTAGTTCACAGAGAGAAGGCTGAGTTATTAGATTCTATATACCACGAATAGGCACTTATGTACTTTAAATATAATGCTGTTTATTCTCCAAGAAATAAATAAACCACTGAACTGCTATATTGACAGCAGAGATTCAGTGTGTGATATCACAGCATATGAACCTCTGACTTTAGTAGGTATACACAGACCCAGAAAGTGAAGATAGCGATATCACCTTCATTTCTTCTGACACTGATCTTAATATTTCTTTCAGTGACCTTCATAAAGTTCCGGATGTTCCGAACAAACGAGTAAGGAGGCAGCCAGAGCGTTATGATTTTTCGAACATATGCACCAAGTTGAGTCCCGATGCGAAGAGTTATCTCACCAGTGTCCGAGATGTCGAGGATAGTCCAGTAGAAAAATTACCTTCAGATAAATCTTTAGTGCAGTACAAGTGGGTGTTAAAAAGAAGTCACTAATGATAAGTGTGCGGTACAGAGCACGTTTAGTGGCTAAAGGCTTCACGCAGAGGCTAGGTATTTGATTATGAAGAAACTTTCTCACCTGTTGTAAGACATTCTACGCGAAAATTGTTGTTTGCTTTATCTGCACAATTAAATTTAGATATTACCCATTTCGATGTGAAAACCAATTTTTTAAATAGCTATATCAAAGAGGACGTTTACATGACTCAACCGAACATAAATTGTGATGTCAATAAGAAAAAGGTAATTGTTAAACACAAAGCAATATAGGGGTTAAAGCAGTCCTCTAGGTCTCGTTAAGAGAGTCATAAGCCTACGAGACGGCGCCCTTAAGGCGCCGCCCGTCAAAGGCATTAACACACCGAAGCATCCTCAATGCGTTCGGTCGTTGGTCATGCCAAACCCTATACGCTCTCCGGAGTATAGGTTGAGGAGTCGTTTAGCCGGTCGGGCTACACCTTCTGTGTAGAAATCCCAACCCGGCACTACCTGCGCGGTAGGTCGGGCGCGCAGGTGTCTGTATGCAGATTCGGCCCTCACTAAACAAAAAAAAAAAAAAAAACTGTATGAGAAAGTGCAGCAATGTCTATGTGAATTAGGATTCGAAAGGAGTCTCTTAGAGCCATTCGTTTTCACAAAAATGAATGATAATGGTAACATTATCATTCCCTTATACGTCGATGATTTCTTCATTTACTCTAGTAATGATAACAGAGAATAGACTGACAAATTAATATCCGCATTGAGTTTTAAGTTTAAGATTTAAGAATTTAGGACAGATTCGACAATATTTAGGCATGAGAATTACAATTGATAAAAATTCTACTTTTACTGGAACTGTTATTACACTTGGATCAGAAGCGATATTAGAACAGTCGCTTAAAAAGTTTAATATGTTAAATTGTAAAGTCGCTAGCACTCCTATGAAATTTAAATTATGCATTAGTAAAGCTGAAAATAATTATGAAATTTCATATCAATAATTGATTGGAATCCTCGTGTATTTTATCTGTACTTACTAGACCCGATAAATCTTTTTGTGTAAATTTCATTAGTCAATTAAATAATTGACACACAAATGTTCATTGGAATTATGAAAAAAGAATACTTAGATATCTAAAAAAACTAAAAAATTATTGTTTAAAATAAGTAAAGAAAAAAAATTAACTAGTATTTGTTGATGGCGGTCGAGCTAGCAATACCGTAGACCGCAAATCATGTACAGGTTATTGTTTCACAATGTCAGGCTCAGCTGTCTCCTGGGTGTGCAAAAAACTGAATAATCTAGGTAGTATGGAAGTCGAATACATGTTAGCTGAAGCTTGTAAAGAGGCTATATATTTGAGAGCTTTGCTTTGTGAACTTACAAGTAATCTTTGTACCTACTGTGCGTCTATTTAATGACAGTCAAAGTGAGCAGAAGTTGGTGGCAAATTATGTTTGTAATAGAAAAAGTAAACACAGATGTTAGGTATAATTTTATAAAAGATGTTGTCATTGATTTGGATTATTTGCCTACAACTGCTATGCCTGCTGATGTGCTAACCAAAGTCTTATATCCTATGAAGCATTATAAATGTATTGGGGATATGGGTATTAGTCAGGTAGTGCCTTTTATTTGCTGTAGTTTGGGTGTAAGAATATACCTTTGTTCGAGTCGTGTTCATGTCATGTCAAGAGGGGTACCCACAGACCTTACAGTATAGTTTCTAATTAAATTTCATATGCCTAGTAGTCTGGCTATTAAAGTTATTTTTTTTTTGTATATAGAAAATCTTAGAGTAAACCTGAAGTCTTTATCAGTTTTTAGTAGGTAAATCATAATCTTTGTTTATATCTATGTGTATGTGGTCATGACAATATTTATAGTCGTTGAGTGTACCTATGTACGTCGTTTAATCTTGACGAACCCAGGAAACATCCTTAGAGGGTTAAGCAACTATACTTTTCTTCTTCATCTTGTTAGAATTCGCAAATTTCGGATTTAAAGCTGTTATTTGTAAAAACTTGTACATTTAATTTTCAATTTTCTTTTTGGTATCCATCTTAAAAATAATTAACAATTTTTTGTCATTGGAAATGACTTTCATTTCGTTGGAGTATAGGGGGTCATTTGGGAGTTTTGTGAGACAGACAGATTGCAGGAAGAGTTTTCGAGATATCGAGATAAACGTGGTGTCAAAAGACGCAACTCGGCGAGCTCTATAAGATGGTAAAAGACAATTTGGAAAAAGTTGAAAAAGAAAATTATCGGCAAAAAACGAAAAAGTGGCCATATTTTTCCCCGATTTTCATTTTAGGAGCCCGATATCTCGAGAACTAGGTCCGAATAAGAAAAAAATAAAAAAACGGCTCGGGGTAATTAGACAGGGGATCGATTGAGACTAAAATTGTTAGAATCGGACAACCGGAATCGGTGGTTAAGGGTGCCCTTAGTTGGAAGTCGGATATACGTCGGTGTTACATTTTGTACTAATTCGGCTTGTTCGATCGAAATGTCGTACAGAATGTTATATTTCGAAGTTCTAAGCTTATTCAGGTACAGTTATTTTTCTGAAAAAAATTTATTTCGAAAAATATTATCCAAAATATGTGTTTACTTTATTCCGTTAGGTTCATTTCCAATGTCGTAAGAAGTTCGTGCGGAAGCAGGAGATCCGTTGATTTTTTATATGAAAAACCGTACATTTGTGAATCCATAACTGTGTAGGTATATGATGTTGTGTCTGTCTTTGTAACAATTTGTGAATCGCGAAGCGTATGAAGTTGTAAGATATAGGTCACCCACCCAGCTTTAAACAATTTGAGCGCGCGACTCTCATTTCGTTCTATTTAGTACATACGTACTGAGGCTGTTCGCACGGTGAAATCCGTTATTGCGTAACTTCCGGTAAAACACTTAGGTATAAAATAGGTTGTGTATCGAATTTTTCGAAAACGTTAGCTCACTCGATGCCTAGGCACACAAGATTCCTGAAAATTATTTTAGTGCGATTAGACAAATTTGGTGCTAAGGCACACTTATAAACTTGTGTGCTAACAAGTACACTAAATTCTAGAAAGTATTTTGGGTGCGATCGTGCACACTTGGTGTTTAGGCACATTTGAAAAACTTGATGCTCATAAGCACACTAAATAGATTCTTGAACTTGTTTTGGTACTGTTTGGGCACACTTAAAACTTGAGCGTTCGTGAGCGCACTAGATGCCCAAGACTGTTTTGGTGTTAGGAAGCACACTTGCTGAAATTTGGGTGCTCTTGAAGCATACTAGTTCTTGATAAAAATATTTCGATGTTAATAACCCTGGTTAATGCTTGGAATATTTGAGAGCTCACACGTATAGGATCATTGGGTCCCGTAAAAACTTTTTGAAACTCGTTCGCATGCTGAACTTCTATCGTCTTTCTACGTAGATCTTGGCTCGTTTGTAATTTGGTTGCTGGAAGTTAGCTCTGTCGACAGTACAGGAATGCCGTGTTACCGTCATATATCTGTAACTAGTAGTAACTATCCATATTCGTTACAACTGGGTACGCTTTGAAGATATACATTTTTTGTTATAAATAAGCTAAGTCTGGCGTCATAAAGTGATATAGTGATCAGTGTTTGTACACCTCTAATTTAATCTAGTCTTATCTAATCTAATAGCTAGCTGAAGAGACTGGCCTAAAAAATGGTACCAAAGATATTATCAGGGGAAAATAATTTGTGTAACTTGTAAGCAATTCGTATTGTCAATAATTGGTCAGAAGGGTACCCACAGACCTTATATAGTATATCAAAAGTCTAGATTTCATATGCCAAGCAGTCTGATTATTAAAGTTACATTTTATTTAATAAAAAAAATGTTAGAATAACACTGAACTCATTATTTTTTGTATTTGCTGAATTTACAATGTACCATAGTTTTTAGTTAATTATAATTTTTGTTTATACCTTTGTGGTCATGATAATATATTATAGTCTTTGTGTGTACCTACGTACGTTGTTTAATTTTGACGAACCCAAGAAACATCCTTAGAGAGCTTAGCAACTATATCTATATAGATTAGTTTGATTGTACGCGACTGTACTCGGTCAGCTTTCAAACCCGAAATCCCGAGACCATAGAGCCATCAACGGACTGAAGGTAGCTACAATTGACACTCACTTCGAGGCAACGCGAGTTCAGGGTAGGCGTTTTCTTGTAAGTACTTGTATATAGACACTGAAATCTTTAAAATGTTTTTTAGAGACTTAACCGTTACAATATTCACGTGTCAAATTAAAATTTTATTGTTATAATATTTAAACTCAAATTATAAAAAAAAAGATTTGATTTTTCGTATGTTTGTAACGGTTACACTAAAAACTACATGATTTTAAAAACTCTTTCACCTATAAAGAGCTACATCATCAGCAAGTAGATAACACGAGCTACGGTTTTTTTTTTAATTACACTATATTATAGTTAAATCACACTCAATTATTATAGTTAAGTCACAATAACCGTTTTTAGCAACAAGGGTTACAACAATTATGGGTGTGGTTAAGTTGTGGCCTTAAGAAGTGGCTACGCCAGCGTAATGTACATGTATAACATCGATCAATAAGTAATAAATATGTAGTGACAATATTTTCTGCAATACACAAAATTATCGTGTAGAAAAATGACGATTTTTAAATTTCAAAAAATGAAGTATGTTACAGTGAGTGTGAGAGATACGGCACCTAATTTTTTGTTAGTGTTGCATGCAATGCTTTCTCTTTTTTACGATAAATAAAATAAATTTCAAATTTAAATTTTAAAATTTCAAATTTATTTTTATTACAATCAACAATTTAAGAAGTGATACATTATTTCGTATTATTTATTAGATGTTTTAATATAGAATTGTTTACTGCTTTTACACGTCCCTAACCCAACGAACGTCCTTAACCACACAACCATTTTATTTTTAAATACCTATATATTATAAAGCACTATCTGTTGGTAAGTACGTAAAAATATGTGATTGTGAAAAACTATAGAAATGCTTCACTGCATTATACACGCCACCTCTTAATGAAAACTTGCATTCATTTGTTTACATACTTATAAAAGAATTCTGCTACGCCCCAATCGGCGTAATATGAAATCCTATAATTTTCTTAAAGGAAAGGTTCAAAACGAAAATTATTTCTCGAATAGAAACATATAGACCTATTGAGTTTTCGCAAAGTTTGAACAGATGTCGCTAAATGTTTTTTTAGTGTTGTGTTTGAATAATAATTTTATTACGAAATTTTTTTTAACTAATTACTGAAAACATCTTAGGCGTCTCGAGACTGCAACAAGTTCCAAGCCTAGAGAGCTTGCGTAGCTTTTGTTTTACACTATTAAGTATTGTTAAGCCCTATCTATTGGTAAGAAAGTATATCAATATATTGATTGTGAAATATATCAGGACGTCATAAATATTAAAGGATGAGCAAATACACAACGCATCTATGTAAAACTTATGGCTGTATCAAGGATGTAGCCAACCAGGGATTTTTTTCTGACCTATGTACATAACTATCACTGACTCCGTGCTTCAAAGAGCATGTTATGCCATCTGTCCCGGGTGCCATCAATAGATGGCAGTCGTCAAAATCCAGCAACCTGCACTGCAGCAGCGTGGTGGATTAACCGCCAATCCCCTCACCCTGGGGGAGGTTTAGCCCAGGCAGTGGGGCATTAATGGGCTGGTGGAAATGGAATAGATCTAATCTAATAGAACGTAAGAGTGGGCGATAAATATAAATAAATAAAACAACAAATATGTGATTGTTACTGTATATGTAAATATAGGTATAAATAAAAATATCTTGTTATTTCATTACCTACCTACAAAGACATGTAAAAATATTTTAATTAAACTATGCATCAAATCACTTTCCGGTGACATGTTTCGGAACCGGACTTTTGCTTTTGCTGTAGAATGTGTCCAAAAATAATCCTGAAAAAAAGAAGAATTTTGTCAATTACTTGGAAGATATATGAGAAGTGTTCGCAGATTGACGGTAAATTTTCATGACTTTTCATGAAAAATCGAGCGCCCTTTGAAAGCAGTACTACAGTAAAAGCCTCTCCATTTTGACACCGAGGCACCCTCAGAGGGCAATAAATAAAGCTCTTTTCCTCGCCAGGCATGTTTTTTCGGCAGTCCTTTATTGAGAGGCTTATGTATAAAAAAGCAATTTAGCCTTTCCATTCACCTATCTGAGCAATTATTCACTTAGTGCGTATTATAATAACTCTCAAAAACAAAACAGTTAGGTGTGTGGGATGTCCCAGATATTATTGTTATTTATCAATGCAGTATCGAAATTCTCACAAGCTATTGCTATTTGTTTCAACCGACGTGGGCTTCTCTCTGCGAGTCGGATAAAGATAGCATTAGTGCACGACCAAGGTCGCGCGACTTTGATAGTTTAAGCGTTCTTAAGAAATTTAATACGTTTTTTTTTATTTTATGAGCGTAACCCCCAGACCAGTCAACCTATAGACCACGCTTTAATAAACGTCAGTACGAAAACGAAATCGCCAAAAAGTGGCGGGGTGCGGGGAGAGGTCGGCTAGTTTTCATTGGCTCGTTCAAAATTGACAATTTAATGGCTTCCGACGTGCTTCCAACTGACGGCTCACTAGTGACGTAGTTATGTAGTGTCACTACATAGCCTTGGCGAATACTACTCCCTGTCAAAGCGTGGTCTATAAGGTTGACTTGTCTGTGGCGTAACCTAACGAAACACTTGTTTGAAGCAGTGCATGAATGAACAATAAGAAGTAGTGGCATGAGAGAGAAGATTGAATAGCATATGTGTACAATTTATGATTAATCAATGAAAAAAATCGAAATTCAACTAAAAGTAGACAGAAATAATCAAAGTGTAAATACTGCTTATGAGTTATTAAATTATAAATTATTTAAAATCACATGGATTTTTATCAAGATAAATGATTAAACAAATCACTAATTTTATTTGAAAAGGGTCTGAGCGCCATATTTTGCGTTTTATTATTACGTCAAAGACACCAAATAAAAATACCGAAAATTGGAATTCATATGGCAATATTTTGATTAATAAAAACGTTCGTTACCTGAAAACACCAAGATTGCTCCTAACCACTGTCGGGGTTGTAGGACATTGCCAAATATTATAACTGAAGCTAGGACTGTGAAGAATTTTCTAGTTGTCGTCACAACTGAACAAGGCAGCGGTCCAAACTCAGCCACCTGATGATATATGACAAATATTATTATTATCAGATGTATCTGATAAAGCAGTTCTACTTTCTATTAAACATCAAGAATATTATTACTATGAAAATAAGTACAGTATAATTTATTTCAATAAGGACTAATAATTTTTCACTCAGAGATGTCACTATTTAAGACTGAGGTAAGGTCACCTGTCACACGATAAAATACAAAGTAATTAATTGAGTTTCATTATAATTTATTCATTTTTTATGTATTCATAATTATAGGTACAAGTGGCGAAGAGTGATCGTTATAAAAATAAAAAATTTAAAAAACCCCAACACAAAAAAAAAACATTTAAAAATTCTGAACTAATACAGCTTTACAACAAAATATAGCTGCTTAGATATAACCATCAGTCCCAGACACCTTTACGCCTTTAGTACACCTACGCGTTCGTATGCGGCAGCGAATCTCTGCGTAACTAAAGTCTATCCGTTATATTAGACCTCAGACGCTGGCGTCGGTATCCTTTGAGGCGGCAGCCAAGTGCCGGCGGTTTTCTTTGTGAACTTTTGTCGGTATGCGGTGTCCACGTGTCAAAGGGTGTGGGTTAATATAATGGACAAACTATACTGCGGTAGCGAAATATCTGCGGAACGTTAGTACGCTGCAGTTTTTTTCGCAAAGAGACGTCATTGTAATTTTCGTGAACTACGGGGTGCAGACGTCATTTCAGAATGTCGTCTGAGTCGTCTCAGTCATCGGTTTCAGATTCTGAAGAGGAAGAATTGTTGTTACTGGCGTCAGTATAAAAGAGAAAGCGAAGAATATGGGTGCACGAAATTCTTGGCACTTTCCTCCATGCTAACACCTCTTTTTTGTACGTATTTTTATAATCTGCGTGACCAACTGCATATAGTTCGGGATAATTTCGAATTGAATTCAAAAAAATTTAAATATTTTAGGCTTCCATGGTGCGACAATCTGCCCTCACCGATAGAACGCGTGCGGACGGACACCTTGCGATGCGAAACGCCACTAGCGAAACGTCTGCGTCTGTGTAACGACGATTTCGCAGTTCCTTGCGAAACAATACCGACAAGGACGCAACTATTTCATGTAGTTAGTGCTAGAGTGAGACATAGCGTATGCGAAATTCCGCCATACTACCTACTTACAGTTTTTTAGTTGTTTCGCTGCCGCATACGAACGCGTAGGTGTACTAAAGGCGTTAAGGTTCAAATATAATTCGAAAATGAATTAAACCTTTTTTGAAGAGACAAAAACTTTGTCTATCATTTAATATTTTTTAAGAAATTATAGACTAAATGGAGTAGGTATTTAAGTTTTTTTTTTTATTTTTATAAATTAGTTTTCAAGGAATAATCGACCACCAAAAATTATTAACTAATGAAGTCAGTACTACTAATAATAGCTATGATGTTCAACATATTGCACTTGTTTCTATAGCGGTTGATTGGCCATGGAGACCTATTTCTAAAATTACATTAAATTTTGGATCATCATCAGCCCATTTTTACCCCACTGCAGGGGCTTAGGCTTCCCCCAGGGTGAGGAGGGGGGGCTTGGAACTTAAATCCACCACGCTGCTCCACTGCGGGTTGGGGACTGTAACGACCGCCATCTATTGACAGCGTCCGGGACCGACGGTTTAACGTGCCCTCCGAAGCGCGGTGTCAGTGATATTGTGTACTTAAGCCAGAAAAACTCATTGGTACACGCCCGGATTCGAACCATGGCCCTATGGGCCTTATAAATTAGAGACAGGTTCGTTGCGCTTTGGGC
This sequence comes from Luffia ferchaultella, assembly GCA_949709985.1. Classification (NCBI taxonomy): domain Eukaryota; kingdom Metazoa; phylum Arthropoda; class Insecta; order Lepidoptera; family Psychidae; genus Luffia; species Luffia ferchaultella. The sequence continues at coordinate 12,074,295 of OX453260.1, read as the reverse complement.
TATCACGACACAAATTTTGGATCATATTACAAAATTTATAACAATACCCATACCCATTAGGTGCAAATGAATTATCGTTTTATATTACAAACATAAGTTACCATAAAAAATATGAATAATTGTCCCAAAGCTCCCATAAGAGCGAAGGCAGTGATGTATGCCATAACCTCCGGATATCTGGATACAAAATTGATGAACTTGAAGATTTCCCCAGTCATCACAACAGCCATTGATAACATTATAGTAGACCTTAAAAAAAAGAACATAATTAGATTATGCCTAGCCCTCAGTTCGTGGGATGTATGATGTATATTTAAAAACGTGAAGGAAAAGCTTTAAACCCCTTTTTAAGCATATTACGCGCAGGGAGGAATGTGGTATTTAGCATTATAAAAGTTTATGTGGAGTAGAAGTGCAGGAAGCTAAAATCTATATACAGGATGAGTTTTTCAGATGGGACTGTACGGCCAAATTCTAAACTATAAGAAATTGCAAAAGTGTTCAAAAGATTGATGAGCTCAATTTTTTAGGGAAAAAACTGCGTATTCACATTTTTGATAAATTTGTTACTTTAACAGGGAATCAAACCACTTGTTTTCATAATTTATATATTAATATGTAAACAGAAAACTTTGTACTCCTTTTAAAGTATATTTTGGGTACGGAAGAGTGTGAGGCTTGGCATAGGTAAAGTTTATACGGAAAAAGAGTGCCAACAGCTAAAACACTGTCAATTATACGAGTTTAATAGTCTGTTGTTTCAAGCATTTTCAATTGACTTACTCTCGCCTATTTATTATTGATGGTTTAAAAAAAGTGAGTAAGATCGAAATTCGACCGCTAGGTGACCACTAGTTTATATTATTATTAATCTACAAAAAATTATTTCTTTACAATCTTAATTAGAAAACTACAGGGAAAGCATTTTTTTAAAATAAAATTTCAATACAATGTTAGTTCTTTAAGGAGCCAATTGATGGCGCTGGTTGTTTCTTTGTATTATTCTCAAAGGTATTTCTTGAACTTGACCAATGGGCTGTTTGTGAAATAAATTAAAAAAAAAAACTGAATAAAATGACAATAAAGATGTGTATGCAACACTCAAATAAATAAATAATACTGCAGCGACGGGGGCAAGGAAGCACATTCAGCGATTTTATAAAAAAAAAACTACTACAGTACTTTGCACTGTATCACATTGCAATGGTAACACTCAACATAAGTTTCATAGTATAATACATACCACCAATTTGTATTAAGCATCATGGAGTATGCTGTCGGAGACGATTCACTCTTTATTCTTTCCTATGAGAACGAAATGAAACCATTGAATACAATGTTGTAGAATGAAAAATTTTATATAAAATACTCGGATAATATACGAGTACGCTGAAAATGTAACACATCAACAGAATTATCATAGTTTTGAGTACCCTACACATAATACAATATTGTTTTGTTTCCGCCGCGTTTTTTCCAATGATCTGTAGTATCGTAAGAAACGCGGCGCCCCGCTACTAGACTTAGGACATAATTTTGTTTTTAAATTTATTTATATGTCAGTGGCAGTTACGCCATTAGCTAAATCAGAATACATTTTTTTAATAATAAACTATAGCACATACTAATCTATATTTTATATCTATAGTTTTACTAATATATTATGGATAAAACTGTATAAGTATAATTGAATATAATGTTTAATGCTTTAGTAATTCACGCTCTGAGGTAGGAATAGGGTGTGTCACGCAAAACTTTTGTAGATGGCGCTCTCGGCGAAAGTACCTTCTTCTTTTTAATTATAGCGTTTTCTCTTTATATCGATTTCGCCAGTGTCGAGTTATTACTTTTATTACTTTGTTTTGGCTGTTAGGTACCTACTTTGAGTGTATCAGAGCAATTGAAGCGTCGCGTTCAATTTGAAATAAAATACATGTTCACGGTAACAAAAAAATAAGCAATGAAACAGTTAGTATAGTTGGTACTAACAAAAAAAATAATTAATTATTTTATTTTATTTATATTATATTTAATAATATTATTTAAATTCAAAACACATTCAACCTTCTTTTCATATTGTGATATATTATGTGAATATATAATTATATATATACATACATATGTACTTGTTCATAAAAACTCCAAATTATGAAACTGACAGTTGATTAAGTACCGTTCCTCATGCGCCACCTGACGAGATAAAAGGCAGTGATACACCCCAGGGAAACATTACCTTAAAATATAGCATGCTAAAACAAAATTAAGCATGTCTTGGAATTGTCTATGGTGATAGTTCACCCTGTGTTCTGATTGGCTTAACGCTTGCGTATGTGTCGCGCAAATATGGTAGGTTTTGTTAATTGTTTACTATACATTGTTTGTCAAAATAGTCATCAATGCAACTTGAAAGTAAAAGAATTTGAAATTAAAATATTCAGTTGATAGAACAAAACAGTAATAAGTTTATTTAGATTCAAAATAATTTGTAAAAGAATTAATAGATTATATATATATATATATATTTTCTTAATGTCAATAAAGTATAATATGCATAACTAAGGGACACGCTCATTGTTCAAACACAGCATATTAGACATGGCACGCATCTTCCAATGATCTGTGGTGCTATTAATTAACGTTAGCCTTAGATTAGTTAAACATAATACTGACCTGAACTGCTCCAGTTAAACCATCCATAGTCAATGACAGGAGGAGCAAAATTTCACCAATGCCAAAACCTTGGTCTGAATTCCCTGTTTTGTTACCTTGATCTTTGTACATGAATAATACGACACCAATCACAATGAGGAATACAAAAATATATTTCTTGAATAAATACACTTTACGTCCGATTAATACGCCTAGAATCATTACTGGTATTGGTTTTGCAGCTTTGCCAACTACCTGTAACATAAATAAAATATACATATAGTTATGTAGCTATAGTCAACAATTATTGTATTGTTTTGTTAGCTAAAGTTAGACAAACACATAAACAAAATATATAACAAGGAAGTAAACTTTAAAATTTTATATATTGATTAAATTTTACTTTGACCGAGTGGTTTGAGACATTAACTATAGAGCCAAGGGTTGTAGGTCTGATTCCCACCCGGGACAAATATTCGTGAACATAAACATGTCTATTTGCACCATGTCTGCTTGTAAAATATTTATACATATACATATTACAAAGATTTTTTTTAAATAATTGAGGGTGTATATCAGTTGTCTAGTAACCCACAACACAAGCATAATACTTGTTTACTTTAGGACTAGATGGTGCTGTGTGGGATGTCCCATATATTACTATTATTACTTTGAATTTGTTAGTAACTTTCAAGTCAGATATCTTATTAAGTTATTATTTCTATCTTTCTTTGCAGATGTAAAACCAACTACATATGTAAGAACTAAAATGTGGCCATGAATGATATATGTCAAATATGTGGGATAGGCACAGGATGAAAATATAGTTGTGATTTGATAATCTACAAATCGAATAATACCTGTGTCGGATAATTGATCCATTGTAAAGCCATATTGGAACACACCATGGCTAGTAAGTATGTCAAAGCAGAAAAGAAATAATACACTTTCCTTGTGTGATCCACTTCATGCTCCCATGATAGCTATAACAAAAATAAATAATACCTACATAAATGTCTCAACCTATACATTCATGCTTTGAGATCATTAATTTGACTCAAAAATTCATATTTCCATCCACAGGGAAATCATTACTGCAGTTATCAATATGATCACTACAATAGCGAGACAAGCAAACATATTTCTATTATGTAATTTTCATTGGTATATTAATTCTCATTCTATCTAGTGATATATATCTAGGCTAATCATATAGTTTGACTAAAGCGATTTCTAATTAATCAACTAAATGGCAGCATGGCGCTGTGTGAGATATTCCAAATATTATTATATACCTCAGTCTTAAAATAAGTTTAGATCTAATAAAATATATAAAAATCTGTTGTTTTGAAAACTCATACAGCAGAGAAAAGGATCACTAGTGTAATTCTAGGCTCAGCTTTATAAAGAGGGAATAACATTCATGTTTAAATAACAACTTTATTGTATGCCTTGGTTGGATTTATATCCATTTAACAATATTTTTTTCAGAGGAAACAGTAATTTTTATTTAAAAAAAAATTGAAAAAAATCACTAATAAGCCTGAAAACCTGAGCAAATTTAAAAAAAAAATACAATAACAACCAAATATATGGGCACTCTGACTACTGTTCCAACTCAATAGGAACATAAAAATTGTGATGCAGCGAGTGTTCCGCCGAGCACCACCCAAACCAATTTTTCACCCATTACTAAAGTTAGGTTAGGAAATTTGTACTTTCTTTTAATTCGAATTAGGGTATATAAAAATAGTATTCTCAAAATTTAGTTTTTTTTTGTGATAGTGTTTTTTTGTTATTATAATGTTCTTGTTACGGATTGATAGTTTTGTAAGTTATTGTTCTTATTCTTAATAGATTTTAAATATATAACGATTTCGATTTGTTTTGCTATTTGACTGAGTATTAATAGTTTTCTCATAGTAATTTTTTTGTAAAACATTAGCGCTTTCCAATGTTGCCTGCTAAAAAGCTACAAAATATTTAATCAAGCTTAAAGGCGAGGGGCGTGGGAACCTCATGCAGTAAATATTTTTTAAGGGAATGCGAAAAAAAATTGAGGGCTTATTTGTTGCTCGTCCTAAACCCTAACTTAACCTATTTTTTTGAAATGATGGACCACAAACACCTATCTTAGCCGGATTTCACATTGATCATTGTTATGAACACAATTTTGATTAGGCAGTATTGGAAATCCGACCCCCGACCCAAATTATACATTGCTTTATGGTAGGCTAAACTCAATTGTTTCTCACCATTATTATTTGCGCGAAGATGAAGCTCACGAAACATTGTATCAATACAAGTGATAATGCACACGTAAACATTTCATTGTCACCATACTTGCTCCTGGTTATTTTCTCTTGTAGCATACCGAAAATAAAATAACAAACAAATATTGCACCAGCATAAAATATGAATCTAAATTCACTTTTAATTTGGACCATGATGGTATATTATTATGTTTGTACTAAATTAAAGGAATGGTACACGTTTTAATCTATAACTTAATCAGTCTTACTAATCTAATACGTTGCAAAATAACATTTAACTTATTTCACATTTTGAAATCCCTTTTCGGACACGTATTGTTAATTTATTTGTCATTATAGAAGATTGATGATTGAGAAATTGACCGCTAAATTGACAAATGATCTTGATTGAGTGCGATTGTCAATAATAGGGTGTATCATTATCCTTTTCGCTCGCCAGGTGCAAAAGCGACGCAAAGAGTATATAAAGGAGCTAAGACTAAATGTTACCACAAGTGGTATATTGTTTGCTTCTTGATTTAATATTTTGTGGTTTAATTCTTAATGGTAACACTATTGGACACCAGCCAGCCAGTTTGCCGGCCACAGACAATCATCAGACAATCAAACCCCAAACCCTGTGATCAATTCAATGTGATCATCCTGTGATGAAACATGAAACCAATGCAAAATAGGTGTGATGCAGAATAAAATTCAAAAGATAATAAACAAAATTGCAAGTGCAATACAAAATGATAGAAATCAAGAAATGTGTAGTTATTTATGTATTGAAATGTAAATAAATATTGAATGATTCGTTAGCATTGAAAATAAGCCCTGTTATATTAGTATTTCCCCACAATGTTAGTGGTGTCAGTGTTTTTCTCACTGGTATTTGCAATGATCAATGATTTACCAGGAATTTACATCGTATGAAGATATTTATTTATTAATATTCGATCACTGAGTTTACAAACAATTTTAGTAGGTACCTATAAGAATATATAGAATCTAGAAAATGTCCCGAAAATCGATACTATTACTTGCCGTTACTGTGATCCTATTATATTTCTCTATTATTTTATTTATGTTATCACCACTACATCGTGGTCCAAGAATATACTATCAAAATAATTACTTGAACCACTTTTCTTTGCGTCAAGCTCCAAGCGTTAACTGGTGTAAAGAGTTACATTGGAGGACACCACCTTCACCTGATGTGGTAGCTTTGGTTTCATTTCCCGGGAGTGGGAACACATGGTTGAGATATCTTCTACAACAAGTTACAGGTGATACTAATAAGTGGTTATATTTAGTGATATACATGTAACTTTCAACTAAATTAAGATGATATGAGTTCTGGTATCAACAAATATTTGTTACTGTTTATTTTAATCTATGATAATAGGTATTTATTATATTTTTGATAAGTCACTTAACTGTATCTTAGGATATTGTTGTATTACTACACTTTCTATACACATTTACCAACACTAAGATTTATTATTTTCTGGGTTTCCAAAATTACCACCCTAAATGTATTAATAATAATTTATATGTGGTCGGGGTAATGGCACAGAAACAACACTCAGAATTTTTAGAAATGGTAAAACATGAATAACCATAACTTATTATCTACCCGTTACAAAGACATTAAGTGTCATTATGACACTTGAAACTAACAGTTGATTAGATACTATTATAATGTTCATCTTCTGGTTGGCTCGTCACTCCCCTCTGCGGTGCTCCTCACATTAGTCTTGTGCCTGCTCGGACAATAAAGAGAGCGCTCCGTACTAATACAAATTAGTTTGTGTACTAGTACTAATTAGTTTGCATACTAGTACACTCGAATAGTACTTTTAGTACTATTCAAGCTGTGATTTCGGACGTAATTGTGTATATCTGTTATGTTAGGGTACTATGGGTTAGAATTACAGTAATGTTATCAATTGATCCAGTTCCATGATGCCTGTAATGTATGGCGTAACTATATAAAATTATTTTATAAATTAGGTGACCAAAATTATTTTTATTTGCTTTAAGTATCTTAATAGCTTGAGCCAATCTAAGTACTTATGTATTTTCTAATGGAAATATTTTGAAATAGAATAATATGTGTATGAATTTGATAACATTATAGAAAACCAATTAGGTACTTATTTTAATTCATCGTTTAAGAAGTCAACCAAGATTCTTATCTCTTCCTACTCTAAAGAATTTTGAAAAATTATTAATTCAATAGGTATTCTGAGTTATTCCAATTTTTTTTTTTCAATAGTGTAAATTGTGCTCTTTCACAAATATCAAACAAACGTTATTAAACGGTTGCTTGTAGTCGCTCGCGTTTACATTCAAATCAAAGAGCAATGTACTAATAGACCGAATGTCCGAATAACATTTGAGTACGGAAGCGTTTCTGTTAGTTCGCAGCAGAGTTACGTTTCTTATTAGTACTTCGTACATGTACTACACAAGACTACCTCACATATGGAAACGTAACCTAGCCTAATTTATCTATTTAGAAATGATGGACCATCAACCTATCTTGGCTGAATTTTGAATGGATAAAAAAACTCAATTTAACAGATATGAAAAGGGGTGGTTTTGGAAACCCACTTAATCCTTATTTTACATATTCTTTAAAAAAAAAAACTAATGTTTTTTAGGAATAGTAACTGGGTCTATTTACATGGACTATGGTCTCCGAAGTCATGGGTTCCCAGCAGAGAATGTGACGGATGGATCAGTATTAGTTGTCAAGACCCATGAAGCTCCTCCTCTTGAATCTGATAAGTTTAAAGCAGCAATTCTTCTCATAAGGAATCCTAGAGACGCAATTCTAGTAGGTATCCAATTATTTGCAGATTATGGTGTTATGTCATTTCAGAAGTATTCTTTTACTATAAATTGAAATTATAATGTTGCAGGCAGATTTCAACAGACTTCATAAAGGTCATATTGGTACAGCACCAAAATCAGCATTCAGACCAAAAGGAAACAATCCAAAAAAATCTGGTGAGATATTAAATTTTTTTTAACATTGTTACGGGCTACTGGTTCGGATGTTTGGGATGCACTGAAACAGTAATTTTAGTTCACTTTATTTTATTACAAGACCAAATCACAAAATAATTTAAGAGCAATGAATATCGAACACAAATTACACCGTTATATCACTCCGCACTTCGCAACTTATCGCGCTTGACTTATTTAAAAAAAAGCCGTCCGTTCGACTCTGATCATCGCCTTAAATACTCATCTCCCCTCCACGAGTCAGACGTCGCAAATATTCTAAATCTCGAACATTTAATTTATCAATTACATTTCTATTTTTAAACCTTACTCGAGTGTGGGAACAAAATTTAAGCGCCGGCGCCTAATAAAAATGTGCGTTGATTTTTCGAATTATTGAGATGTATTTCTTTGTACAAGACCATCTCATGAATTCTTTTTTTAATTTGTGGAATTTATTTCTCTATCTGGATTTTTCTGTTTTATTGAATGACCGTGGGAACTCTTTTGAGTAAGTTTGATGAGCTGTCGATGTGCTATTATAGATAGGCGTCACAATATGATAGTTTGTATTTTATTTAAGTATGTATTTCTTTTCTAATTATAATACCAGTTAAAGAGTATATCAAATATGACTGATATCTTAAATATTTTTATAATCCCAGGTTCTGTAAGTATGCTTAATAAACTTACCAAAAAGTTTTTTATGTATTTATTTTGCTAAACGGTTCACAGCCAAATTCATGAATTTCCACATAAATTTATGTCACCGTTGACAGTGATGACACTTATTTAACCTTTCTCTATTCTTGACTATTAGTGGGTAGTAGCTACTCAACTGTAACTTGAAATCTTGTTGACATCTCACATCAGTCTGACACAAAATATTTTTTTAATAGATTTGCTCTTAACATGGTCTTTATGACATTAAAACTTGTACCTTAACGTATTTTACAGTACTAGGCATTTTTACTTTACACCAATCACAAACTAGCATTCAGTTTGTGACGCATGCGTAAACCGCGAAAAGTAACCCACTCGTGCCCTTAATTCCCGCTATTATTACATTTGAAGTATCTACCTAATTTTAATCGCAAATATATTGAAAAACGTCGCATGATGCTTGTACTCAGTAAGCTGGCTATTATAGTCATCGGTTTATTGTAGGCACTCGGCTTCGCTTCGTACCTATAAACGCCTCGAACTATAATATGCAGGTTACCTTACTTGCATCATAATGTACTATTATCATCAGTTTATTATAAACACCTGGACTATAATATGCAGCTTACTATACTTGCATCATAATGTACTATTATCCTCATCCGCTGCGTTGTGTATATTTGAAGGTTTGGACATTGTTGCACATTCCACAAAAATAAAACTAAATTTGTTGTCATCTATTTTGCACAATTTTTTTTTGGAATAGAACTAAGTGACGAGGATATGTTAATAGCATAGTCATTGCTGAAGATGTGCAGTAAACAGAACTAAGAAGATAAATATATGAACAATAAAAACTAAAAAAAATTGTAAAATTCTGAACAGAATTTGTATTCTGTGAATTAGTCTTTCACTTTATGACATAAAATACATGTAATACCAGAGTGGTCTCGCTACGTGTTGAGCCAGGCGCGCGCCTGGGAAATCCTGCACAGGCTGTGGTTGATAAAGTTTCCCGGTGCACTCCGTGTGGTCACATATGAGAGCCTGGTCCATGACACGCAGGGTACCTTGAAGGATGTGTTGACATTTTTGAATTACACTGTTAATCAGGTTAGTAAAGTATTATTTTCATTTTATGTAGGTATGGCTAAAAAAAAACACACTGCGGTGATTTCAAATTGAATATATAGAACTTGTAAACAGAATTACTTTAATGTAAGTACAACTGCATTGCACACAGATAATCTTGAAGGATTGATGCAAATCTTTTGTGATGTGATAGTGGGCACTTAGTATCTATTTATCCACTCTTACTTCGGTTTGAAGTCTTTAGAATTTTTGGGATATTCGCCATTCATATGCTTACAAAAAAAACATAAATCTGTTGTTTATTGCTTGTAAAACAAGAATATAAGGTGTTATGCTTGTTGTTTTTTTGCGCCAATTTACGGGTTATCTGTAAATCTGTCTATTTTATTTATCTTTTTTTTTGTATACTATATAAAAATGGATGATTGTATATATGAAATCATTAAACTCCACCACCATTTGACCAACCACCATAAAGTTGGCAAGCATATGTATTTTTTCATGGTTCTTATGCTATCCCTTTTTTTTGCAAATCCCAACCAGATGGCGCTGCAGTATACCAATTTTTATACCATTCAAACAATCGCCATGAAAATTGTCGGAATTAAATGGGTATAGAGTATGGAAAATAGGAAAATATTTTCGCGCTATCCACTTTATGTTATTTGCCACCAGATAGCGTTGCAGCATTTCATCTTCTATACCATTTCAACCAATCGCCATAAAAATTGATAAATACTGGATTATATATACATATATTAAATCGTAATGTGTTTCTCTCTGTCTGTTCAGACCAGTCTCCAAAATAGATAAGTCGATTTTAAACAAAATTTACAGACATTATTAGGAGGTTGTCAGGAGTGACATATACTACTTTTCGTCTGCTGCCTATTTGTCTATTCGGGCTAATCTTCAAAACGGCTGAACCATTTATTCTTTTCTTTCTGGAAATATTTAGAGGTTCCTGTGTAAACTTTCGAACTCATAAAAATCATTTGAACGAAGTCGCGGGCGGTTGCTAGTTTTGTTTATAGAATAAGACTAAGAAGAATGTATTCAAGTACTCTAAGAACCTTCTATCCATGTGCCAGTTCTTAGAATTCTGATACATAACACATTTGCAAAAAGAAGCCACCAACTCGCTCATGGAAAGTCCCAGTTTCCACTTAAGGCGTTTTTAGTCAAATGGCTGTCTTCATCAAGTGGTAGTCTTCATCATTATATTGAATTTGTACATGTGAAGTTACTACACCTTTAAACTACTTGTATAGTTGGTTTCATGGCTGTACCTAGCCGATACAACATACCCTGATATACTTTACATGTATGTAAGAGCTAATGGAAGCACATTTAAGCAAGATGATTGTGAACCTGGAACCAGTAGTGGACATGATTCAGTAGAACAAATTTTACGGCACCAGAAAAGGGGCTCGAGACCACAATTTATCTAGATAAAAATATCAGAACAAACTGTCCGACCTTGACAAATTAAGAATTGTAGCTTGTACTCCAGCTATTTTTTTTGTAATTATTGTATGTTATTTGCAACAATAACGCCAAAACAATTTTTTTCAAATACCATCTATTAATTAAGTTAAGAATATTTGAAATCTCTGATCAGACAGAGAGGATAATATATTATAAAGCATAATGTGTTATTTTGAAGGGACAGAAGAAGACCTTTGATATCTTATAGGTTCTTTATTTTGCATCCAATTATGATAATTTTTTATAATATTTTTTGGTATCACACCAAATCTATTTATATACAAGGTGAAATTTTAACAACCATCCAAATATCATAAAAACCTTTGGTAAAAAACCGATGGCCGTCTTGTTTTCTTTTAGTATCGTTCAGGAGAAAAATATTGAGATATGACTACACAAACCTTTCCCGAAAAAACCAATAACTCAGTCACTATTCACCACCGCTGCATGCTCTGCCCCGTTTCGACCTCAGGGTCTCGGGCGCGTCGTGAAAAAGAAGGCAACCGAACGTTATAAAATAACACTGTAGATATAATTATTTATTATGAAAATGTAAACCTATATTTATTATTTACGTAAAGAGGTCTATGATTATACCTAACATCTAGAATTTTTGTGGTTTGTTGTAAAAATTCCATCCTGGATATGTATTTGAGAAATATAATATTTTCAGTATCATAATTTATTAATAATATTTTCTAATATTAATTAAATTATTAAAATTAAAATTAATTAATATTAAGTAAATTGATAAATGTACATTATATATATTTTTAAAATGGTGAGTTCAACTTTCATATTGTAAAGTACATCTTTTCCATATTCCGATTCTGTTTATGTATCTTTATTTGTTTATTTATAAATATAGGAAATATTCAAAACATGTTTCAGGATGACCTGAAATGCACGTTGGCGAACCGAGAAGGAATCTATAGACGAAAGAAGAAACACAAAGATTTTGACCCGTTTACTCCAGACATGTACCGGGAGCTCAGCAGGGTAAGGAGCAGGGTATTAAATTTAATAGCACGATATAAACAACTACACAATCAAACAATATCTTAATGAATAATGATGGAAGTTAATTTTGCTTCAAAATAAATAATTACTCAAAGTAGTCATAAATAATACTTAAATAAAATATAAATATACGTATAGAAACAATTGAACTGATTGGTAATATGAAAAAAATAATGTGACTGGACAAAGTTATTATTAATATTTTTCAGTTGTAATCTTCTATGATTGTTACGTTCTTTTGCAAAATTTGCAACAGCAATGGATGCATACGTCTAGTTGTGGTTTGTGAGAATTAATTTTAAAAAAGTATTTTTTTTTTACATTGTCAACTATTCCTTATTATATGTAATATTACAGTCATATTATTTTAAAATTAAAATTTAATATAGAGAGAAGGGTTCCTTGCACACCTCACGTTTTATGGACATTCCTCAATTGTTTCACGCAGACTTGTTTCGGGTGTTAAAAATTTGGGTCTCCTTTGAAATGATGACAATTTTTCCAACAAAATTAATTTCTTTATTATTATGATGGATTTGGTGAATTATATTTTGTGTTCTTTGTAAACACGCATGTTTGTTATCGTCGTTTGAATGCATTCAATGTGACAAATGGTTCCCGAATGAAACTCAAATTGTTATCATGTATTTTGTTTTGTTAGTACCATTGTCCATTAATTTATTCAATAAATATTATATTGAATAAACACTATATCAATCAACTGTTACGTAAAAAAAAATTATATTGACGTAAAGTAAATACATAATATATTTATTGGTTGTTATTTAACTCAGTGCTATGTTCTAGTCATTAGATTACTTTATTAAAATGTGAGATAATTACGATAAAACATTTTTTTAATGTTATTTATTTGTTTAATGTATTTTAGAATGCAACATTTGGTACAAATTTTTTTATACAAGATTTTTTAATTCTATTAATGTTGTACTATTATCGCAATTATTGTGTTTGCTGTTGAATATATTTTATACATGACAAAATATATTATTTAATTGTAGAAATCGACCTAGTCATTTATATGGTTTTGTTTATATACTTAATTTTATTTATAAGTTTAATAGGCTTCCGAAGAAATAATTATTAAGATTTGATGTGATAACTAACAGATTTTTTTGTTAACTGTTAGCACTAACGAAAAAGATTTATATGAATTATTTGTTTAAGTGTACAAATTATTCCTATTGTCAAAATGAATATTTGGAGGTAACGTTATATTGGTCCTGAGGAGAGAACGCAGGTCTGAAGTTTACATGTCCATTGGCTATTATAAATATTGAGTGTTATTTCAGAATGGATAAATACAATATGTTATGATTACGATGCATGTAGTTAAAAAAAAAACAGCTTGTTATGGTGATTTTGATGTTAACAACGATAATAATATCGAATGGATAATTTCATCATGTGTGATATTACTCTTTATCCTGGTATACGGCACAATAAATTGTTAGGGATATTTAATATTTTAGTAGGTGTACAATATGCGCCACCGATGTAAAAGGCCGCCGGCTGTACAGACTCGCCGATCGGAGGCGAGCGCCTCCTTCGAGCGAGCGATGCCTTCTCTTTTACCCGCATAGCGGTGCCTCTGGCGCTCGACTCCGCTCGGCGAGTCTCTACAGTCGACGGCCTTTTACATCGGTGGCGCGTATTGTACTGATCTTTTTAGCGTTGAGTTGCCGCCGAAATTATGATCGCTAGTGACTGCTCGATGACCCTTGAATTCCTGGACCCTTCGTTACGTTGTGTTGTTTGCACTTAGATTATAAACTATTTCCCGCACGTTAATGTTCAATATTGGTATATACCAAGTCCGCTTGTAATCATTTGGATTATAACCCGCACTGTACAGTTGCGACTGTTACAGAAACATCCCTCATATTTATACTGTTTGAACTCGTAATAAACTTAAGTGTTCAAATTGTCATTTAAAACACCCGCAGCGCCGTAGCCAAATGTAGGCTTTTAAATTTTGTCGGATAATTTAACGTGATCTTTCACGCTCGGTGTGCTACATCATCATCATCAGCCCATTTTTACCCCACTGCAGGGGCTTAGGCCTCCCCCAGGGTGAGGAGGGGGGCTTGGAGCTTAAGTCCACCACGCTGCTCCACTGCGGGTTGGGAACTGTAACGACCGCTATCTATTGACAGCGTCCGGGACCGACTGCTTAACGTGCCCTCCGAAGCACGGTGTCAGTGATATTGTGTACTTAAGTCAGAAAAACTCATTGGTACACGCCCGGATTCGAACCATGGCCCTATGGGGCCTTATAAATTTCAGACAGGTTCGTTGCGCTCTGGGCTATCACGATGTGCTACGCGACCCTCTCATTCCGAACTTCGACTATTATATATATATACGCTATTGGGCGTTCACCGAGAAGTAGTGTGTCGATGGCAGCGCGGTCAACCTAGAGGCTGCGGCCTGTCGTCACCCCTTTAAACCTGATGCGTCGACGTCGGTGAAGTACCCATCGCTTGACCTCGTAGATTCTTCAAGAACAGTGTCTGATTTTTTTATTGTTTGGGAAAATTAAGTATGGAGGAAATGGCATGAACAGATAGGATTTGTAATTATTATATTATTAGGGGACAATTCGAATAATATCTCTGATTGTGATTTTGGTTCAAAGTATATATATTAATGAATTTTTAATTTTTTTTTTCTTATTTTTAGATTTTCACAAATTTATTATCAATGCCAATTCTAAGTGTCGTGATAGCCCAGAGCGCAACGAACCTGTCTCAAATTTATAAGACCCCATAGGGCTATGGTTCGAATCCGGGCGTGTACCAATGAGTTTTTCTGACTTAAGTACACAATGTCACTGACACCGTGCTTCGGAGGGCACGTTAAGCAGTCGGTCCCGGACGCTGTCAATAGATGGCGATCGTTACAGTTCCCAACCCGCAGTGGAGCAGCGTGGTGGACTCTTAAGTCCACTTGCTTGCCCCTCCGCACCCTGGGGGAGGCCTAAGCCCCTGCAGTGGGGTAAAAATGGGCTGATGATGATGATGACCAATTCTAAATCGAATAAAATTGATTGTAGAAGTTACATATTATAAATTATAAGCGAAACGCGTTCTCTTTTCGGGACTACTATAAAGATAATGATGTCGATACGTTTTAGTTAATGTATCAATTTTATTACCTTTTTACGTCAGGTCAATAACTGTGGCTTGGTACTGGATGTTAATATAACAGAATCTGTGAACACATATTTCCTTTCTTAATCCTCAATTTGACTACAAATTACTTAGGAGACTTGTTTGTTTTGTACGCAAACAGTTCATTAGTGGCTTAACAAATTTATAGTAAGATAAAAATAAACTTTAAAAAAAAAAACAAAATGTTGTAAATGAAAAAGACTTATGAACATATATTAAGCATATCTTGTACATTTCAAAGATTCAAAGGAGTGAAATAAATTGATTTTGTAATTCAAAAAAGTCCATTGTGAAAATGATACAGATTTATACATTTCTTGCATTGAAATTGTTATTCTTATAAAACCTAAAATTTTTGAAAAATAAAAATTAATTCGTTATTTCTGTGTACTAAGCCACAGTACTAATTATGAATATTATTCGTGTACGTTATTACCATAGTTAGAGAGACATCAAGTTCCAAACAGATGAAATAAGAAACAATAACACTGGAAGAGATTATATTATAGCATTGTATTTTGCCAGAGAGTTATTCTGTTTCAATCGCGCTCAGCAAAACTCCGGGATTCTTGTGTCAATCGGGCACAAAATTCGCAGACAAAGCGCAACAAATTAACCTTTAGGTACTTTAGTGAATAATTATTTATCTAAACTTATTGTATCATAGATAATATGACGGTCTACGGTTTTAAACGAATGCAACGATCTTGTCACAATCGCAGGTATATAAGGCCTAAAAAAATATAACCCAAACGATGTAGCTTTTTCACCAATTTGTATAGAATAAATGTATAGTAAATAAAGTCTATGTTTATTTACGGGAGTAAAATCGATCTCGTATGTAAAGAAATTAAAGCTCAATAATGAAATTACTAAGACTTGTGTGTTATATTGTATAAAATGATACGCTTGCCAGATATGTACCTAATAAAGCTATGAAGCTTCCGTGATTGTTTATTGTCGACACAGTATTATTAAAATACAAGTTGTGACTTGTTTGAAAGATCTTTGAGGCGCTTCTTTCGCATAGATGTGTATCAGATGGGGTATCTGAGATTTGTTTCCGTTTTATTTAGGTCTCTAAACAATATTTAGTCTTTCTGAGTCAAGGATTTATCATTGCGTATAGATACACAAATAGTGTTAAGGAAGGCTGCCAACCGTCCCCCATTAGGAGGGACAGTCCCACATTCGTCTTGTTCTCCTTTATCAAAAGAGTCCCACATTGTAACACAAACATCAAATTTATCCCACATGTCTCTCGTTTCATTAGCTCGATATATTAGACGCCATGCTACAGGTCAAACAAATACAACATGGGTAAACGTGAGAGATTTTTGGATATTGTTTATAACTAAATAGTGTGTTATATAGAATTAGTTAAGAAATTCCACGCAATCGGGAAATATGGCTGTAACAAATGATTCTATAAATTGTTCACAAAAAAGTAGGTAAGTATTCCTACAGATAGAACTTCCTATAATAATGTATATTTTAACATAATTTTATAAATTCATGATTGCTTAGAAAAACCTCGTCGGCTTTAGTGTTAGGCACAGACAAGTCAACTTTATAGACCACGCTTTGACAGGGAGTAGCATTCGCCAAGGCTATGTAGTGACACTACATAACTACGTCGCTAGTGAGCCGTCAGTTGGAAGCACGCCGGAAGCCATTAAATTGTCAATTTTGAACGAGCCAATGAAAACTAGCCGACCTCTCCCCGCACCCCGCCACTTTTTGGCGATTTCGTTTTCGTACTGACGTTTATTAAAGCGTGGTCTATAGGTTGACTGGTCTGTGGTGTTAGGTAAGCTACAAAACTGTTGCCCGTGATATATACACGTTAAAACATGTTTCACTAAGTACGAATGGCACCGCGACGCTATCTTAAGCCGGTTATTCACATCACAAACGCCTAAGGTCCTCTTTCACACAGATATTTGTGTCGCATCATGTAGCGTGATTCCATTTCATAAGACTTATCTCAACGTGTAAACGATGGTTTAAATAAAATATTTCACTTACAAAGTAATTTATACAACGGTATCGGTTTCACATCACTGCATGCACTGCTTGAGGCGGTGAAGCGGTATCAGACAAACGTATTTTGCCATGTAGGTACACAATTTGCCAATATGGCTGTGATAACAATATCAATGACTCCTAAAGACTAGATTTTGTATTAAGATCCGAATGAACGTCTGTATGGATGTAGAAACTGAAAGAAATATCAGATCCCTAATAACAATAATGTTTTATTTACATTAACAAGTTTTGCATAACTTTAGTTAATAATTGGAAACTCCTTTTAAGCATGTAGTGTCTGTTGTGTCAGGAGACTCCGCCCTTCGGTATCTACAATCTTAAAGATTTCGTTAAACATTTTATACATTAATATAAGTTTAGTGTGCGTGCGTAGGTGAATGTGTGTATGGATGTATTTGTGCATGCGCGTGTATCTGATGGTAAAGCTACCGTTTTTTATATAAATCTCTGCGTGAAAAGGGCGCTATGCTTCAGTTACATCGTAACTGAAACATTTTCGTTCATCATAACATTTTCTTGAAACCGCTGTTTAGACGTTCCGATTTGTTTCATGAAACGGAATCACGTCACATGTTGCGATGCAAATGTCTACGTGAAAAAGGCGCCTGGGCTCGAAATTCTGCTAAATGAAAAGGTAGTTCTAACAGATTGGGAAGTGTTTTATATTGTTGTTATATGGGTACTATTTCCGAATCAGGGCATGGTATGTAAAATTTAGTAATTTGCAAGATGTATTTGGCCAGACACAATCAAGATTTTCTATTTTACTAAACATGTAATATAATAATAATCATAAAATATTTGACAATTCCAAGTTTTCATTTGTTATAGAAGAAGCAAATGCAGCAAAACTGCACTTCAAAGACGTCCGTTTTGAGACGTTTGCACCTAAGTGCGTTTCAGCGTTAACCAATGAGTTAACGGAGACTCTCCGTCAGAACGAGTGCGCTTGCGCGAGCTAGTTGTATGTAGTAGTCGCCTAACAGTGCATCGTTTATAAGCATTTAAGACGAATATTATAAAAAATGATTATTGTGATTTCTTAATTGTTTTATAGGTAGATCAAAGAAAGCTGCAGGTACAAACGATTTACTAACCTATGCATTTATATGTGTGTAAAAAAAAAGTTTATTTCTTTTATGTAACATGTAAATCGCTAGTGCCAGCTTTCTTTGGACAAACTGTTTACCTGTGTATTGAAAATTTGAAAACTTTTATAGGGACAGAGTCTAGTCACATCTCAGTGCGCTGAATAGTTAGATGTCTTTGAAGCACTTTAGAGGAAAGAGACGTAGGGAAACGTAAATACGGTAAAAGGTGTTTGAAAATGTGTAAGGTAATAGTAGCTAAGTTAGAGCTTCTATTAAGATCCTTTTCTATGTCAGCCTTAATATTACAATTTATTATTTGTTTAAAATGCTTAAAGGATTCATAAATGATACAAACACAATGTAATGTGTCCATGAAGTGTTAACATTGGGCGGTTGCATGTAAGCAAGTAGGTATACCCCATTTATATTACAGAATTTTATAAATGTACAAAAACTAATACAACGAAACAGATAGGTTGCATTCCTGTTTTTAATAATATACTTCTGTACAATACTAACGAATTAACGATCGCAATCATTTAATGTTTCAAACAAAATGTGGTTAGTGGCGATGTGATATTATTTGTTGCCGTTTATTGGAACGTATTCCAAAGTTAATCTTATTTACAGTACAAAGAGAGAAAAATTGTTGTTCTGCTTAAAACTACTACATATATTTTATTGTTGAATTGTTTTGCTTGGTTGGACAAATAAATGTATTAAAACGTTTGTACATCCTTTTATTGATTGATTTAAAAATACTGCTACTTACAGGTAGTCCCTGTGATTTAATTTATTCAATCAATTTCATGCATAAAATGGCAATAAATTGTTCTGTGACCACGCCAACAACAAAAACGTATATACGAAAATTATTTGTTCAGAGTGAAGCCGGGGCTCGACCGCGAGCGGGGTGTGCACTCATTAATGAACTCGTTCAACTCGCAACGACTGGTTGTTATAGTGCAGTCTCGTCTGCAAGAGTAGAGCGGAATGGACTGAGCGGGTAAAAAGTGGTGGAAGCAGCCTCGCTGCGTCACTCTAATTGATACTACTTTAGAGAGCGAACCCAATCTGAGCGGTGTCTCCTCCTCCGCCCACCCACTGTACTGGAATTCATAGATGCAATCTATAATAATAATATAATATCTGGGACATCCCACACAGCGCCATCTAGTCCCAAAGTAAGCATGTATTATGCTTGTATTATTGGGTACTAGACTACTGATATACATACTTAAATATTCTTTTTTTTATAATATATACATATATAGATACTTTTACACCCAGACACGGAACAAATAGACATTTTCAAGCACACAAATATTTGTCCCGGGCGGGAATCGAACCCTCGGCTCCGCAGTTAGAGTATCTAACCAGTCGGCCAACTGGTCAGTCATGGTGGAAGTTGATCCGAATCGTCTAATGCAGAATTAACAGCATATTTGTTAGCATACCCAAATATTACTTATTTGCGTCAAATTCGCAAATAAAAAAATAACAACCCAGACTTGTCAACCGATCATCTTCACCATAAAGGGTGCCATAAGGCACAGAACAATATATCCATAAGGCCTCCAACAGAGCGACGCTAATGTCGATCGCGTACGTCAGCCCTTCTTATAATATCAAATATAACCACACAGAGCTGCGCTGACGATCAGCAGCGCGTTTAGTATGAAGTTCTGTATGTCGCCGACGTACACGATAGACAAGCGTCGCTCTGTTTTAGGCCTGGTATTGTTTCACGATGACGCAAAACCTGCACTGCACAAAACACCGTTTTAACACTACAGGGGTTACATTTGAAAATCCTCCTGCGTACAGATCGCGCGGCGAGAGTTTGGCTTTGACCTTCGGGGTGGAGGGGATTACTGCGCATGGGTACTGTCACGCACACAATACTTTTCCTTTTTTATGTACCAGGTTGGATATTTGAGTGGGTCAAAATTCATGTACTGTGGTAATAATGCTAGAAAATAATACGAAATAGATAAACTTCTTCATTTATTAAAACTATTGATAGTTATTTTACTTATATAAAATGTTTATTTCCTTTTAAAGTTTACAGAGACAGCGATGAAAATTCTAAATAATTGTTTTTTAATAAAATCATCATCATCTTCATAACCATCATCAGAATCATCGTCTTCGAAACTATCATCGACGCGAATTATAAATTGCTCGGTAAGTAAATCAACTACATGGTCACTCTTGGCGTACTCTTCTTCTATATCTTTTACCTTTTTACATATTTTTTCCCATTCCTGGGCACCCATTAAGGATACTTTTTCTTTGATAAGTTTGGTACATTCTTGTAAATTCCATTTAACATTTTTGCAAGCTACGTATTGTTTAATAGTAGCCCATGCCTACTATAACTCAACAAATAATAACAATCGACAACAATAAACAATTAACGAAAATAGCAATTCACTTGTGAATGTGATTGTACAACAGGAGTGCGCGGGGCATGCGAGAGGCAGGGAACGACTGGAGCGCCAATCAGAGCACCGCGTGCGCCTACACACCCGCCCCGCACCCCGCTAATTGCCCATTGATACCCAATTTTCAAATTTCTGCGCAATAACGGTCAAAGCCAAACTCTCGCCGCGCGATCTGTACTTGGCTCCTTCCTGCCGTCTACCATACAAATGTGGTTCCAGGAACATTAGAAATCGCCTTTACGAAGAGGGCGTGGATACTCTTGTAATTTTTGTTTTAGGTATTGAAATAACTTTTTTTTGCACAAATTTTTTATTTGTAAGAATAATTTTCATTATCAAACGCTTCATCTGTTTTCGTAACCCACCAGGTAATTACAATTAAAATTCATCGAGGTATATTACATGCGGTTTTGCGTATGAGGCAAGTGAGGTTGATCTTCAATAAAATTAACTGATAAATACGTTGCCTGTTCCGTCAGCCACATACACGTATAATGTCACAATACGTGCCATCTTAAACGTCTTATTACGCTCGTGATACACATAAGGGTCACGAGTAGTATATAACTTCGATAAGTTAAGTAGAGACTGTACATTATTTGACCTGAACTTACTAGGACCATAATCAAATTTTGAAATGAACAAAAACATGCCGAAGAAATTATTACTTAGCAGCATTATTTCTATTTTAGTCAGATTTTATTGCAGCTTAAATAGCACCCAGAACAACGTTGTGCGTAGACCACGCAGTTACCATATTACCACGCAGGAAAGTACCTAGGTACCTATATTGGAATTTTTTTGTTTATGATAAAGACAAAAAAACAACTCTATAAAGAAATAATACGCAAGCTCCATATTATGGCTCACGGGCGTGGCTAAATATTTTTCTGGAGGTTGACTATATGATTCTAACACTACATAGACCTAACCCATGTTCCTCAAAAACTGATTCGGCATTGCCAGTACTTTTTTATCTTTTAATTGGGACAGGTAATGTGTCAAGTATAACAGTTATTAGTTCCATGAGTACATCAAACTGATATCAAATATTTGGTCTAAAAGTATTTTTTATTATACGTATTATAATAAAACAAAACCTTTGGATTGTCTCACCCGCAAAACCGTCACTGATCTATGTCAAACACTGAGGTCCATTTCATCAGCCCATTTTTACCCCACCACGCTGCTCCACTGTCGTTTGAGGATTGTAACGACCGCCATCTATTGACAGCGTCCGGGACCGACTGCTTAACGTGCTCTCTGAGGCACGGAGTCAGTGATAGTTATGTACTTAAGTCAGAAAAACTGATTGGTACACACGCGGATTCGAACCATGGCCCTATGGCCTTATAAATTTGAGACAGGTTCGTTGCGCTTTGGGCTATCACGACTCTCGGACTGGGGTCCTAGTAAAATAACATAAAATAAAAAACGAGTATAAAACTAAATATGATTTATTTCACATTGTGTCAATCATCATTGGTCACACAAGTATAATCTTTGCACTTTGTTATGGAACCTTTCTTACGGTACTTCGACTACAGAGCATTATTAATATAAAATATATGTAGACAACAACAATCCCCTTTTATATTTATTATTACAAAATCATTTTATTCAAGCACACGCGTGGCTGCGCCTGGAACGTCGAAGGGGGGTGCGGGACCTTATTCTCAAATTAATATTTTTATACTTTTTAGCGCTTAAATAGTGAGCAGTGACCATAGCTTCCCGCACGGCTAGAATCGACGTCCGTTTTTGCGCGGCCTCGTATAAAATGTGTAATGTATTCAAACTCAACGAGCACACAAACCTTGAGAATCTTAGTAGAAATAATCACCAGTAGAATTTATACACTAAAAAACATTTCATTATAAACTCTCATTAAACTCGCTCAAAATTACAGACGATATCACAAAACAAATACATATTCTGATCGGTGTTCTCGTGTTAAATTTATAAATCAAATTTATTTTACTGCCTTGAACAATGTTCCAATTAAATTTAATTGTGACTTTGAGCCGAAGTTTATAAAACAAAGAGACTTAAGTCAATTGTATTGAAAGATGATTACAAAGTGAAATAGTAAAGAAATAATAATAAAAAACTGTTAACATCATTTCCCATGATCGATCAAACGCATAAAACTAAAAACTAAAAAAAAAAAAAAAAAACAGAAAATACTAAGTGTCACCATCCAAGCGAACAAATATCGCTATAGTTACAATATAATGTAAAATGCTTTATACAAAATTAACACGTCGCCTCGTCCGATTCCTTACATCATTCTAGTGCCTATTACTTGTCGTGATATAAAACCGAAAGAAAATTAAAAAAAAAAAAAATAAGACAGCAGTGTCATTCTATAAAGGTTATCGAACAAATTTGAGTCTAAGACATCCAAAGAAAGTGAACGTATTAAAAAGATGAACAAATATAAATAGATTTGTACAATGTAGTTCTATAATCGATCAAAATCAGCCTTTACAAAATCACTCCACTCCGTCACATGGAACATTTCCCTAATATTTACACAGACTTTTTGGACGACAGTCTCCGCTGATCGTAACGTCTTACATCTACCGCACGCTGCACTGGACTAGAACTAGGAATCGACGTGACAAACTCACATTTAACTGTGTAACCTTGTCACCGAGTGATATTTCAAGTGAACATCGACAGTCAGTAGTACCTCGTGACAATGTTATACAATCAAGCCGTCGACAGACATGAAACTCGGTGAAGAAGTATGGCAGTCGGTACGAAGATTTGAAAAAAATTAATATACCAAAATTGTCCTAAAACATCGTATCAAACATGAAAACGGCTCACACTGCCAAGTCTTTGCACCAACTTGCATGTCTGGCAGTATTTAAGGAGCGCCACGTCGATTTTGTTAAAAAGCCCACACTGTATTATAGAATAAATAGCATAAACAATATAAACCGTTTTATTATAATTTGTTCAATATTAGCTCTCGACTTTATCAGTATATAATATAGGAGCGCTGCCTAACTATTGCATATTTGAATGTACATGAGGCAAAGCTTATAAATGTATACTTACAATTACTGATTTTTTGGATATAAATGGATCGATTCAATTGTCACATAGTTTTTAGTAAACCTATATAGCGTCCTCCTAAAAACCCGTTTCGCTACTTTTCGTTTGACATACAAGGACATTTCAGTTGGCCAGATTTGTTAGTTTAAGAACTCTATGTAAGGATTCAAATAATGGTCCATAGTTTTTAATATAAATCTATGAGAGGTCAACAACTGCATTGCAAAATAGTAAAAACTTGTCTAAGTTTACATTTCAAACGACAATTAGATAATTTCAGTCTGTACTGTTTTAATTGATATAATATCGAGAGCTATTGGCATGATGCTCTATCTGGCTAGAAATTCTATATTCTTTGAACACGAAGTAGTTGTTTTCTTTAGTTCAAAGATAAATTCAGAACGAGATGAGAACATGAATTTATTTTTTAAATGTGGAAGACGTGTTGTCTTTGGACTACGCTTTACAAAAGTACGCCATCGATGTTTAAGTAGGTGCGCCGTTTCATCAACGACTCGCTTGCCAGAGTAAGGGGCACGTGGATTTATATTTTAATGACAAACTGTAAAAGATAACATTTATCGTGTGCAAACTCTCGTGAAATACACCAAATGCTGTTACACCTCGAAATTGGCTTCAAATCGTTAAAAAGCAGGGACTAAGGACAACACGTATACCAGACTTAAAATTCAATTATGTTCCTTTGGGTGTTATTAATCTCAATTTAAGTATGAAGCAGGCATCGTCAGAATGTTGGAGTTGCAATGTGGTGAGGCTTAGAGGCAGCGGTGGTAATGTTTGGGCGCCTAGTGAGCGCGCGCGTGCGGCGGCGCCGGTCACCTGTGCGTGCGGCAAAGCAAGCACACACGCACCGAGGGCAGTTCACCCGGTGCTCCTACTTCGGAACAAGATCCGCAGAAAATGCCACCACATTTACTGTTAAAAAAAAACATTAATTAATGGTAAATCATAAAATCTATAATCCCATAGATATACTGCCCAATTAAAAAATGTTTATTTATTTAAAATATGTTTATCCTTATCTTTAATAATATGCAAAGAGTTTATAAAATTTAAAAGAAAGAGACAAACATACTTTAACTGAAATAGGTCGAAATATTCGAAATCGACAGCAGCGTCAATAATACAGAATTAGCATTTCAATTATTCGTCCAACCGCCTGTACGCCAGTTTGATGTTGTTCGTTTTGCCG
The DNA here is from genome assembly GCA_949709985.1 of Luffia ferchaultella. Taxonomy (NCBI): domain Eukaryota; kingdom Metazoa; phylum Arthropoda; class Insecta; order Lepidoptera; family Psychidae; genus Luffia; species Luffia ferchaultella. The sequence goes on along the minus strand of OX453260.1, from coordinate 12,049,059 downwards.
GTTTGTAGGTGAAAATCAGCTGAAGACAACTATTGGGTACACCACCCCTTTCACACTCACGTCAGATGCACAGTTCGAATTGAGAATGCATATCCTAATTAAACCATACGCTGCTGTTTCGTTCCTTCATGGTCTAAATAAAGTAGTAACCCTAACTACTATTGTAAATGGGAAAGTGTGTACGTTTGTTTGTTTTTTCTTCACATCGTCTTAGCGGAGTAACGGAATAACGTGATTTTGCACGGAAGTAGTTATTAGGCTACTGTCTAAGTCTGGACACAAAATTAATCAAGATTAGAAGTACAAGCTACATAACGAGCAGAGCTTCTAGTTGTGACATGAAATAGTAGTGTGAGTAGAACTCAAGAAGTCAACTAGAAGAAGCCGAGCTGCGGGGATGAGAGAACAGTTATTTATGTCTATGCGGGCGGAGCGCAAACAAAAGCTAGTACTATTAGAAATTAGGGATAAAAAGATAACGGTTGGCTTGGAGCAATACCTACCGGCAGTGATGTCTTCGTCTCGCGAGCCAAAAGTGGTTACGGCAGTACTGGCAGCGTGGAGCAGCGCTGTCGGGCAGCCACACGACGCCGCGGGCTTCTTCACCGACTTCTACCTCGGACCCGCTACCGCTACCGCTCGCGCTTGCACTCGCACTTGCGCTACCACTGCCATTGGATCCACCCTGGAGACAATTTTTTGGCATGAGAGCTTTGTTCCTATCGGTGACTATTCAGTTCATTAGTCTGGACGTGATGTAGATATGGATAACCTAGCGTGTTAGAATTTCTTATAAGATAGTAGAGGAGTTGACTTGCATTACTTGGCTGTGCACCTGCTAATCAAATGATTGTTATGATCGATAAACAGGTTCCATTCTTCAGGACGCTTATATATACTACAATAATAGTCCGCTTTCATATGTAATACATGATCGATCTGATGGCCGATGGAGCCTGGAGGCCATACCACGGCAAGCGCAGCGTAGGATGTCCAGCCACAAGGTGGAAAGATAACCTTGTAAAGGCGGCGGGAGGACGGTGAATGCAGCGCGCTACCAGTGGGTTCTATTGGGAATCAATATGAGAGGCCTATGCCCAGTAGTGGACTTCTTATGGCTGAGATAATGATGATGATAATATATATAATACACAAATCTATAGTGTCGCACGCGTCATATAATTTTTGTAGTACCAATTCGTTTTTTATTTATATAACTCATTCAAATAGTGATATAGGTTTAAATGTTTAATAGTTAATAATTTCTTAAGGCCCGGCCCCGGCCAGGTGGACAGATGACCTGAAGCACCATACCGGGGGGTAGTTGGATGCGAAAGGCGGAGGACCGTGTGTGGTGGCGAGCCTTGGGAGAGGCCTATATCCTGCCGTGGAGAGACACGGGCTGATGATGATGATGATGATGAATTTCTTAAGAGATCTTCAGCTCAACAACGAAATGCCTCAACACATAGACATTTAACTAGATCAGATTCATACAAGATTGCATTACATTCTTTTGACATGAAAAAGATATTCATTATTGCAATGAATATAATTGTAAATTGATTTTATACAAGTTTGCAGGTCATACCTGTGTTTTCCAACTACATAGGTTTTTTCAAATCATTTTTTTGCCGTTTATAATCTAAATAAAATGTTATTATTTATTAAGTAAATAATGAAATGGACAATGAGAAAAACAATTATGTAATACTATTCTTTTTAAATGATTTTACCAATCCTAACACGCCAAACCGCGCGAGAACGTGGTTACGTACCTATTTAGCTATGGAAGTGACGCGTATAAGATACAAGTAACTACGATATTTGACTGGCGTATGTTATAAGCTGATACTGATAATAATGAAAAAAAAAAAAATGTGTAGACAATTTTCACAGAAAGGGTACATATTATAATTATACTCAACGAGAAGCATATTCTTTATATACTGGTATGCTCTGAATTACCCTGCAGTCCTGTTCCAACCTGTATAAATTCCATCTATGATATGATATGAAAGTTAAGGAAGGAAGGGCACATCCAGGATTCTATAATGTATTTCGTTTTGCTAGAAATTGGACTATATTAATTGTAATGCAACATATAGTAAATAACCTGAGTGGGCAGTGGTGCGGCGCGTGCGAATGCTCTAGACGCGGGCGGCGGCGTGGCGGGTAGTGGGGAAGTCACCCCGCGACACAGCAGTGACTTCATCGTGCGCAACTGTCCGCGCAGCTCCTCTAACAACATCTGCAATGTCATTATTAGCATTAAATCGTACGAACTTCAATGTCATTGTTCATTTAAGACGCGGTTAGATTAGGTTTATTTATGTCACGAAGTTGCTAATGTATTAATATCTGCTAATATTCTACTTTAAGCAAAGTAGTAGGTAAAAGAGATTCCTAATACAAAGAAACTATTTTAACATATATATTGAAAATGCCAATTATTTTTTTCAAAATAAATAAATATTTTTCTCAAATCAAGAAAAATATCATGCAACAAAAATGTACACATTTTATTTACAAAAATATATTTCTGAGAGAAATGTTGACTTATTTTGAGAGAATTTTCTCTCTAATAGTGATAAAATATGTTCTCGGTTTTTAAATAATCTTTCTTTTCATATAAAGAAAGCAAACAAAGAACCCTACTTCCACAAATTTACCAAGATTTATCACAAATTGTAATTGTTTATCAGCAACCATGGTAAATAACACAGAGAGAGCAATATTACATTCCACCTTACCATACTTATTCAGTTTTCGATTTTTTCAATAATTTGAGTCGATTAAACACAAGGCACAGGTATAAAGTACAATTATAGTAAATATGAAGTAGATTAAATTAAATAGTACGACCTGCTTGGGTCTGACCGCTTTTACCATATCATTGAAAACACATTTTGCCCCATTTCGGAGTTGTTGTGGTATACTCTCTGTGTCTGCAGTTTTGTGTTTTTTTTTTTGTATCAGCCGGTATATCTGCTCATACTCTAAGGTGAATTTCTGTATGCCTGACCGGTTGGCCGAGTGGTTAGAGTTCCTAGCTGCGGAGCCGAGGGTTCGATTCACGTCCGGGACAAATATTTGTGTGCATGAACATGTTTACTTGTTTTGTGTCTGGATGTAAAAGTATCTATATAAGTATATATTATAAAAAAAGAATATTTAAGTGTGTATATCAGTTGTCTAGTACCCCATGGATACGAGCATAATACTTGGAACTTTGGGACTAGATGGCGCTGTGTGGGATGTCCCAGATATTATATTATTATAAAAAAAAGTTGTAAATCTACAGAATATAATAGATTTTTATCAAAAGAAATATACGACCTGAAACTATTATTTACAACTTACCGTTTGGTGCAATATGATTTGATGCAATCTAATCTGCTCCGCGCTGAGTACTGGAGACAGACCATCGAGAGGATCCCGAGCTGGTTCTCGGGTACCCCCACCGCATACGCAAGTCACATTGCGACCTCCTTCGCCACTCCCGCCGGTGCTCCCGTTACCGGGACCGCAGCAACACTGCTCGCTACTTGTTAACGACTCTCCCGATGTTTCCACGCCGCCTGGTAACAGGAAAATTATATTTAGTTTCTTTTTGCATGGATTTTTTTGTCTGTGTAAGTTTCCGCTGTGTATTTTTTCCTCTAATTACTTCACTAGTTTGAGTACAAGGGCGGCGAGATAAGTCTGGTTAATTAAACAAACACCATTTTCTTTTGCATACACTGCTAGTTGAATCGATTATTTCAAAAACAACATATGTCACCAAATGCAAATTTTACAGGAGAAACAATAAAGTTCAACTATTGTTAAAATACCTTGTAATAAGTTTTTAAATTTAAATATAATTGATCTTACATTATTTTTATCTATTTTATAGCCACAGTATTAATATTTTTAATCTTCTGTAACAATAATTTTTGATAAACAAACATGTGTTGTTTTTGTAATAAACGAGGACTTATGGTGTTTTTACAACACACCTGCAGCATAATGTATCAAAAACAATTTTTTTTTAAAAAGCATTACAAAATAATAGCAAATTTTTATTGGGTAGCTACAAAATAAAGTATTTCTAGAGCTCTTCGTATGCTAATGAGGTTGTGGTAGGCCAAGAAAAAATGTTTTTATAAAATTCATTGTATGAATCAGGGATGTAGTCTACCAATAAGTATTATATTCTTGTTCGCTGTCTGATTCGATTCTTTCATGTTTATTAGAGATTATGATAATGTCGATAACTATGTATATAGTCCTGGATATATAACGTGCTGGACATGTGTTGTTTCTGCAATAACCCAAATTCTGAACCCCTCGTGCCTATATGAAATAAAACCGCACACATGTTATTACAACACAAACTTGTGGGTTGACAGTCAGATACGTAAAAAATAAAATATATATATATATTCATTCCGCCGAAAGTAAGGGAAGAGTAAATAATTGCGACTCTAAATCTAGAGACTGTGGTGGACGGGCAAGCGATTCATAGTGTAATTATGGAACTTGGCCATGACAACAGCACATGTGCATACCCGTACATTGTCTTGGTGGAAGAAAATTTTCTTCTTCGCGTTCGTTTTTCCATTAATATTTTATGATTCGGAATAAATTTCGCCATTGATAGTTTTACCTTTTTGAATATTATTAATGTGGATTACACCATGAGCGTCTCAAAAAAATTGCAACCTTTGTCTTATAAAACTGATTTGGCTTTCTTCAGTATGGTTTCTCCGAAAGCAATCTATTGTTTCAATCGTCCTTTCGTTTCTAGTGTGGTGATGTATTCACGCTTCACCAACTGATATAAAACACTGTTAATTTTTTTTATTTCATTGTAACATTGTCAAACTGTTTTTGAAGTCACGGACGCGTGCATGCGGCACCCGTCTGGCGGACATCCAGTACATACCTAAATGCAAGATCAGTGTGAATGCGTTCGTCAGAAATAAAAGTTACGTGACCTTTACTTTTAGATCATTTAATACGACATCATAGATTTTGGCAACCATTTGTTATAGTGACCTCAACTATAATCGAGAATTATTTTTTTTTGCTTTCAAACTAACTAATGAATAGAACTGTCTGGAAATTTGCATGAGGTCTAAAGAAAAGTGCCGAAAAAAGAAGTAGGCGGTTTCATGCAATTAAGAAAAGTGCATGAAGAAAGCGGTTTCATGCAATTTACGATAATCTCACCCCGAAGCAGAATTTTGCCAGACTTATCAATCCGCCTTCGTATATAATCATTTCATTTCATTTATTTAACTCCACAAAAACAGTAAATTAACAATTTATAAGTATGATTAACAGGAGTGAAAAGAAAAATGGAGGACCTCTGTGTCTGAACTAGGAAAACCTGTGCTTCAGACAACAGAGCTCTCCGTGACAATTGTATTAAATTAATTATTTACACTTATACTAGACATAAAATTAATATGAAAAATAATAGATTAAATTTATAATTAAACTTAACGTTACAAAGTGTTTTTGTTCGTTCGTTTGTTTGTCTTTCTTCACGTCGTAACGAAACAACCAAATGACGTGATTTTTCGCATGTGGATATTGAGAGGATGGAAAGTAAAACACGCTACTTTTTACCACAGGGTAATATTTCATTTCCATGGAAATATTCTTATGGGAAAATTACAATCATGCTAGATTTAAGCATGGAAGTCAGCTATGAATGGACAGAAATCGGTCGGAAAAGATCATGAAAAAGAACTTCGACTGCTTTTACCGCAACAAATCTTTGGCTTAAAAAGGGGTCTAAAGCTGTTCCTTCACGTATTTATATGTAGAAGAAACCGAATATGACTATTCGTATTTAAGCATACTACGCGCACGGAGGAGTGTGAGATTTGTCATTGTAAAAGTTTATATGGAGTTGGAGTGCAGAAAGCTAAAATCTATATACAGGTGGGTTTTTGAAATGGGACCGTATGGCCAAATCCTAAACTATGAGAAATAGCGAAAAGTGTTCAAAGGGTTCATGAGCTAAATTTATGAAGAAAAAACTTCATAATAATATTCACATTTTTGTGAAATCTGTTACTTCAAAAGGGAATCAAACCACTTGATTTGAATAACTGATATTTTTACATATGAAAAGAAAACTTGTACCCTTTTTAAAGCATATTATGGGTACAGAGGAGTGTGAGATTTGGCATATGGAAAAGGAGCGCCAAAAGCTAAAATATATATATATATATATATGCCTACCTAATATGTGTTACAAATACTGTCAATAATCAACAATACGAGTTTAATAGTCGGTCATTTGATGCAGTTTGAATTGACTTACTCTCACCTATTTATTATAAGTGGTTTTTAAAAAAGTGAGTACGGTCGAACTACGACCGCTAGGCGCCTACTAGTTAGTTATAAATATACCAGGGTAACCATAATTTGAGTGACTGCATTCTTTTGTGTACTCACTGGTAGCAGAAGCACGCCGACAGCAATAACAACAGGACGCACAGTGGGGTCGCAGTGCGACGCTAGGCGATCCGGGGCACAACGTCTGCTGACTGCCCCGAGGTGCGGTGCGCACACGGCCCGTAGAACGTGAACCGCGACGTAGGGCTCTGCCACTGTCCCCGCATGCTGTACCATCGTTTGTAGATCCTTCCGTCTCGGATTCTGAGCTCACGCTGCTCGATGAGCCACCATCTGAAATCATAAGGTATTATTGATATATCATTATTATTTTTATTTTCGAGGCTGAGTTCACTTGAAACAACCGATGAATGTTGATCAAGCAAAAGGGGGGAAAAGGAGTGTACGAAATGGAAATTAGATCGCAGTTTTTGCCAAACTTTATGGCTGGTCCAAACATGGGCACAAGTAGTATCGCAGTAGCTAATTTTTATATGCCGGCGGGCGGGAGCGAGGGTGGTGAAGCTGTACCCGCCGCATATTTGCATTCGCCTCGTGTTCAGATAGGCTATAAACGTTGACTCACGCTCTGCCTACCCTTCTGGGATCTTTATACAAATAGTTTGCAATTAAAAATTTTCTTTTCACATATTAACTTTAATAAATAAATGTTCAACATTTTTAAATGTATAAGTAGTAAATATTTTTGAATTTAGGTGCGTTGAGGGTGAAATTTTAGTATGTAAGGGAATAAATAGGTTCTAATATAGTCTAACTTTCAAAAAGTACCAAAGGGTATTATGAAATTAAATACAAAGGTGAAGTTCAACCTAACTCTCGGCCTTTTGCAAACTATATTTTTTTAAATCTTACCAGCCAATGTAATTTTTTAAGTACAAAAAGGGCTTAAAAGATGCTCATGTAAGAAAATATTATAGCAAAATAAACACGTACCAAGCTCAACGTCGAGCAACGGCGCAGAGATGTCATCTATTGGTTTTCCATTGTTGATATTTGTACCATTAGACACTGTATTTGAATTGGTAGATGGAATGTTTCTATTGGTCAATGTTGAACTGGTAGTGGGAGGCGAAACGTTATGATTGGTCAAATCATCAACTGTCGAATTATGATTATCGACAACACCGTTGGTGACACTAGTGCTTGAACCCTGGTTGTTGCACTCGTTTTTGAGTTTGGGTGAAGCATCTGTGAGGTCGAATCCAGTACTAGAATCGGTCTGATGGCTAGACTCTGAGACTGATCTCCACGTGATGCTGATGTGCCTCGTGCGTCCTGTTTCCCTGGCAATCTGTAATGAGGAAGGCAAACAAATTAGTCCCATATTTATGGCGATATTAGTTATCAAGCTGACGTAATTTTCATACAGCTTGTGAATTTAAACTTTTTGGCTAACTATCCAAAGAGATGTTGTTATACAATTTTATCTTATCTCAAGATTCAAATCAGTTTAGTAGAAATTAAATACTATGTGGACAAGCCAACAAATAGCTACACATTACATTCTAAGATATGTAGATACATGTTTTTGTTTGGCAAAACCAACCTCCGCCGCATTGCCTGCATCTCCATCGGGATCTTCAACAAACAATGAGGGTTCGTCCGGAGTTAGCGGTTCAGCGGGGGTAGCCGGTGCAGTATTGGCAGGAGCTGCCAGTTCGCGTTCCAATGATGATGAGTTACTTGCTATGTCCCTAGTAACTGTACCGGGACCAGTTCCGTTGTTGAAGTGGTGGGCTTGTATGCCGTCCACCTATAAAATATTATGAAATAAATATGATAGTTTCATAAAAACAAATTAAATAGAACAAGAATAATCCGTTTGTCATCAATAACAATAGGCTATTTTGACTTTCATTTTCAAATTGGTATACAATGTTCATATTGTAGTGTTAGATTCCAGAATTTTATACTTCATTTAAATAAACACACTTTATTGTATAAAATAGTATTCTAAATTTTAATGTATTACTAGGTTTAGGATTTGTCAAATATTTTCGTATAAAATAAGTTCCCGTGCGGTGGTGTATATAACATGTAGATGTTTTAATTTTATTAAAGACAGAACAGAAATCGGTACTCATAACAAAGACTTTAGCGACCATAGAGTGTCAATTCTTGACAAATTCGTAGTTTCTGCTTTAAGAAATCCGATAATTCTTATTAGTAGTATCAAACATCTTGTTTGATGTATGACACTGAAAAATAATTATTTTTGAGGGTATGAAAAGCTTGTCAGCCGGCTGACGCTAATGTTTTGAAAAGTTAAATGATGTGAATACAGTAATACAACAAACAAAAAATCAGATATTTTATCAGTTTAAATTCACAAAAACGTGAACTGTTCCAGATTTCAATGTTAAAACTAACTTTTTCAGTTTGTGAAAGACATGCCTCTAAACTATGTCAGTCTTATACCAAAGATATTCTACGCTTACTTAAGGCCAGGCCCTTCGTAAATGTGTTTCTCTAGTTAAATATTTTATTCTTCAGTTGCAGTAATAATTCGGCCGTTGAAAACACGATTTAAGTAACTTCGTCAGACCGAATAATTTTTCACTCCATTACGCAAATCTGCCTCACTTTCCACCACAAAGTTTCTAGGGAATTCGACATTGTTATGGCTAACTTTAGAGCTGCACAGATCAGTCGCACGTACTGTACTTGCGCTTCTTTGTTTGGTCTACGCTCTACAAAACAGAACACACCTGGTCAGTGGAAGTCCTTGGCTCGTCGTACGCGGCCGACATGTCCGTGGTGTCGGATAAGTCGTCTTGCGCGGTAGGTCGGGCACCACGCGCCATGCCGTCCACGTAGCTGTCAGTTACACCTCCAACGCCACGACCATCGGCACGCCCCAGCGATGACGCGCTCTCGGACGTGGGAAGGATGTTTGCTAATTTCCTGATAGTGTATAAATACTATTGATTGAAACTAATTATTGTGAAAACACAAGATATATATTAAAAATAGAGTAAAACTCAAAAAATTAAACATGTAATAAGAATGCGGAAACGAGAAAACAGTTAATGGAACGTTATATCCATACGAATGGGCGACAACCGCGGGTAAAATACATATATATAAGATATTCATATAAATGTTTTTCTTGAACCTTACATTACATCAGGTGCGATGTTGGAATCACTGCACCGGCGTTGAGCTGTACGTCTTTCGCCCTCGCCAAGAAGGTTATCGCAGGAGCGCGTCTTTGTCATCAACCCTAAAAGAAGAAGAAAACTAGTTTATTACAAATTAATAAATTCCTCTGCTTACTCAGAAATTCAACATTGACGTGTGGAGTGGAAGCAAAATGGAAATGGTAATTATATAAGTATATCATTTTATATAAAATAACACTAGCTGGTCAAATTTGTTTTAATATAAAATAATACTGTGGTAAATTTTTGACAGATTATAAGAACTAAAATACACCATATTCAATTTCACCCATTTTCACTATAAAATACAAACAGTAACTGTATTCGATTTTATAGCACTATACTAAATATTTACATTTTAAATACATTATCTATTCCTTTTCCTCATAGAGGTAGTGAAAGGTAGTGTTTTCGCAGGTGCAAAATTATTTTTCTTCCTAAATATACTATTTGCCCTCTTGGTTAACATAATATACTATAACACTGGCTTCTGAGAACTTTATAGCCGATTTAAAATACATAGTTATTATGTATATTTTGAACAGCATGGGCCTGGAGGCTCACTTTTGAGGTAGATTAACTTGAGAGTTTGAAGAGCGTCGACACAGCTAGAGGTGATCTTTGAGTGTATAAAAAAAATAATAAACAAAGTTTACAAGAAATTCATCATTTTTTTTTTAGTTTAAAACATTCGAGCAGTAACATTACGACTCTACCCCAAAAAGGTGAATAACAACATAAAAATAAAGTAAGAGTTTTTATAAAAAAAGGTCTTGCAATACATAATTATTTTAAAGGATCACAATTTAGATCAAAACATGTTCCTCACACAATATGACACTGTTAGCTAAACAAAAACAAATAATATATAATTAATGATTTAACAATTATACTACACAGCTTTCATGAGTAAATTCAGTTTGTTAATACTTTGACATGTTATTTTTCTGAAATGCAATTAATCATCAGTTTTATTACTGTAATAACAATGGAATGTTTTTCATTGGCCATGGTACCAGAGCGGCATCGAAGCCGTTGTAGCGAGGAAATGTCGTTTTGGTCAATGAAAAACCGTCTCGCCGTTGTTTATCTATCTATAGTTAATCTTAATGTGATTAGAATGTGACAATGTGAAGATTCCATCATTCTCAACAGATCCAATATAAACCATTTTTGAAGCTAGTCAAATTACCGGCGTGCGCCTGTTGGTGTGGAGGATGTGCCGGTCCCAGTTGCGCCGGTTCCGGAGTCATATCGACTTCTCCATCGTCGTCGGCCTCAGTGCGGTCTGTGCCCACCAACAACGCTGTCCAAAATTGTAGAGAGCGCACGTTGTAGTCAGGCCATAGTACCTGTGACAAAAGATAAATTGTCAAGCGAAAGTTGTCTTGTCCAGTTTGATTTAGTCCAGCGAATTTGGACGATATGCCGAGCAAAGTGTAAAGTTGGCATGTAATTAGGGTATAAACTGACCGAAATATGTGACTAGTAACAAAATAAGTTCTATTATCAGTTTTTAGTAAACTAAAAAAAAACTATGACTGTGCTGACATTGCCATCGGTTAGAACGTGGAAGGACACATGGTGAAAAGATAATTGAGATTGTATATTTTTTTTAATCTATTATAAAATTTTAAACAGTTTACATTTCCAATGTATACTGAGTATGTGTATAGATGTGCATAAATTTTTTTACCCTAATCCAATTTGATATAAAAATTTATTGATGTTGAAAAAAAAATCAATTTTGTTTTCCTTGCTTTAAGATATATATTACGAGATGAGAAATGAAAAAAATTCCCATAAGAATCGCAAAAAAAACTTAAAGGGTTTCGATTACGTAAATAATATTTAAGTTGGATACTTTTTTTGTAATTAGCTAATATATTAATAAAATAGTTTAGACAGTGACAATAAATACGATTAGAAAAGTAATATAGTTTTGCTCGCCCAAACATCCACTGTGTCGTTGTCGTAAATTTTTTAACTGTTAGAAAGTGCCCATATTGGGCCTATGTACTAAATAAAGAATAAATTTAAATTACTTTGTGGATAACTTTACCTGCTCCCCAGTGGGTGGTGTATATAGGTGATTCCTATAAGCGGGTTGTTCCAGTAGGCGCCATACTTGCGCCGTTGTCTCTAGAATTCGCTGCTCGACACGTTCGCGCGGCGAATTGAATAGAAAAGTGCCGAACATGCACGAGTGCGCGTGAGTCAATAGTTTTATCTGTAATTTATAAGAAATGTTTGTGTTACAAATACAGTACACTATAAACGTAAATTCAATAGGAAAATACAATAAGCGGTTGTAATTTTAGTTTTCTCAATATCTGTCACAAATAAAACAGAACACAAGGCTAACAAAAAGATCTTATTAAAATTTCTACTAGTTGCTTCAAAATACATTTCTATTTCAAATCTGCACATCAGGGTGTCCCTTATATTTCGAATATTATTTTTTGTAATGCATACCCTCTAATTGTGTTTATGTGTTTTTATACTTCCAGTAAAAATTTCAACTCATTCTAAAAACGGGAACCCGTGCCGATTTGCATTTTGATAATGTTTATACAAATTGCGCGTGACAAGTGACGCGTACCTTGCAAGTAGTTATTTAAGTGGCGTTTTCATGTAAATAATACATATTAAATTGCTTTTCTAAGATGACCGTCGAACTATGAACTACTAAAAAAGATATTTACACTTAGTTGATGAGATAAAACACCAGAAACAGGTGCAAAATTACTCGCTTTTTTAAAGCGACAAGTCCTAACAGTTTTGTTATACAATATATGTGAAGTCAAATTAACAATGAGTGAAAATGCGAATATTGTAAGATTATATATCCTTGGTAAAAAAATTCGCATTTCGCATGCGTTACAAAAAAATAATATTCTTAAAATAAGGGACACCCTACTGCACATACTAAGAAGTAAATCAATATTGTTAAAATAAATAGACAATAACAACTTACCAAATAAGCTTCTGAAAATTCAAAGCTACATGGATACTGCCTCATTATTTGGTGTATGTAATCCAACCATTGCAAAAAAATTGGTGATCTGTAAATTTTAAATTTTTTTTTAACGATCAAATTTAATATTAAGAATGTTTGATTTTTATAATTTTTTTATATTGGTATTGGTGCTTCTCTATAAGATAAATTCAAAGTAATTGTGATTGTAGCTTCACAATTCATATTATAAAGTCACTACATTCTCTAATAACTAAGACGGTCCTCCTCAAACTGAACAACTTTTGTTCTGTCTATGTCAGAAACATTTATTAAGTACAGCTGGTAATGTGTAATTTTGGTATGGTAGTTTGTACATATGTGGGTCCGTCCGTTTGTGCTCTAACGTTTTTATTTGCCAACAGGTTTTTCTGAAGCCTAGCACAGTGGGTCCCTTTATCCTGGGATCAATTTATAAAGCGAGTTAAAGTCCGACTCAAGAAAAAAGGTTACTATTGTATAAAGATAAGTACGCATGGACATCATTGTAATAGTTGTAAGCACTTTAAATTTAAAAAAAAAAACAACAACAATGAAGTAAAACATATATTTAAATAAAATAAACAGGGAGAGTTTCTTGCCGGTTCTTCTCCTTCTAGTTTTTGAACCGATACCTAATCAATTTATTTTGACTTTCAATAAGTGTGTGTAAACATCTTATATTGAATAAAAACTTTTTGAATTTGAATTTGAGCTTTAGTTGTGCAAGTATCATGTTGGAAGAATAAGATTTTTTTTTTAAATTATGTTGGTATATTACAATCTGTAGCTATTCTGGGACATTAATTAGTAGATTTGACGGAGTTCGTTCAGTTGGCATGCTCAGTATACAGTATCTTGGGGCATTTTCCTTTTAAGCCTTCGGATCATCTGGCTTTTTTTCATCAAAACTTTTGCTAGTTTGTTTGGGTGTTTCGTGGTCTTTTTTTTATATTGAAAGTATATCAAAGGATTTCCTGTCTAACCTTTGTACAATTTAAATATTGGAATGAGAGGCTGTACCCCAAAGTTGGCTCCCACAGCTCCAGATTGGTTTGAGCGTCACTGTGTACAGTACGAGTTTGTTGCTGTTAGGACTGGCGGCCAATAATAATATAACATAAATAGGTTCATAATGTACTTACGGGCATATGTGTCGTTTAAAATAACCGATTCATAATTTACCTACTTTTATCGAGTTTCTTACGGCTTTATGATTGATTGATTTCATGTATATTGATATGTGCTGGATTGAATTTAATTACCTTTCATTGGGATCTTCTTGACCGAACTGATGACCACAACGATCGGCGAACTTATGTCCGAAATCCAACCATTCCCTCTCGATCAGCGTTCTGAAACCCTGCAACATAAATTTTATTTATTAGCTTTGGGTGTTTTTAAATTCCAAAAAGTATCATTGATAAATGTTATAAATTCAGAATAATAAGCGAATTGTCAAAACTTTACAATACTTATTCATTGTAGATATTGAGCGTTAGGATAGCATGCAATATAAAGAGCTCACCTCACACGTCCTATAGTACGGATCGAGTATGAGTTCAGCCGAAGCTACGATCTGCGGTGTACGGTCCCATCCGTCGGAGCAGTGTACGAGCACCGGGCGACCGGCGAGCACGGCCCGCGCCGCTATAGCGACGGCGCGTCCCAATCCCGAGATGTGTTGCAGCCATAGCGTCCGCTCTAAGTTGCTGTGCCAGCTGATATAGACCAGGACATGACATGTTAGCTATTAAAAGAGATATTACGTTGTAGGGCGATTGTCGAAAATCACAATACCCAAGGGAATGTCTCATATTTCACTTAAGCAGTCACATTGTCAGTCAGTCAGTCCACGTTTGTGTAAGCCCAGTAGAGTCCATGCGGGTCATCCTTTTACTTCAAGACTAATCATAGGTAATATTTTCTATTGCATTTACAGATCATGATGAACATCTTGTTCTGGAAATTGTAAATTGTTAAATAGGGTTTTATATATGGAAATTGTAAATAAAATGAATAAATAACGGAGGAAAATTGTAAACAAATAAGACCCGTTAATAAATATAAATTGTAAATGAATAAAATGGAATAAGAAGGAATAGGAAATGTAATAAAGGAACAGATGGGATAGGCTTTGTAAATGTTGGGATTTCGAAAATAAAAGTGAATAATTTATTTAACCCTATGCCATAGACTAAGGCGTAGGGCAATTGCAGAAAAGATGAACTATTGAAAGTATGGAGACTGAAGCATGCCAGAGGGCCTGACCAGTGAAAAATCAGGGGGTTTCATATTAAAAAAAACACTTCTTGTTCACTCTGAAGTTGACGCAGGTGTGATTTTGCTCAGGTCTGCTCTCGCCTCATGGATACCCATTTTTAGTATTGCGACGTTACTTATTTCGACTTTAGGACGAAGCAGAAGTTCGGCGCGAGCTGTACAAAGCGTGTGTTTTATTTTGGGGTAAGGACATAAAAGTGAATAAGAACCACGAAGAGGGGACACACGCACGTACGACACACAGTCGAACTCCCGATAGCATTTTATGGTTGAATATCGGCATGTCACGAGCACATTAAACATGATGGCTTTGGAAACTGAACAAAAGCGATATAAATGAACGCTTTAATTGTATAACTATAAACAAAATATGACTGGGAATTTAGGTAAGTATATGAGTTTAATGTTGATTCCTAGTAGTTATTATCCAGTGCTATGGTACAGAGCAAGTTTTAATATTTTCTACCCTCAGTCAACGTGATAAGTACCGTTTTAAACATGAAACCATTTTATCACAAGTGAACGGCCATTTAATGGAAATGCTTACTTAGGTTGGTCCGGTGGATCAGCAGCTAGCTGTCTCAATTGTAGAAAACTCTTGCGCACGTGGTGGATGTTGGGTAAACTCATGAACTGGATGTCGGCCGCCGGATAGTACTGCTGGCACTCACAGCCGCCGCCGCGCGCACGATTCGTTACAGCAGATGCGTATGAACGCGCGTCCACTATTAGCAGCTTGATTTGCTGAAATAATAAATGCCGGTACAGACACTGGATGAATTATTCATAAATAAATACAGGCCATCAAACACTTGTTTTTTTTTTTTTTCAGTAATAAGATATAACATTTTAATAAAAAGAAGGAATAGTCTTAGTAGTATACATAGCGATTTTATTTGTAACATTTAACCAATACAATAAAAATGGCCTGGCAGTGTCCTTACTCATTAAATGATTAACTTTGGTTACACGTACTATTGTGGATAATTTTATTTGCCTAGTCAAACTAAAAAGTTGTTTTTTGTTTTATTTTTTTATTTTGTTTTAAAGTTACTGTTTCAATGTGATGTCCCGTGTAGTCAAAATAGGCAACAAAGCTAGGATGACCATAATTTATGTATTCCATATAATTTCGTCTGAGGTCTTAGGTTAATGGTAGTGCTAGAATTATTAGTATATTTCAGCTGACTGACCTTAACAGTGTGCGGAGGTTGCAATCCTCTATCACTGGTACAGGCAGATACGAAAGCTGCTAACAGCCTCTCGTCTTCGCTAGACCTCCAGCCTAGCCAACCAACTTCGGGTTGAGAGGAACGCGCGATGACTGCACCGTTGCCACGATGTCGCCACACGACGGCAGGTACACGGCGCATTGCACGGAATCTTCAGACAAGTTATGACGGATATTTAGTGTCGTTTGTTGGGTATAAGGCGTATTCATGGTACATCAAAAACAGTTAGGTATTGCTTATTGCTCTAAAAGCTATCAATGTTTATGGTGAGAACTGTTTTTCGGAAAACATAGCTCGCTGCGCCCATGGGTAAAACTGAGCGAAATTTGCATTTTTTCATTCAACTAAAAAGTAGATACGACCATGATACTCAGGATACATGAACAAAGTGTTTTTTTTTTAAATGTCACATTACCTGGCCACGGAGTCCAGCTCCTCATCGCCTATGCTAGCCGGAACTACCAGCAGCGGAGGATATGAAGGGCAGAGTCTGTAGTCTGCGTTCACGGCCGTTACTCGCCAAGCCCCTTTTATTGTGAAACCCAAACGTTCCAACTGAAAATTAACAAATACACCAATCAGTTTTAGTTTGTTCAGTGATTCAAACTAAACGGGGCAAACGAAAGATGATTACATTATTATATTTTGAATGACGAACATGGACAAATATTTAGCTAACCTTGTAAGATAATAAATAGTAACGATGGTATGACGATAGTACCTTGTGTCAATTCTATCAAGATCCGAGGACAACTGCAGCTATATGGGAACTTATCTATGCGCCAGTAATTGTATTAGGTTACGGCCACATTAGCTCACAGCCAGCGGTTTACCAGGCATCCCAGCCCATCACATTACGGCACGTCATGACCGATTGTCTTGCTAGCAAAGTGTTTTAGATTCCAGATTACTATGAAAATATATGGAAATAGGCGTAACGTTTCTGATTGCTAAGGTGCTGACTGTGAGCTGAAGTGGTTGTAACCATACTCTAAGTAAGTTAGTAACCACATAACCGTTGGTGTGACGTTACCTCAGGCGCGAACCAGTGCCGTTGCGGTCTATGCGAGGTTCGCATCAGAGCACGATGTAAGGAAGCTGGCGGTTGTTCCCGAGCCCATGCCGCGTACGCCGCAGCGAACGTCTCCTGAAGATTACCCACGGGAGCCAGAGCACCCGATAGCCGTCGCCACCATTCCATGCATTGTTCGTTAGTGTTGAATGTACACCTGAAAAATACACAAGTAAACTTGTAACGGTTTACGTAGAACGTCGAAATTTAGATTATTTTAGAGAATTTTGTCGATATGGATCCAGCAACTTTAAAGTTAGTAATAAGAGAATATGAGACAAACTTGGACATTTTAAACCACTAAATTCGAAATGTTTGACGAGCAAAACTTTGAGTAGGAAGATGGAATAGTAGTGGGAGTAGAAAGAACTCAAGACGCAGAAGAAGGGTTGCAGCTGCAGGGATACGTATTGCTACGTGTTTCTCCTACAGTAAGTTTACCAACGCAGGCAGAGCCGCGAGCAAAAGCCAATACTTTTAAGATAAATGTCTTAGAAAATTATACATACTTGAGGGTACGTCCATCTTTGCATAACACATGCAGATGTATTAGATCCCGCACTTCTACAGCATCGACGAGCCTCAAGGGTACGGATGCACCTGGCCCACCTCTTCTGCGGCCCTGCACATGCACGCGGTAGTTGGATGCAGCTACGGCTCCACCGTCCGCAGTACGACCGACCCACTGTTTACAAGAAAGAATAAGTAAATTGTAATTGTTGCACAAATAGGTATATATGTTACTAGGGTGCAAGGAGTAAACAAAACAAACAAGTTGGAAAAAGAAGATACGATTTTATGGATCGGCACAAAATCAATAAATATAATTAACAAACCGAGTTTTACTAAGTTATCTTGCGAATGCAAAATTACTTCATACACTTTCCTTTTTATCTTCAAAATAGAATCTTAAAATGAAATTGGACATTTTAAAAAAAATTAATTATATTTGGTAGTTTTTCACCACCAATCTAAGTAAGAAAAGTATCGCAAGTCATGCGCTTACTAGAAAGATATTTGGTTAATGTCGAAAGACATTGGAGTCAAAATGAATTAGTATTTACTTATTTAAATATATAATAGAAAATTGCAATTATTTGCTGTCAAGGTAATCAAAGTTTGCTTATACGCTCTGGTAAGTAAAGGAAACAAACCCCCTTATTTTCGATTAGTTGTTTTTACTGAACTACCAGGATCACATAACTGATAAGCATCACGACATTTAGTTACCTGAACGAATTCCCCGCATATGGGCACGAACGGCACGTCTATATCGGGTTCGTCGTAGTGGGTACGCACTCGCGGGTACAAATCGGCGGCACGTACACGGTGTGGCGGAGGCTCAGGCGGCGGAGGAGCACGCGGCGACCTCTCTCTTTCGCACATCTCTGTAGAAGTCACCTGAAGAGAAAGAAAAGGAAATATAGTTGAATTTCTTCAAAGAGTACACGCACAATTAAAATATGTTCGCAGTGAAACAATAAACGGTAACCCATATACGTAAAGAGAAACGAACGTTTTTTAATAGAAATAAGACAGTTTTTTTATGTATTTATGAAATTAAGAATAGGATTGTAATTTACCAGTAATGTTGGACGAATCAAAATCGTCAGCGATAAATATTTCACCATAGAGGTATTAAAAACGTAAAGAGAGCCGCTGTATTTGATTTCACCAAAGTAGTAGCTAAATAGCCAAAAATTACGACCAATATAAACCATCAGTAACTAAAATTGTAAAAATAATAAAATGTGCCATAAAAACTTTGAAAAAGTTGTTCACATACACAACACCTTGAATACTTGAATTATTTTGTTGTTATACTATAACTCCTTCACCTGTCTTTACATTTTGACACCTCTATGGATTTTTATACCTGCGGCAACAGACGAATTTCGACACATCTTTCTTCACAAACGACGTAATACATGCTTACGAACCGCTATAGAATTAAACACCCTTCTTAAGCAATAGACCAATAAGACAACGCAAAAGACAAGCCATCTTAATTAACATTGAATTCCTATAAACAACTATATGGTTAAACGTCGCGTTATGTTATTAATAAAAATCTCACAACCATCACAGACGAAGCTCTTATTAAGAATGTCAAAAATATAAACACGAACTATTCGAGTGACAATAGTTTGTTTGCTTGGACTGTGATAACACGGTGTCAGACGCGAGGGTCAGTAGCCACTGCCACAATATAGACAGAAACAAAAGCAAGAGCACACGCTAATTTATTATATAACGGATACGAAGGTTCATATGATTGATTTTAAATTAGTGCGTAAAATGCACTGATGTCAGAGAATATTCGATTTGGCCTGATTGCTTTGACATAAAAAGAAGTCACCATTTTTTGGTGGAGCGGGGAGAAATTTACGACGGGGTAAAAAATCTTAATTAAAGTCAATAACTTAACTTAAATAATAAATAATAACTTAAATAAAGTCAATCAAAATAATTTATATATAAAAAATAACGAATTCAAAAAAGGACAGCTTTTCAAAATAGACATTATTACAGAGATTTATATAGATTTAAAATTTTATTTATAATTGCTTTTTACATTAAGCAATGCGGCCTAAAATATTGCGTTTTAGTCGTCAACGGAAATTATTCTAATATGTTATATTTTGATTGTACTTTTCAGAAAAGTTGCACCGTGCTAACATATATGGATATCCGTTCATTATCATTCCAGCTGATATTACGATTGTATGAAAATTCATATTTCGAGACATATTTAAGATAGAGCAACAAGATTGTGCAACTAAATTAGCACCAGCAATATCTAGCGTTCTTACAATTCCAACATTCCGGCGCGCTATTCCACTTATTTAAAATACGTGAAACCGATCTGTGTGGCTCTGAAATTAGTCACAAAAACGTCGCAGAAGCAATAATTATAGGTACGTAGAAGACTTTATTTCAGATACGCACAGAACAGTCGCTCCGGAAGGTTGCTAAAAATCCACACTCAAATACTCTCGTATCAATGGAAAAATCCATCCTACTTATGGAGGTAGTCAAAGATTACATAAATAAAAATAAGGCATTAAAAGACTAATAGAAAACATGTTCTAAGCAACGTAAATAAGCCGCTTCATAATATAAGTAAGAAGACAGCAAATGTCTATTTGTAAAATAGTTTTTATTACAGAACCCGTATTGTATGAAAGTGAAAGGTTCGCGACCTTGCACATCCGTTCACGTGTTTCGTCAATGAATGAGTACACCATTCAATTCAGAGTCTATATATACACTACAATATTTTGTACAAAGTACGAAACTAGTCAAGTGCGAGTCGGGTTTATTGCGTTAAGTGTTCCGTAGATATCAGTCGAGCAGTCGTTTAAAGAATCTTCTAACATTATTTCGATTTATTAAAATGTACTGCAATTTCTAGGGGCATTAATAATTCACATTATGTGCTTACGTCTTTCTATGTTTTCAGACTTTTCTTTTTAAGATAAAAAAAGTCATATAAATAATATAACTAGAGCAGGCAAGTCGGGCATGGAGAAAAAGGACGGTTGAACAAATATTTTTGGTTAATCCCATAAATTACTTTGTAATTTTAAATTCATGTTTGTAAAGTAAGCCAAAGACGATACGAGATAAATAATTCAAATAAACCTTATCTCACAAAGTTATCTCGCGACTGCAAATCTCTGAACGCACTCTTTTTGTTCCGAGGGCGTCACAATATCGCTTTTTACCCGACTGCGGAGGGTATTGTTTTTCGAGTGTATGTGTAATAATATATAATAATAACGTATACACCACAACGTCTAGGCCCAAAACTAACGATTAGTTTGTGTTTTGGGTACCAAGCGAAGACACCACATACATATAACAACCATGACCCGGTACCATTATCAATATTAATCATCTAAATACTGACCCGACCTGGGATTCGAACCCGGGACCCCCAGCTTCGTAGGCAGGGTCGCTAGCCACTAGGACAAACGGTCGTCAATGGTATGCATGTATAATTTTTTGAAACGTCTTGTAGCCTAAACAGCTTAGTCTTCTTGGCAATAACAAACTGACAAGGACTCTTCAAAGAAAATTTCCACTTCTCTTTGAGTGAACAAGATAAATACTTGATTCTAACTGTTGTGACCAATAATGTTTTATTATTTTTATACACTCGTTACAATTATACCAATAATAAAACGATGACCTCTTGAGTGCCGCTAACTTAGACGAATATTTATGACAAGTGTCTCTGCTACCTTATTTACTATATTATACTGTGACGTCATACACGTCAACAATGTTCTTTTTTTTTGGTAACGCGACACTCAATTTTCACTCTAGTAGCACCGAAACAAAGGTTAAGACGTCCCGATAAAGACGTCTTGAAAGGGGGTCAGTTTTCCTGCGTCGTTACGCCGTATTTATAAAAATAAACGTTATCAGTACAGACATAATAAAAACTCTAACTCCCCGTCACTGGACAACCAATGAAGCACTGCAATGGCGACCGCGTATATGTGTGAGTGGAACTTCGCAGCGTATTGACGGTTGGGAGATTCACTATGGGTATGAGTGTGTTCAAATTGACGCATGCGTACATAGCAAGCTGACTTACTAGGGGCGCATCGGTAGTTTAGTTCCCGATGCCACCTACGTCCGGGTATTCCTAGGTTTATGGTTATTGGGTTTTGACCGTCAAGTGTTCATACGTTAAACTAATGTACTCGTAAACGTATGGCAAAATTGTGCAATATTTTGATGGCAACCGACTGCCAACTCCGGTTGGTTGTTAATAAATAATTGAGCATGACGAGAGATGATTGCTTGTACAGAAATATTGTCAATGTAAACATTTTGAAACGCCAAGCACGATTGAAACAGACAACGACGCGGCGTTAAAACCGCGACCTGTTTAAGAAATGCGCGGTTCCAATGTTTACTAACAAATGCTCTTGACACAAAATAGTTGAATGTAATGAACAAGGAAAAAGTTAATTCCATTAGTAATGACTAATTTTACTGGCGCCCTGAGCGAGATTTCTAGGGCGTCCCAATTCACATAAACGAAAAAAAAACTCAGTATAATACGTAATTATGTATTTACTCTTATTGTTCGACCAAAAATTTACGGTTGGCTCAAAAATGTGTCAATCAGCCCATGTATCTTTAATTCATTGTGAAATACTGAATGATTGATGTAGATAATACCACAGAATAATAATAAAACTAAATAATAATACTGACTGACAGGTTGGCCGAGTGGTTAGAGATCCTAACTGCGGAGCCGAGGGTCGAGGGTTTGATTCCCGCCCGGGAAAAATTGTGTACATGAACATGTTTATTTGTTCCGTATCTGGGTGTAAAAGTATCTATATAGTATGTATGTATTATTAAAAAAAAAAGAATATTTAAGTATGTTTAACAGTTGTCTGGTACCCCATAACACAAGCATAATACTTGCTTACTTTGGGACTAGATGGCGTTGTGTGGGATGTCCCAGATATTATAGGTTTACAATCATAGGTTTAGCAATGTTGATATTTTTAGTAATTCCTTAGCTGTCTTTAAAAAAATGTATTAAGTCGGCATTTACTGAAGGAAATAAAGATTAAGGTCAGTTTATTTATTTATTGTTTTTCAGTCGAGTAGGTGGACCACGGCTAAGTTATTTATGTTATTTATATAGGAAACTCTAAGTCTATATTAAGTTATTTTTGAATGAACATAGATGTAAATGACTGTTTGTTTCTAAATATATTTAAAAAAAAAAATATTATAATTAATATTATATTACTAAATCAATAACAAATTAGCTATATTTACGTATCTAGATAACCATATGTGACAATATGAGATTATCTACGTAATGTTGATAACGACCTACAAATATAATCGCGTTATATTTTTAAACAAAGTTTATATTATTATCGTATACAAAGTTAAGGGAGTATTCACACTTCAAGTACTTCATACAACAAGCGGCCCAGTGTGCTGACGTCACGTCGAATTAAATTTCTTTCATTATTAAAGATATAGGGCATGAGATACAGTGACGACAAAAATAAGTGGTTAGCTTCTATATACTTGTCTGTCTGTATGAATACTATGTTTTACACTCCCACCGCGTCATACTGATCATGTAGTAAACGTTCCTTTATGTGTAAATTATAACCGAACGCTTAGGTGATGTTTTTATCTCCGTTTTTGTGAAGCCGAATCTCTAACTAGACATGTGTATATAATTAAAGTTAAATTTATATAGAAATAATGCAGACAGTACGCAGTTTTCTGTTAATGTAAAAACGCTGGCAGACAATAAGCGGTTCATTGTCAGCTAGATTTGTACGCCCTAAGACTTTCACAATAGTTTTTATTATATTTTCACATACTTGTAACAGAACTTTTACAACTCAACCTACTATACAAATATGTAAATGGTCAACAAGCGACGTAAATAAAACTTGACTCGCAAATAAAGCACTCTTACGAAGCTCGTCGTATTTTTTTACCGTCGAGGGAAAGTCAGTTGAGTTGACCCAATGGTAATCGTGACACGAATGGCAAATATCGAACGTATGGGAAATAAACCATACGACAATAATAATGATAATACCTGGGACATCCCACACAGCGCCATCTAGTACCAAAATAAGCTAGCTGGAAATTGATATACATACTTAAATATTCTTAATAAAATATTTGACACTCAGACACGGAATAAATAGACATATTCATGCACACAAATATTTGTCCCGAGCGGGAATCCAACCCGCGACCCTCGGCTCCACAGTTAGGGTCTCTAACCAATCGGCCAACCGGTCAGTTTTAAATTAATTTACATTACGCATTATTCAATAATACGTAAAAACAGGGATTTAGTTTTAATGAACTTAAAATAGGCTTGAAATGTTATATCGACACATTTGACTTGTATGGAAACGAATGTCAACGGTTTCACACCAATGCGCAATGTAAGCTACCTAATCCACAACAAGACAAAAAGTTTAAAAATTTTGAAATAAAAATTTAATTAAAAATTTAAACGTTTAAACGTCGGGGACCGCTAATTATTAAGTAATTTAAATTTACTTAGAGGTCCCCGACGGTTTTAAGGATCAAAAATCATTAGGCAATGAACAAACTTCTATTATTTCACACTTTTTAAAGGTTAGTTTTTTTTTGTGTCGGGAGTTTTTTTAATTTTTAATTACATTTTTATTTCAAAATTTTTAAACTTTTATTTAGTTAAAATAATTCATGCATGATCAGACAAAAAAAATATTTTTCAAGTTTTTAGTTTTCATTTCGTCAGTTAATATTCCTCATTCCCTTTCAATATAGTGAACATTATGCTACTAGTCAAGCCCTTTCATTTGCTACCCATATGGAGAGATTTGTGAAAAAAAAGGAATTCCCCATTTTCTAGTGGCGGCCATCTTGGATTTGAAATTTATCATAGTGTATAGTATTCTACTAGTCAAGTCCTTTCATCTGATACCCATATCGATGGAGTAGTGAAAGAAAATATGTAATTCGCCATTTCGTGGTGGCGGCCATCTTGGATTTGAAATTTATCATAGTGTATAGTATTCTACTAGTCAAGCCCGTTCATTTGATACCTATATTGATGGAGTAGTCAAAAAATATGATGTCAGCCATTTTGTGGCGGCGGCCATCTTGGACTGATTTTCATCAAACATAGCTAAGAACACTCCCGACTAATTCACCTTCCATATAAAAAAATCCGCAACCAAATCGGTTTGGGAGCTACGATGCCACGGACAGATACACAGACACACGTCAAACTTATAACACCCCTCTCTTTTCGTCGGGGGTTAAAAAGAGTAAACTTTAAGTGGCTTCCTATTGAAGGTAAGCGAGATGACTTGATGGCAACCATGTTGGCTTGCTTCGGCTCGAATACACGCATCTCGTATTTGAGGGTATACGCGTGCCGCGCCTACACGACATTTCTAATTTATTCTGATTTCTACATATCCATTGTTATCGCTTCATTCTTCGCATTGACGTAAACAAACCTAACCTAACTTATAAATTCAGTCAAGATAGGTCGAGTCAAAAGACAGTTTTCGTCTGTCAAAAATACTTTTGACCGAAAAAGTGTTTTGACTGCAACATATTATATAATATTTGAACACTCGCGCAACACAATCGCAAACGCTATTACATAACACCGTCGTTTTAAATTAAAATCTTTTGTGTTTGAGAACAGACAGATACGTTCAAGTATTTTTTGCCGGCGGCGTCATTTCGACCGTGAGGGATCCATCAGCTGTTTTCGTCGTTTATTTTAAATATTTTACCGTCTGAATTGTTTCAAGGAATAGACTAACTAACAGACAGACACACAAAATACTATCGGGTGTCACGACCTATTTTTTAAGGCGATCACCGACGCAAAGTAAGTATTAATATTTGCGTCCAAAAAATATGGAGTCACTTTTTAACTGTTTTATAGTGAATTTACAAATTATGTTTTAATTTATAAATAAGAAAGAAAAAGTAAAAAAATACCTAACCCCCTTTCTTTCAAATCTCTATCATACTATCTAAATAAGAGCCTTTTCACAAGAGTCGGGTGCCTGGTAGCTGGCGCCGGGTACCCCGGGTGTACGAGCATGTAGGTAACTTTCACACATACCGGCGTAATTTATCAGGTACGCTCATACACTTCACCACCGGGTACCCGGCACCCAGCTCGTGTAAAAAGGCTCTAAAGGAAACTCATTGAAACTTTTTATTATGTCTATAACTATACAAACAATATAATATATTACACAAACAAAACAACATTTTAGCTATAATTATTAGTGGTGCCGTCATCGGCTAGTCATTTATAATATTCGTTTATTGCTTAACACATTACTTACAAATTTAAAAAATTACTAAAATATCCTATTTTACCTATATTTTCATAAAAAACGTATTAAAAGGTAGGTAAAACTTTTGGTCATAAGCTGTTTGCAGTAAAGGCACCGTTGCTTTTACAAGTGATATATATATAAATAATCAGCGAATCAACCGGTTGAATAAGCACACCTTTGTACGTGCGGAGTTTGTACGCGCTTTCTCACTAGCCATTCAAACCCGTCTACGATCCAATGTACGTAGTACGTTCCTAACTAATGATGTAATTGTAGGAGCTAGACGTTCTCATATAAGCGCGTACATGACTCAACAGCACGGAATATCAGATATTCGTTTGTAACGCCACGGTTTGTTGATGTGGTTAGACTTTTGACCCGGATAAGTCATTCCTCTCGATTACTCCAATTAAACTTGACAGTGGTTTCACTGTTAGGTCGTGAGCCTTGTTCGTAATGGAATCAAACTGAATATATACTTTGTGAACAAATGTGATTCCTCCAAGGTGCAGATGGAAAATAATTTTAAGGCTACAGCCATAGAAGTAGCGAGACGCGCCCGCCCCGCTTCCTACTAGAACTACAGCACGCTATCGACTGGGCGACCGTTCATACACCAGCTAGTAGTGTATGCCACCACCGATCGTTAGTCGGCAAACATCCGTTAGCAAGTATTTCATCGCGAAAACGTATAATTATGCGGTGAAATGCAAAAACACGTTCAAAAACAAAAATTATGAAATATGAAATTGTGTGGACGGTTCCCCCCGCAAATGCGTCTCACACCCCGCCGAATGGAACGCTCCGTCTCGCACAGTAAATGTCTTACCGTGTTTCTAGCGGGCAGGCGCGCGGCGGCTGACAGCTACGCTATCTCTATGAATGAAGCACAATCGTGCTATCATAACGCAACGTTTTAAGCATTTCGTATCGAGTTGTTAATTTGACAGAAAGTTGATTCGATCGCGAATGTATTGCGACCGCTGTCAAACTATGGTTGACGTTTGAACTTTAGCGTGATATCGATTGTCGCACACGTGAATCGAAACTGAACTGGAAACGAATTGCGACCGAAACGTAAATGTTTTAATTTAACGCAATCGGATTGCAGTGGAATGCAAGACGACTCGCCTACGGCATATAGTTACTGGTGGGTATATACGATTATGAATTCGAGTCAAAGGTTTGAAATTTGTTGAGAAAAGTGTCAACACGTAGTTCGTCGTCTGAATCTTGATAGGAATATTTTAAAATACATTAGCTGTACCCGTGACGTAGTCCGCGCGGCGTGTCGGTATAGAACCAATTTTTGTATGTTCCCGTGGGAATGAGACACTTCTACGCAGTAAAAAGAATCTTATATCTTGACCCAGGTCATAAATTATCTTCACAACAAATTTCATCAGAGTCCGTTCAGTAGTTTTTGCATGATGGGACTCCAAAAATATGTAATGTACAGGCCGTTTTTTTTTACAGTGTTATCAAATGTATAGATTACGCCGTAAGCATGTATATAGCCGTTTGGATACATTTCTCATTTATTTATTGATTTATTTATGTAAAGGAAAACAACAGCTTTAACAACTAAATACAAATATATAAATCTAAGTCGGGAAAATATACAGCCGATAATTGTTTTCACAGATAAAACCACATAACATAATCAAGTAAGTATAAAAAAGAACAAGAAATATAAATTAAATAAACTAGGAAATACACAAGACATGTACATAACTTATTACAGAAAACATTTCAGTCTGTTTTTCATTCATTACATATGTTGTATGAACCCTCCAGTACTGGTTATTAAAATCACTACACAGATACACTCCCCCTAGCCGATGAAGAAAACCACCTCATAATAACGTATACTTATAAAGGTGCCAACATTCAAAGGAATGTTAATGTATCTATAATAATAATAATAACGTACATATGACAACAACCTCTAGGCCCCAAACTAAGCATTAGCTTGTATTTTGGGTACCTAGCGAAGACACCACATACATATTACAAACCTAAACCCGGTACCAGTATCAATATTTATCATATAAATACTGACCCGACCTGGGATGCGAACCCGCGACCTCCAGCTTCGTAGGCAGGGTCACTACCCAAGTACCCACTAGGCTAAGCGATCGTCGAATCTATAGGAAGTACAGACATTTTAGGTATTGAATTTCATTTCGTCCCATTACACGTGATATTATTATATGATCATTTGGTAAAACATGAAACGCACAAAGCGCATATGCGTCCAGGCATCCTATTATTAGCCAACGGACTAAGATACCTACTCCAGAGGAGATTGAGTATTCAAAACAAGTCTCACACAAAGGTCTGGCTATTTGTACAGCAAGTAAACATATTGCTCTGTACTCATTAAAACAGTCATCAAACCAGTGTGGGTGGCGCTTGGCATACACTCAGTAGATGTGCATATTACGATGAAGGTTGTAAAATCACTAGTAACCATTACTGGCATTAAGGCGTACGAGCCTTCCTAATCGGCTGCATAATACTTGTGGAATATTTTATTTGAAACTCGCCTGTCTGTGGTTCGTTCACCCGGCCGGCATGGTAAACACAAAAAAAATGTAATCGTTTGATGTGTGGGCTTACCACTGAGGATGCCTTCTGTGTAATTAATTATAACTATACCGACATACCTACTCGAATGATTTCGGATAACACGATTTTTGCTTCAAAAAACATACGTTTCCGGAATTTCCCAATTGTATGTCGTATTGACTGACCGATTGGTTAAGTGTAGACCCAAAAATCCGGTTCGATCCCCGCCCGGGACAAATATTCGTGTACATAGAGTTCTCTGGTACCCCTAGTAGAAGCTCTGCCTAGTTTGGGACTAGATGACCATGTGTGATCCCAGATACGAATATATTGTGAATTTACAATTGAAATACATGAGACATCCCACACAGCGTCATCTAGTCCTAAAGTAGCAAGTATTATGCTTGTGTTATGGGCTACTAGACAAGTGATATACATACTTAAATTAATCTTTTTTTATATAATATATATATACATAAATATTTTACACCTAGACCCGGAAAGATATAAACATTTTCATGCACACAAATATTTGTCCCGGGCGGGAATCGAACCCGCGACCCTTGGCTCTGCAGTTGAGGTCTCTAAACACTCGGCCAATCCGTCAGTTATAACCGATGACTTGAATACAACTGAATAATCTGAAAATTGTGCGATTCTCGTTACGAATATAATATTTTCCGAAGACACCCGAACGTTGCCGAAGGAAAAGCTGTTCGTGAAACATCCGTGCAAGTTAGATTGACGTAATCATACGTGCCAGGAATGTCAACGTTTCTTTGTTTACATTCGCATGAACTTTAGTTAGAGCCATTGAGAAATTACTTTCGCAATACATAACCTTGTTTTTTTGTTTTTCATGTATATGTCGTCGGCAAAATGAATAATTCGTGTGATTACAAACGGCGTCGTCAGTTTCTAGGTTTTTTCGAATTGATAGGCTAGCTAGGCTATGTCGATGCGAGGAGCGACGAGACACTCGCAAGTCTATTGATCTATTTCGAATTCAGTTCATATAGAATAAAGTAACAGGACGAATTATACGATTTGGCGACGACATATATGCCTAGTAGAAGTATTAACCAGTGGTAGGTACACCATTTTCGCCTATAGTTAGATGATTGGCCTCTTAATACGACACAAATACATTAAAACAATTTAGGAAGGAAAAATAGAAGAAACGAGAGGTAGGTTACCTAGAAGAAGCATTGTACAAGACTAAGATAAAGCGCTTGGAGGCCTAGTGTATCAAGAAATCAAAAGGAAGACTGCAGATAGAGACAGCGGAAACGTTGCAATACCTATTAGGTAGTATTGGTACCTATTGGTGATAATATGAAAACTTCAACTTGAATATTTTTTTATGCTCAGGTTATTCTACGTAGAAATACTTTACCTACATGTCGTCCGCGTTAAGACCCATATAAGTTAACTAAGAATATGGGAAGTTATAGTTTTCTACGAATATTTCACCAAAACGATTCAAGAGTCCCGTTTTACCGATTTCACGAGGCAAAGAGAAATAGTTGTCGCACTAAAGTAACCGAGGCAGTCTGCAATACAAATACGTGCGTTTAACGACAACGGAAACGATCGTTTCGGGAACGAATGCACGATTAGTAATAGTTCGACCCATAAGATTACTAGCTTTTGAAACGAGCGAATGAAACTGCATATCAATCTGCTTGTAACTGTAGTGTGCAAAGACAGGCCCCATGCCTATTGCTATATAGGTATGTGGGATTTCAGTTGGATGATAAAACTAAATTAGAATCAGACATGTAAACATATCCTGAAAAGTTTATAATAATAACTTATACATCACAACAACGTCTAGGCCCCAAACTAAGCATTAGTTTGTGTTTTCGGAGCCGAGCGAAGACACCAGATACATATAACAACCGAGACCCGGTACCAGTATCGATATTCATCATATAAATTTTGATCCGATCTGGGATTCGAACCCGGCACTCCAGTTTCGTAGGCAGGGTCGCGCTACCCACTAGGCCAAGCGGTCGTCGTAATTATATTATATTTATTTATATTATATTTGTAGAATTTGATTAATGACTCAAAAACACGATTAATAAAACAATTCCCCACGAGAAAAAAACTTAAGTACATAATGGTTACTATGGCGTGGTGAAAGTATGTGGTCTGTTTAGTCACCCACACAAGCATATAAAAGTTTACCATGTTTATTGTTGTTATTGTATAGCGTGGCTCTATGTTAGACATTTAAATCATCATCATCATCATCAGCCCATTTTACCCCACTGCAGGGGCTTAGGCCTCCCCCAGGGTGAGGAGGGGGTTTGGAGCTTAAATCCACCACGCTACTCCACTGCGGGTTGGGGATTGTAACGACCGCCATCTATTGACAGCGTCCGGGACCGACTGCTTAACGTGCTCTCCGAGGCACGGAGTGAGTTATAGTTAATGCACGTAATTCAGAAAAACTCATTGGTACACGCCCGGATTCGAACCATGGCCTTATAAATTTGAGATAGGTTCGTTGCGCTCTGGGCTATCACGACACCGTTTCAGACATTTAAATAATCAAAACCAATAGTGTATTTTAATATAATGTCTCGAAACGGTTTATAAATTACCATCTCTTTGTAAATACTTGACACACCTAATTACGTTTGTAAAGTTAAGTAACTGTACTTCCCGTTAGTACTACCTACATCAGTCAGATACGCTACGCAACGTAGTAATATTGTTGTTACGGTGAGCGAGAGTAGAATCGCCACGTCATCGTCACGTTACGTTACAACATCGATCTGGGCGATCGCATCATTTTCTTTAACTGTACCTATAATAACAATCTACATCAACAGAGCTAACGTGTGTCGTGATAAACGCAATAAACGGAATAAATAAACGGAAGTGGGAAACTTTCTGGTTACTTATTAGGATTGGCCATTAATGACGTCACGAAATCCTTTAGAAAGAACATTATTCCTGTTGGTTTTTGCGTCTTTTCGATTCTGTACTTTGTTGGCATTGTACATGAAGCGAGTCATTCACCTCGCGGTTATAACAAATGAAATTGCTTTCTCATACTGCATACAGTCAGATTCATTCACGGATGAATCACATCATTAGCCCGTACATGGTCTGGCGGCCATGCACTCAATGGACCGTGCAGCGAACGACGCGAGGCACAATGCTTCATTTTTTCCATGCACTTAGGAGAAATTATATTACCTACATCGAAAGGAATGGTAGATAACTTAGTTCCCATGTCATTATCAAGTCTCGAACACCAAAGGGTTAATTGGTTATTTACATGTATCCTATATCGAGGCGTTTGGTGTAAGCTACTCAAATCAAATCATGTATTTAAATAGTACGTAGGCTCTGTAAAGGCTTTTATATTCTTTATTAAAATAAGAGCAATAATAATAATAATACCTGGGACATCCTACACAGCACTATCTAGTCCCAAACTAAGCAAAGTTTGTATTATGGGTGCCAGACAACTCATATACATACTTAAATATACTTTTTTTTTATAATATAAACATTTATTGAACACCCAGACAAGGAACAAATAGATACGTTCATGACACAAATATTTGTCTCGGGCGGGTATCGAACCCGCGACCCTTGGCTCCGCAGTTAGGTCCTAACCACTCGGCCAATCGGTCAGTCAAGTATTTAGAACATCTACTATACAAATATTGTACTATATGCAGAATTGCAGATGATAGCTAGGTATATGAGCTAAGGGAAATCTAGAATCACGCAAATTTATCATTTGTTTATTCACTGAAAGTATAGTAAACTAGCGGTCGTACCCGGCTTCGCCCGGGTGGACTACGGAAACGTTCCTCTTCCCGTTCCAGGCATTAGTACATTACACCCGTGCTAAGTCGGAGTGGGTAGCTAGTCAAACCATATAGTATCATTACACTATGGTATCATCGTCATCATCCAAACAAAGAAATTCTCTGGCGCGTCTAGCAACAAATTTGATTGCCATAAAAAAGGTTATAGTAAGTCAACCTTAAAAGATACACATATGCTGTCGCGGACTTTAGGTTAGAACTTTTAAAGGGGAACAATTCCGTAATACATGATTTCTGCTTAACATCAACCGTTTACGCAGCTCGCGTAACGGAAGCTTTCCAAAGGATGAATTTTTCTCGTTTTTGCAACATTTTTCATTAATGCTCCGCTCCTATTAGTCGTAGCGTGATGAAATAAAAGCCTATAAGCCTTCCTCGTTGAATGGACTATCCAACACAACTATAATTATTCAATGCGAATCAGTAGTTCCTGAGATTTGCGCGTTCAAACAAACAAACTCTTCAGCTTTATAATATTATTAGTATAGATAGTATATAGTATAGATACCTATTCTTTCCTGTCTATTCCTGTCAACTTGAATTGGCCCAGCGACATGGTCAATATATCGTCAACAAAGTTATACATGTCTATACTACGAAATTTCGTGTAGACACGGACGTGTTTCTCACTTAAACAAATCTTCTTTAGTCAGTTATATTTCCAAATAATGTATTAGAACTTCTTTCATAGAATTTTTTTCTACGTGATAGTAATCTATGGTGATAATGGGTGACATAATTATGTTACAACTTACAATAGAATTTATGACGGTCGCTCTAAGTTGCTAAATGTAATACGATCAGCGATTCTTATCATTGTTGTGATTCATCATTAAGTTTACACAATGAAGGAAATTGAATTTCCGGTATAAATAAATCTTAACCGGGCGCGGCGTCGTCGTCCGGGGCGCCAGAAGTAAAGTACTGTGTTCTGACTACTGTGGCCCTACTCTGACTTTTAACACGACACCGAAGTAGCGCCGAATACGTTCCGTTTCAAAAAAACCGGTCGCTAGGACTATGGACGAGAGTACGTATTTTTGAAATGGCGCGTATTCGGTGCTAACTCGGCGCTGCGTTAAGATTCAATTATAAATTCTAAGCTATTAATTTATTTCATTATTAGAAACAATCGATATAAGAAAAAAAGGTAAAAAAAAAATTTCAGTAAAGTAACTATTTTACGCTTTTCGGATTTTTTCCTTTACTTGTGTTTGAGACCTCGCTTCTTGCCAAATTATAGATTTTGATTCATTTGTGTGTGTCAAAACATGCGCCATAAAAGATCGTATTTTTTGATTGCGTTAACTTACAAGTTTGATTTGTGTGCAACTCGAAAAGATCGTAAGTAGACCTAAACTATCGATACTAATTTAAACTTGATACCTTCCCGCATTCCTGAAAACAAAAAAAAAAGGGTTCAGACAGACAGACAACGAACTGATTCTATAAATGTTCGTTTTTCTCATTTGAGGTAAGGAACCCTAAAAATAATTGAGAAAATGTTATTTCTGCAGAATATGGTAGGATATATTTGGTACTTCATCAATAGGGTTAATTATCGCCTAAAATTGCTAATTCTATGATTTTCTTTTAAATCTTTATTTATGATCTACAAGATAACATTACCAAGCGCTTTCATCTATCTACCTACTCGTGGGATAGCAATGATAAATGGTAGTTTTTCAAAACAACGCACCTGATCATACGTAGGTGTGGGCGATGGCGGTCTGTTGGCGTACTTGGAGGCCATTCGGGCGCCCGCCCCGCAGCCCTGGGCCGCCGGCGGAGGCTCATCCTCCGGATAATAGAGGTGTACGAAATCCTCCGTGTCCAGGTACGTGTTTATCAGCATGCTCGACTCAATTGTCACTTAACACTAAACGCGCACTCGCATAGGATAGTAGCACGTACAAAATCACACAATAAATTAATCGCGAACAGTCTATCCGATCAGACTTTGGAAATGCTAAATTTCTCTTAAAGAGATAAATATTTAAAACTATTCAATTTAAACTTGACAAAAATCACTGCACACTTTGGAAGCACACCATCGAATAATGTTTCTTCTCGATTTGTAACGTTCCATTTTTGTATTATTTTTTTAAAGTTATAAATACGTAATAACTTGCGTATAATCATATATAATTTAAGATCACTAGTGTATAAAATTTGCACCACCTATTCATGAAAAAAAAAACATTAATTGCAAGTATTTTAAGTAGGTAATGCTAGTTTAGATGCCCAAAATAATATAGTGCTGGTGACGTATGTCAAAACTTTGTCTCGTATTTACCTATTATAAAAAGATAGATCAAACTTTATCTTTCTTTGTTGTCTGCATAGACACAAATAATATCGAACCTAACAACTCTTGATCAGTGAGATGGATTGTAGGTAGCGTCTATTTAAAGGGCGACTTTTATTCTTTAAATAAAGTTTACGTATATATAACGTTCTGGAAAACGTAAAAATCAATCGGTGTCTGTCTGTGCCAATCTATATATTAATATTTATTAATACGTTCGTTCCTATGACAACGGAAATAATAACGTGGCTACCTTGACATTCGTTATCGATTGTTCATATCACGAATGTTTTAGCGAATATATCACAATTATACTCGTTTTATTAAGAAAAATATATAGGAAATGCACGAACTGAAGCCGTACGTGATAAAATAAAATAAAAGCAAAAAAATTTCATAAATAACACTACGTTTATCAAAAGACCAAAACGCGCATAAGAAATATGAAGATACCTAGAGTTCGATGGTCCAATGAAGAATTACATCACGCAATTAAATACTCATAATATTGACACAGACTATGAAATTACATAACAGATCTAGCAAATTAATCGGTTGATTACAAACGACGATGTACGTGATAAATATGATTTTATATAGGAATAATAAGTAGTATTCAAGTACCAAGAGCGCATGCAATCTACAAAGGTAACATGTATGTACTCTTGAATTATTTTGGTTTTCTTGCAAATTGACGGGGCATTTCATCAAAATAATATGAGTGACTCTTCCAATAATGGCAATGCAAACAGATGAACAATTCATCACTAAATACCAAGAATGCAGAAAGAACATCGTGGAAGGTTATCGTTAAATTGTTTTGGGGTTATCGCACGGAATAGCAGGCAGCGGCAGCGGCGTGCACCGCGAGGACGGACAACGGACGATATACAAATTAACAACATTCGAGTAAGTAGGTCTCGCGGCAATATCAATATTCAACATGTATTCAACAGGCGGACGATCGACCCCGTGTCGCCAAGCGAAAACATTTTCCATTTCGGTGTATTATCACGACAAATTGACGCTGTGCTAGTTTAGCATTGCACAAAGACACGACTTTTTTGTATATGAAAGAAGGCTTCTTCTTTACTGAACTACACGGTATAAATATAGTAGCACTGTCGGCATTGGCTAGAACATAACCCTAGAAAGAATAATGCATAGCAGTTTGTAAGCACTAGCTGAGATGTGACAAAGAAGAAAAAAAGAAGAATATGAATTCAATATTCAAAGAGAAGAAGAAAACAATCAAGAATAATCAATCGACGGTAGCCTACGAAGCAAGAAATAGTGCTCCCCCTGATTCGTGTTGTAAAATCAATATAATCTCACTATTGTTTAATTAAGTTTCCAACCTCAGTTTCCAACAATATCTTAATGCCGATAGACCTTTTAAAATTTGAACATGATTTTTCTAACTAAATCCTGCTAAATAAATACTGTCCGTAATAGAGGTGGAAGAAACAAAAAGTAAATTTTCATGAAATATGCAGTCGTAGTGCAAACAAACAAAGAATAAAGACATAAAAGGAATACGAAAATGTTTTGTTATACCGAATTTTGCCTTAAATACCGAGGTAAAACTATACGTAATTTAATATTTCCTTACTCCGTTTGTTAATATGCAATAAATGCAATTTGACAATTTAAGAGAGCCAATTTCGTGAAAATTTTTAAATAGTAAAACTATAAGATAATGACCGAGAATACACTAGTTGACAATTTCTTTTATATTATTTTATATGAAAGAGTTTTCTAACTATATCATAACAGTGCAAGAATTTAAAAAAATACATCATTATTAACAAAGTTATGAATGTTTATAATGTCCTGTTAGACAGAGAAGGCAATATCGTACGGCGTACCTATGTGTGACGTCAGGCCATTTAAAATAATGTTAATATCGTTTCCCAAGAAAGAGACAGATATATAATTTTACTAGCTTATAATTTTCGTATTCTTTAACTGAACATAATTTTGTTTATAAATTTTGTCATCGTACAAAGTGTATTTTCATATATTCTTGACAAATATATATAATTGGAGTCACATTCGGGACATAATTTTTTTTACAAATGAGATTGCGACTATACTCGATTAGAAATATTCTAGCACTAGCGACCGCCCGCAGCTTCGCTTGCGTAGACTACACATTCCTGTTTTAAGTAGTATTAACATTCAAAATGGTTTATACTTAGGTACTTTTTGCTGAAACTAATATTGGGTACATCCATTCAAACTTTCAATCTTCATTCTCCTCACTCCTTCAAGAAAACCGATACTCCCATACTTTTCACCTCCCGTTTCCCACCCTTAATATGTGGAAATCCAAAAATCCTGAACCACGTCATTATTTATTTATGTTAAAATTTTTATGTTTCTAACTTTAAAGAGCAAAGACTCTCATACAAAGCCCCTCCATCCCTCCCTCCTTAAATTTGAAATTTCCAAATATTCCTTTCTTAAAAAATTAATACTCACGTTATAAAATAAACCACAGTTCCAAATTTCGGCTTCCTAGACTTAGTAGTTTCGGCTTTATCTACGCTGATAGATCAGTGAGGACAAACGACAGACAGCCACAAAAAATAACTGATGTCACTCTTGACAACCTTTTATCACGTCTACACGTTTCATTAAAATCTGTTCAGCTGTTTTGGAGATTGGAGACACATAGACGTACAGACAGACAGACGGACAAAAAGTAGCGTATGTCACTTTTGACCATCTTTCTTTTCATACCCATGAAATTTCATTAAAATCGGTTTAGTCGTTTTATAGATTAGCTTGAATAGACAGATGGACGTTCATACAGACATACAAAAAGTAGTGTATGTCATTTTTGACCACTTCCTTTCTACATCTGTAAAGTTTCATCAATATCAGTTTAGCCGTTTTGGAGATTTGCTCGAATAGACTGACAGACAGATAGTATTATTTTATACATATAGCCTATAGCCTTCCTCAACAATTAGACTATCCAACACAAAAAGAATTTTTCAATTCGAACCAGTAGTTCCTGAGATTTGCGCGTTCAAACAACAAACAAACAAACAAACAAACAAACAAACTCTTCAGCTTTATAATATTAGTATAGATTATGTGGAACCTTTGGACTATGGCTTGAGTTTGATAAAAATAAACCGTATTAATAAAGAAATGTTATAATCCTGAATCCTTGTTTTTTTTTTTAAAAAACTTTTTAGTGTTTTTACTGAGCAGGGCAATGTTTTTTTTAATATTGAAAGCTTTTACTTTACACTGAGTATTTTTACCGAAGTCGCAGGTTTATTGATAAAATTTTTGACATATTTTTAGTTATAATTTTCAAATAAGTACAAGCATACGGTAGCCCGGTACATGAGGCATCTAGTGTCCATCATATTAATTTTTTTCTGCCTTCGTGTATCTTAAGCAACTTCCCCTGTTATTACGAATCTATCGAGATCTCATTGGTATTGGGCTGCAAGAGGTTAACACTGTTGGGCTGCAAGAGGTTAACACACAGATGCATCATACATATATAGATATTCGCGGATCCATATTCCTTCAGAGATACACAAATGGATATTAATATAATACATAGATATACTCCTCCTAGTCCTTCCTTCCTTCTAGTTTTCTGAACCGGTACCTACTCAATTCATTTTAACTTTCAATAAGTGTGTGTAAACATCTTATATTGAATGAAAACTTTTTGAATTGTTTTTTAATACTATACTTGAGAGACGCAAT
Organism: Luffia ferchaultella; assembly: GCA_949709985.1. NCBI lineage: Eukaryota > Metazoa > Arthropoda > Insecta > Lepidoptera > Psychidae > Luffia > Luffia ferchaultella. The sequence continues at coordinate 12,010,549 of OX453260.1, read as the reverse complement.
ATATTAAACCAAGAAAATATGATTTCATATATAAGGAAAAGAAATATTCCCTCAAAATAAGTATATATATTTGTTGCAAGACATTATTTGTTGGTCTGAAGAAATGTTTACTTATTTTGAAAGAATATTCATTTCGTTATATATGAAATCATATTTTCTTGGTTAAAGAAACATTTTTTTCTGTGTAGTTAGTTCATTATCCTCCTTTTGGCTTTACCATAGTTGCATAAAAAGTTACTCTTTGCCACAGCTTATTGTTTAAGGTACTCCATGTTTCTTAAGATTACGGTGTTTACAATAAAATACTATTGGATTAATCACGGCTGGAATATTATACTTTTGATTATTTATACTATTCTAATAAATTAGATATACATCGTTTTTTTTCAAAGTCAAGTGCGACTTCAAAATGAAGTCGGAACATCCACTTTCGTGCGGACACGCGTTCCACTTCTAACGAGCGCGGTGTGGCAGTGGAATGCGGCCGCCACGTCCATGTTAACGCACCGGGCCGCAGGCGGCGGCGGCGGTGTGGCGCGGGGTCTACCGGCCTTGTTTTTACTTCGGCAATCTTATTGTGCCTTAGTACACCGGCCCGGCCGTGATGTCGATACTCGTACCCCCAACAATACTTAAGCCAACCATTGTCTTTCGCCATTCATGCCGTCATAGTGTGCGATCTTGAAATTTTACGCAACGTTGACATACCTACCAGTACTTTAGACGAATTTATTTAACTCTACGCTCACGGACAAAATTAAACGCCCATCCTTAATTATTTTTTTTCAAATATCGATAATTCTTAAACGATTTTATTTTAGCCATTACTTGTTTATCTATTGCATTATAAATTTATGAACGAAAAATTAAATACTTATTTATAATTTAACACGTAAACAAAAAAGAAAAACAACACAATAAAATGGGCGGTTAGTTCTGTCCGTAACTTTATTATAGTAATGGAATTGCGAAACGTTGACAATTCGATATTAACTGAAAAATTTTGTGTTATGTGCGTGTATTATTAATAAATATCATTTGCGACTGACTCTACATTTGTAAACAAAGGTAAGTCAGTCAGTAGCAATAAAGTATTTGTGTCAGTGCAGTTCAATGAATTGCAAATTTGGGGTCAGAAAAAATTGTAATACGTAATATGCATTTGGTTCTTAAAAAAAAAAGAAAATAACGTCGTACTTAACTCACTGAGGCGTAAGTTGAAACAGAGATATCTAGTATCAAGTTATGTTTTGCGACCGCAAACGGAGCGGGAGCGGGTTCTATAGCTGTTCTCGCGTTACTCATGTTAATATTGTAGAAGTAATTCTACACTCGTGACTAGTACGAAACTTTTGACGTACAATATACACTGACAAATGCAAACAGCGTATTCTGTTTTAATAACAACAATAGCTTGATCACTGATAGTATTTTATAATTCTATAACTATTATACAAATAAAAATAGCATTGGCATTTTGTTTTGAAAACTTACGCATATAATAATAATAATAATAATGGCATCATAACAACGTCTAGGCCCCAAACTAAGCATTAGCTTGTGTTTTGGGTACCAAGCAAAGACACAACAATTACACATATACATATAACAACCAAGACCCGGTAAGAGAATCATCATATAAATACTGACCCGACCTAGGATTCGAACCCGGGACCTCGTAGGCAGGGTTGTTACCCTCTAGGCTAAGCGGTCGTCAGCGGTATAGAAAAGGAATTAGGAAGCAATCATTTTCCAGCTTGTTTTGTTATTCATTACCTGGTATGGAATAAATTGCAATGTGTATTTATAAACATATAAGCCACGATCTCCACATAATTTATAGAATGACAGCAACAATGAAATTGGTATGCAATCAACAAATGGACGGTTGGATGATACTATTTGTATGATGTCATAATTAGTGACTGCTCTGCCATAGTAGGTACAGTCGCTAAAGATTTCTTTTCTTCCAGTGTTTTAGATTACATATTTTTTTTCACGAAAGTAATTAAGGCATACAATATTCAAATGGATGAATGGATGGATGACATTAAAGACAATACATTAAGTTTTGAGGATAGCTATACCTTCGTCTTTTTTGAGTTAGATCCGGTATTCCTTAACCGAGTGCGGCGGTGGGACCACATATTGGGTCTAAAGTATATCCTTAGTCACAATTCCTGCAGCTATTGGATCTTTGTTGAAAATTTTTATTGTCAACCATGGACACCAGTTTCCGTCGGTATGTTTTTTGCTGGATGGGTCCAAACAAAACAGCGTTTGATCAGTTGAGTTCGTTGTGTATCCGGCCACTTGGCTTACTTAGCTTTACCATGAAACAGAAGTCAAATTTTGGGTCTCACTCCCTCTCACAAGAAATCATTCCAAACAAACTAAAACAATAAATCAAGCAAGTTACTCCAAGAAAATTTCTTTACGAAAATGATACAATGCAGCAATCAAGTGGACGGACGTAAAACAGGTCTGATGTCACGAACGTGCTGCCTTCTTTACCCGCATAGTAGGCCAAGGTTTATTTTCTTCGACTTGGGCTGATATCACGGATCGTGATACACGACGCCAATTCTATTCACGTCCAGATGTCCGCCAACGAAACTACTCTTTGGTCATCGTGCAATAGTATGATCGAAAACAAGTATAAAGGGATGATATCCGTGCCAACAATTCGATAAGTAAAACGAGTAATAAACTTGTCCTTATAAGAGGAATAAATTATACAAAGTTTCCCTAATGATAAACAAGTCATTCGTTAAATATAACTTGGTTAACTTTTGACTCATACTGATCATTATAATACTAGATAGTGCTCGTAAGCTATAAATGTTTAAATACATTGATGACATACCAACGACCGGTTAATAGCTTAAATATAAGTAGATCATATTTAGATCTATCAACTTCTGAACTGTTTTCAAGTTTCCAAGACGGAGTCAGAACTTCTTATTCGTACAGATATAGCGGTAGGCGTATATACAGAGTACAGATCCAATATGATTCCATTATTAGCATTTCCCTTGAAGACCGTAGAGAGAAATCTATAATAAATGCGACATCGATGTCACAAAGTGTTCAGGCCGGTGAAAGGATACGTTCCCGTGTACAGTTTGTGAAAATGGCATTAACAAGGCAAGGTCGTCAAGAAACTTTATATCAAGGTTGCATTCGGAAGAAATGTAAGCGCCATTTAAATTTCCGGTTCTCATACTAAAATATGATATTGGCAATGAATTGAATTCCGATAATTATTGTATTGAGACAAGTACCTGTTTCGTTATACTATATAGGAAGTATAGATTCTAAATGTTTGCTATAAATTAGAACCTTGAGAATTGTAGACAAACAAAATTTTAAAATCTCGGGCTCAAGAAGTGCCTGAACCACTATGAAACTTTTACTATTTGGTCGGTATATGCGTGATAGAGAAAGTAAAATCTTTGAAACATGTAAAATCACTATAATCAAATTAAGAATGAGTGTTTACACATAATTATATCTCTCACTTTGTAGAGACCAAATTGGCCAATGAAAGGCTTACACGTATCGCACAAACAAGTCATGTGACAGAACGTCCACTATTTATTTATCTAGTCGCTTACGCCGTGGGACGACCTTCACCTTCAACCGTCTAGTAGATCGAACAATTCAACTTAGAACACTAACATAAACAGGGGTACAAAATAATCCTGAGAACGCTGAAAACACTCAACACGTGACTTAAACGCAAACAAAATAAATAGCTCCCGTGCGATCACGTGTCATTGCCACGGGACGGCATTATTCAGTTGATGCTATTACATAAAAGACGAATATGTATACTGAGTCTTAATGAAAAAGATAATATTATTAGATTAAATGATATCTACAACACTCATATAATTCATTACATAACACATATTAAATATTAGAAGATTATCATAGGTCCCCAAAACGACAACACGCAAGCTAGATAATAAGACACCACAGCAAGCAAACATGTATACAATCCTCCAAGATTTGAATAGGCAGCAAAAGAAAAGTCTATACGTTCAATTAGAACGATTTCGATCTCGAATTGCGATAAATAAGCGATTTAGTTGAAGCGGACGTGGAAATAACATTAGTAACATTCTACGGTAACAAGGCCGTCGAGATACGACCTGTCGAGGTTGTTCAAACTACGATAATTTGTCACTAGGCATTCAAAACGAGAAACAAGTAGAAACGAAAAATTTTATTAACAAAAACAAAGTCATCCGTCTTGTGGAAGCTCGTGACCTAGTCGGTTTTCCTGTATTTGATACCACCGTGCAAAACTTGATAATATTATCGTACCGTTCGATGTAAAATTCACATTCAGTTGTACAAATTAATTGTGGCATGTCGAAACAATGCAGATAAGGAACACTATCTTTTCTAACCTTTCTCTCTCACGACCTCTTTTACGTGCTTGTCCACAATTGATTTATAGCGATTCTCGTTGAGATTTATAGTCTTCATTTGAAATGATCCGATGCGAATGCATTTGCAGTGAAAGTGGAGAAACCTATAACCGCAGTCGATGTATTGCCTAGCACTAAATTTGAATGTCACCATGGAAAATTTTGATCAATTAATGAAAAGTGAAGAAAGTTTTTATGGTTTTATTTAACACTCAATTAAATAATTAAAATAAAGGCAAGTGTCTATTCGCGATGTTACACAATCACACAATTATCGAATCCTTGAATAAATACCACTGAATAAGCTAGTAGATAGTATTTGTCATTATCTAAGTTTACATCAAGAAATACATCATCTTTCACTTTCATTTTTTTAATGCAAGCGTGAAATTTTCCTTACAACGGATTTCCTAGAACATTTTCGAATTTACCAATCTGAACCTGGTCAATGGTGGATCAGTTACATTCTTTTCTGCTCCTGATAAATGATCGCCATTATAACGATTTATTTTTGTCTGTATATTATTATACCTCTCGACCAATTACACTTTAAAGACAATTGTTTATAAACGTTAATTGTTTCAAGGCGTATATAAGCACGCTAGCATTCAATGGCGACCGCGACCCCAATATGAAACGATAACAGTGATTACCCAAACCACGTTTACGGTGAATGTCTGCGGAGAAATGATAATAATACTTTAACAACATAAAACATAGGCAATCTTACAAAGCTTGTGTAACAGATAGTATTTTATAATTAATTACCTTGACTGATACCTGAAAACTTAAGAATTTGGAGTGAGGACAGATCATTTATTACATGGATAGTTCTAGTAGTCTCATTCGTAGCTTTTACAACCGATCTATACGTAGTGATGTATATCTATGGCGAAAACATGACTGTCTAGATAGAGGTACTCGATACGAAGAAGGGTAATATTATAATAAAATTAATATATTTGAGGAAAACTAGTTTTCAGTTTGTCATCGTCATGACGTGAGCGATAGATATTCAAAGAAGAGAGTGAAATAAAAACCGTAGAAAATTCAGAAATTATTAATTTCTCTACAATAGAGGGAACACTGATGAATGGACAGAGAGGATTATGTGTTTATAAGACATAGGTCATAATCATAGAACGTCGTGATGTAATTTTTTCTGCTATTTACACCAAAATAGCACAATTCATATGAGTTGTAAACCGATGAATTTATTGTAAAACTAAAAAATATACGAGTATTATAAAATTATATTGCAAATACATTAGCGACACAAAAGTTATAGAATGAATGCAAGGTTATTAATGACGTAGACAGAAAAATGTTCATAGTATGATGACCTTTATAGTATCACAAGCGCCCAAGAAAATCGTACCAACAATGTGGTAACGATTTTCTTCGTTCACAGCTGAGCCATTAGTTAGAGACATGCGCAGTTAAGATCTACAGCCACGTGGTGTCTACGATTGAAACCTTTTAGAATGACAAAGCTTTTTTTTTAAAAAAAGAAATGAAGAATACATCAATTGAAGAATTTTCTAAAGACCACCTATTTAAAACTTAATGGAAGGGTATCAAATAAATAATAGCCAATATGCTTTTTTAAACGAATATTAAACGCTCCACAAAAAAGGTAAAGGTTTATTTGTAAAAAGTTTTAACCTCTCGAAAAGCCAAGAATACGTGGAAAACTTCAGAAAATATAAATTCACAAACCAGTTTAATAAGCAAATATTTATTAATCCGTTACACTAACAATCTAGGTTAATAATAAAAATGTTTGTACGTAAATACGTTACTGATTATTATTTGATGATGTTATGGTCTCTGAATTTGTAACAATACCATAAAAGCCCAATTTCAATACTAAATAAGTATGTAAATATTAACAACAATATTGTAAAGGTAGTGTTCTTCAGAAGCTTGGTACAAAAGATATTGATGATATAATATTAATACAGGTCATTATTTCATACTGCGGCACGCTAGGTTGCCGTTTTGACATTTTACAATAGTGAAGTGACACATTTCAAATAATTATAGAAAAAAATAGTCAAGTGCGAGTCGCACCTATAAGTAAAATTTTAATAAAACACATTTTCTTTTTATATAAAAACTTTTACTTAATATCTTTAATCAGATTCATCTATGCTATATTCACTGTCGTTGCTGTTATCATTACCTACATTAACTATAAGTTCATTGTTTAAAATATTACCTATTCCCACATCTGTCTCATAATCTTTTGTAATTAATTTAACAGTTCTGTGTATTTTTTCTCAGTCTCCTTTAGTTACATGTTTAGAGGGTTTTCCTAGTATTTTCAACATTTTAGTTGCTAACTAAATGGCGGTTCTGCATTGTCTTGCAGTACTATAAAAAAATTATAGATTAGATAAAATTATAATATAACGACGTACTCCACGTCACCATCGACAAGAAATACAGTAATTATTCATTTAAACGTTGTTGTCAATTTTTACACACAAGCTGATATAAGTTAAAACAGCCTTCATACCTACCGTGCCGCTAGAAAATTAAGATATTGTAGTGTGTATTTCAGAAGCTAACAAACATTGCTGATAGTACAAATTTTATTAGGGTCACATTTAACTATTTGCATGGTACCAATGATATTCAAGTAGAATAATTTCAGCATCAGTGGTCCATGTTCGGTAATTCATAAGCGCATGCGCAATGGGCTGGACGCCACTATGCCACGTGGCGGTGTTTCATTGCATAACCTGCGTCAGATTTAAGGTCTTTTTATTACACCGTTATCGTTGTTGGTATAACGTTCTCGAATATTCTAAACATAAGGGCTCATATATTTCGAAGCTTTCGTTTACATTTGTCAAGCGTTACGCGACAATTTGTGGTTAGCAATATTTTGTTGCTAAAATGTTAGTTCAGTTAGTTAAGGTGAATGATGGTCAATATGTTTTAACGAGTAATATTTATACCTAATTGAATTAAAGACACTATAGGTGGGTGGGTGGGTGGTAGGTAGGTAGTTAGTTAAATAACCAAACTACAGACAAAACACCGTTACGATGTAAATGGATTACCTACCTAGCTATGAATTATCGCTCAATGCATATCTAATTATTGACTACCTATATGAAAATTAAAAAACGTAATTTTGATAATAAGACATCTGTTTCATATAATATAATCATCTATGCAATAAGCATATTATATTTACTGTCTTTTTCATTCCGATTCATATCTACTTGTATTTCGTTTTTTGTTTGTTTTATTATATTAATTTCATTTCTTGCCTGGAGAATTACGTCCAATAAGCATTACTTAGTATATTAAAAGCGGCGCCTTGCCAGTCGATCGACACGGTCACGCCTACTGTGCCATGCCGTGGCCCGTGGCCACATCATCAAAATTCTAATAGGAACTGAACCGAAGTATGTTTTTAGTATTCGATAAAATGACGTAAGACACGACGTCTTATGATTCCCTTTTTATTTGCAACTTTCAGAGAACTTTAAGCTACCTATCAATCCATTATATTTTATGAAAATATTTCTGTGGATGGGAAAATTTTAAACGTTTCGTCTACTTACTGTCTTAAACTGTAAAAATATTTGTAGGTAAAGCCCGAACTTCGATTCACGGTTGCAGAAACTAAACGGGTCATTCATTTCCACTTGGCGGTCTTCGTTCGTGAACGACCTCGGCCAAGAATATCGTACTTTGGATTAAACAAAGCGATGTAGGTAGGTAGGTACATTGATTTGTTTTTATTACAAATTATATGAAGTTTGTATGTAATCAGGTAATATTTAAAACATCTTTGTAAGTTTTATGAGCAGTATATTATGAAAATATTTCTGGGATAATTTTATCAAGTCAAAGGATAATAATCGATAACGTGTCGAAACAAAGTTATAAATATCTTGGAACAACTTCAAGTGTATTTGAACAATATCCAATTAGAAATAGCACCGCCGGTTAACCGCCATAAAGCTGCCACGAGTACGCGCCATGCCATGCCGCCAATTCAACACGCTACCTAACTACATCGGTCCGGCCTTGATAACTTAACAATACGTTCCTTTTAATGTTTTCGCTATAATTTCCTATATTACGTCATAACACTTTTGCAATAGTAGCCTACAAATCACCAGCACTATATTATTACGAAGCCATGTGCCGTACACGTAGACAGACTGCGCAACGGCGGCGGCTGGCATTCCCTAGATTCCGATGCGGATAAACTTAGTGAAGACGATTCACACCTCACTCTACAATATAATCCATTTATACGTGTCGGTGACTCTGCAGAACCACAAGTATTCGAATTTGGTGTTGAAAATAGCGCCGATTTGGTATATATCCATAGTATATGGTTGAAAGCGAGGTCGCATAGAAATATGCGACAAGCGCGCGCGGCCGCTGCGGAGCAACTAGCGGACGGCGCGCGGGGAGGAGAGGTGCGGCGAGGGGTGTGCCGGTGTGGCGGTTTGGCGGCGTGGCGTGTGACGGGTGGCGGCTTCGAAAGGCGAGGGGTAGGAGCGCGGGGGGATCACGACCGGTGGAGTAAGTGAAGGGGGCCGGCCGCCGCGTCTACAATCTACAATGTCTGCTTGCTTCTCCACGCTACGCCGAATGGAGGCCTCCGCGAAATGTAGAAACGTCAGCAGACGTACATTGCAGACACTGGCTGTGACTGATACGATGGCTGCGGTGCTTCCCGTCTTAGTTTACCCCGCAAAAAAACATGTGACTATAAAACATCAATGAGTTTATGTTCAGTGAAGTAATAATGAGATTTTCGAAAATTAAAATTATGTCTAGATACAAAATTAACTATGGAGCTAATCTGAAAGCAGGCACATGTGTAATTTTTCCTCGTTTAAATTATTCATTGTTTCCGCATAAATCTGGTCACGTAGTAGGTAGGTACTTACATCTTAGAAATATAAGTCGGTGCTTAAAATATAGATAACTTTTATTTAACGATTGTGGTATACCTACTACGTACGCATGCTGCGATTGCTGCAAAATCCAGAAGTTATGATTTATCAAGTCGTGATTTTATTAAACATCCTATTTGACTGTGTTGATCATAAAATGTTTATGCTTTTAAAACACACTGGCAAAACCAGTAGTGTTGCAAATGAAAATATTAGACTATTAATAAATTATATTAGATTTATGTTAATAGAGTGAAACCTAAAGAAACTATCGTGAAATAAGAGTTCCTCGAGGATCTTTATTGGGTCCTTTTCTGTTTATAGTAGGTGTATATAATAAAAATGGCCGAGATAGAATTATTTATTTGCCTTTGATACTACCCTTTTATTTATATGACAGAACACACACAGAACAAAAAGTAAAATCTCATAAAAACTGTTCTAGGTTTTAAATCGATTAAGCGCTATTAATTTATTATCAAACGCAAAGACAATAAAATGTTTAAAACTTAACAAGGGGTCCATATTAAAATCTCATGTAATAAAATCTTAGGGGTTTGACTGTGATGTCTCTGTTGGTAATTTTGTAGTTTTGCTGCTGAGTACTTTGTCTATTACTTATAATTGCTTTGATTATTTTTGATTGTTTAGATTAGATAAAAAATCTGTTTCATTAATATAGATGATTGTTTTTGTTTTATTTTTTAATTTGTGATGTTTAGTCTTAAATATTTGATGAAGTAAAATTATCATTGTTGTGTACACCTGTAAAGGTTTATCCCATCAAAAACAATACTTGTCAAAAAAACCAAGTCTCGCAACTCAGTTGTTCTGCGGTAAAAAGTTGTGAGATCCATGTAATACCAAGTCGGTTATTAATTTATTCGGTTATAAATATATTGAGACTTGGCCATCGCCTGAAAACACGTGTAAATTCAATCGCCTGAAAACACATGTAAATTCAATTATTTAGTGCGATGGCCAAGTCTCAATATATTTATAACCGAATAAATTAATAACCGACTTGGTATTACATGGATCTCACAACTTTTTACCGCAGAACAACTGAGTTGCGAGACTTGGTTTTTTTGACAAGTATTGTTTTTGATGGGATCTCATTTCTTTTTGTATTTTGTAGACAGTTCTATTTTTTTCCTTTTCGGTACCTTCTACTTATTGTATACAGGGTAAGATTTTTATGACCAGCCAAATTTTAATATGATGATCTTTGGTAGAAAACCTATAGCCGTCTTGTTTCCTTTTAGTATCGTTCTATAGAAAAATATTGAGATATGACTACATAAACCTTTCCCGAAAAAACCAAAAACTCTAGTTACCATTCTTGCCCGCCGCATCATTCCGTTTCAAAGGTCTCGGGCGCGTACGTTTACTATAGCGTTAAGAAGGCAACCAAACGTTATAAAATAAACTGTAGATAAAATAATTTATTTTGAAAATGTAACCCATATTTTTTATTTACGCAATGAGGTCTATTGGTGATACCTAACACCTAGAAAAATTTTGGCCGGTTAATAAAATCTCACCTTGTATATGTATATCTATATGTATATAGTTTTTCTAAGATATATTATACAACCTTACGCACTCGTAATAAGTACGAATACGCACGTAGGTACGTTTTTTGCATTAATAAATAATTTAATACACGTGTTTTCATGACGGGAATACCCATTTTTTGCTCGATTTGGCAGGGGCACTACCATGCGCCTATATTTATATGGGACTAGCTTAAACCCGCGGCTTCGCACGCAATATAATAATAACTGCCGTAATAAAACATCGTTACGAATAAAGCCAATATTGAAAATTTTAACTGAAAACTTGGCTGTATGGGCTTAATTTTCTTTGCGGTCTTTTCTAGATTTTTTAGTTTTTCCTTGATTCATACACCAAACACTACTTATATTCCAAATTTGAAGCTTCTAGGTCTGCTAGAAGTGCCTTAGAATTTTGATGATCGGTGAGTCAGTGAGTGACAAAATGAAGAAATTTGACCCGTTATAATTTCTTAAAAATACTGGTTCCAATTGAATGAAATTTGAAAATATGCTTATATAATATGCCTGCATGGTTACTGAAAATTTCAGTCTTCTAGTTTTATCCACAACGAAGTTACAGGGGGTCGAAAATGGTCTGAATTGCTTCGAGAAAAGGATGGTACGGCCGTGACGCTTTTTCGCTCGACTTGGTGGGGGCACGGCCGTGCCCCCAGATAGCCTGGTCCGTTAATGTTGTTGTAATTTTTTTTTTATAGCTATAGTTATGAACCGATGGTGTAACTTTAATAAATAAATAAATAAATAAATATTTTATGAAGGTAAATTGATCTCAGCAGGTTTCGCAATCAGTAGAGTTAGAAGAATAGCAGCATTCGCGTCGTGTTTACAGCGAGGCTAATTCTTTTTAGTAATTTTCATACATGGAATTTTGCTTTGGGAAAAAGCCATTGAAACAATATCTTTCGCAAAAAAAAAAGCTTACACTATAAAGTACAATCTAAGGACAGGCCAAGAACACACAAATTTAAAAGAAAGTAACATTCTTAGGGTCCATATCACACATGTAAACACAAAATGCTTTCTCTAAGGGAAGTGGCAATCATATTACAATCAAATGGTAAAACATGATGTACAGTGAAAGCCATGTGTTGAATAAAATTAATAGAGCACTATCGATACGCTATTAGAACGGATTGCCATGGCGACTGTTTTTCCCATTATAAGCGGGTAAATAGCTAACAAAACAATGGCACCATAGAGACAAGAACCCTCGACACTCCTATATAAAGTAGCCATAACAGGAAAGCAATAAAATTGTGATGCTTCATCACTTCGCCGAATCATGTAACTTCTATTAGAATTTTAAATTTGTTTGTGCCTTTCCAATATACCAAGATGTTATTATGTGAAAATATGCACAATATACACCTCTAATTTCAGCCCTTTAATCCAACTCTCATTAAATTTGGAAGTTGCTTGACAATTAATGAACAAGAATTTCATACAAAAGCTAATCTACAGAAGCACGGGTGTTGATTCAATCTCTATGCACGTTATAAGAAACTATTTACAGCTTACTAGCTTCATTTATTTAATACGCTTAAAATAGAACTTTACGACAGTGTGCTTTTATGTTTCCTTTAGAGTAATCTCAGAGAATGTCAAGTCACCATACAAACACAATATTTATACGGAACTAAAACATCTGCTGTTAAATAAATACAGAGCAAGTCAAACTAATGGACCCTGAACACAGAATCCTGGAGAAAAATATCGTAAATATTTAAGATAGCAAATTTTACATAAAGGAAACTATTTTAATTTTGACACTGCAATCATGTAGTTTTAAAAAGTTCCTTGTCTAAGGTGGGAAAATTAAGAAAACTTTCTTTGTTTTTTTGGCACCAGTCAATATATAGGGACTAAATATCTTCAAAACACATTACTTAGGTCTAAAATTAAAGGAAAACTATGGAATGTAACATTATGGAGAAATAAGCATAAAATTGAAAATTTTGAATAATAATTAATTTAACTTGTTTAATTTGTAATATCACAAATCAAATTAATAATCTGAGAGCCCGTGACTAAAATGACCACGAGTTTTCTAAAATCTGAATTTTTGGCGGGTGGAATTACAAAGCTCATTTTATCAGTTTACAAGTTTTTGTATGTATTTAGTAAAATATTTGTAATTTTTTCTTAGTACTTATTTAGTATCGGTAATTCACTGATATCTAAATTATGATACAAGAAATGTCTACGGATTTTTGCAGATAAAACTGATATGACTAAGCGATATTATGTGCCAAGTAGATCATACTGCAGTTATCAAACAAAGGATTTTCTATTTACATAGTATAAAGGAAACTTTATATTATTATTATAAAACACCAACAATATTATATTAGTTTTAAAACTAAAACGCAAGTTTCGTGGCAATTTAACAATGAATTCGAATATCATTTTTTTTCCAATATTTTGGCACTTTTACATTATTTTAGTTCACACGTATATTTTTATAAAATATTAAAGTCCATACAACAACATATACATTTTTCAGATCTCGACTGGCAATATTACTTATAAAATGAAAACGTTTTAAGGGCGGAACAAAAGCGTCGGATATCTGCGAATAGGATTTTCGATATGTTGCTACTAGCGCAGCACGCTTACCATGAGTTTGAATTAAAAAAAAAAACTTGTTTATTATGAGCACAAACAAAATTCAATGTTACAAATAAAGTACAGTGTAATAAAATATTGGTTGTGGAGATTCGCGCCTAAACTAGGTTTTATAAAAACCTGTATTCTAAATCGCCAGGATTCCTAGTACCAACGGTATTTTACAAACAGAAGGACATACTGCAATTCTTTTAATTTAACGTGTTGCTAATGACTTGTAAGAGATTTGTATATGAATTTCAGTTCTTTTCGGTGCCGCTAGAGGCGATTTCGCTCTGGTCCGAAACCTGGTTTCGCAGGTTTTCAGATTGGTGTCTATTCTGACGTTTCCTCGGGTGTCGATTACACACCCTTTTCTAAAATTAGAAAATACTATACGAAACGTCATAACATCGTTTGTGTGCGATTTCGTCATTAATTGTCATGTTGTGTTTATAATAATATGATTTTTTTTTATTTCAACAACGAACCAGCTTTTATCAACGTTATTTCATCATCATCATCAGCCCGTGTCTCTCCACTGCAGGATATAGGCCTTTCCCAAGGCTCACCACCACACACGGTGCTCCGCCTTTCGCATCCAACTACCCCCGATATGGTGCTTCAGGTCATCTGTCCACCTGGCCGGGGGGCGTCCAACGCTTCGCTTTCCGGTACGTGGCCTGCTTTCTAGAACTCGTCTACTCCATTGGTTATCAGTTCTACGGCAAATGTGACCGGCCCATTGCCACTTCAGCTTGCTGATTGCTTCGGCTATGTCGACAATTTTGGTTATTTGACGGATTTCAGTGTTTATGATTTTATCCATCAAAGAAACACCGAGCATAGCCTGCTCCATAGCACGCTGAGCCACTTTAAATTTGTGGATCAGTCCTGCCGTGAGACTTCATGTTTCGGTACCGTACGTAAACGTTTTGGCAGCCGAATCGTATCCGGGGATTCGTCGCACCCCCTGCCCTTCCGTTACCTTGACCGCTGCCGTGGCCAGGAATAGAAGAGCCGCCGGAGACTGGAGGCCATCGTGTGTTTGTGTGCTGCATTGGGAGGGTTTATCAATAATCACCACACTTGGCAGACGGGTTGGTAATCGCAGTAAATAGTTTCACAGAGAGATGCTGCTGCCCATCTTCTGCTAACCAGGGTTAGTCGCCTCTTACGACACGCTTCCCGGTGGCGGTGGGACATTGTATTCTTTGCCGTTCCCAACAACGTTATTTTGTTGTTTTCAAAATAGATAATATTGAGATATTAGGTCAAAAATGTAAAACTTTCTATGGCTGTCATATTCTTTCAATATTAATTTTCAGAAAAGTGACATAGTACGTACAAGCACATATATCCTTAGATAGCATAATAATCAGGATGCAGTGTCTCAAAATTCGAAACGATCGAAAACCTGAGCAAAATGACAGGCTATCAGACACATAATACTTCATTGATTTAAGCAAAACCATGACATGTAATTTCAAAATCTTTATTTTCTCCTCCAATACGAATTTTTACATGTGGGGCATACAAAATTCTATTTCACAGCGAAAAAAATATTCGCTATATTATATTTTAAATAAAAACATCCACTAGTGTATTTTTGGTTTACGGCGTATATTTTATTGTTCACATTTTTGTTGTCACAACGCGGTATCTCTATGAGCATTCACGGAAATATCTTCTACTTAATCCTACATACGAAATATGAATTAAATCGATTCAGCCAATTTCAAATAAATACACGACTGCGACTGTATGATGTACATGTTCGGGCCATTTTTAGGGTTCCAAGCCTCAAACGGAAAAATCTGTCAAGTGCGAATCGGACACAAAGCACACAATCGCACACAAAGGGTTCCGTACCACCATACAATATAAAAAAACGAGCGCGACGTTAATCAAACTTAACCATTAATCGTTATTGTGTAATTTAAGAATTATTGTATAAATAAAAATATTTAATTTTTACTTCCTTAGTTATTAAGAAGGCGCTCGATCCTCTTTGGCTAATTCGAAAATTAATAAGATGAGTGCACTGATAGCCAGAGACAATTCCATTACAGCGAACCTTTGACGTTTAAGTATCGATTGGGAAGAGAATAAGCTCTGCAAAGGAATGCAAATAGCACGCTATCTGTCATTTTCTATGGAATTTTTACAAAATTTTTACTTGTAAAAGTACATTTTCGTCACTCCCATAATCAAGACGACTCCAACGACACTTCATATGCTAAAATCGATTAAGTTGTTTAGACTACAGAGTGTGCCAAAGACATAGACATACAAACATACAAACATATATCACATATACACTCGAAAAACAGTACCATCTGCAGCCGCGTCGAGTACAAACAAACAAATAATGCGCGTGTTCTAATTTCCGCAACCATGGAGAGCTGCCTTAAATATGAATGTCCTGCATCACCACCACCGGAACGATAGGAATTTACTAATAATATATACGTCGAAGCGTTAACAGTGGCGTCACTATTAGATTCGCAAAATGGGAAACATCAAACGTTGTCGTATGGGTGAAATCGGTAGCAGGTTGGCAATATCAGGAAACGAGAGAGTCGCAAAGTTGGCTGGCAGTATTGACTGCGGATTCTAGGATTCCGAAGTTTCTAGTGGTTTCGAGAGCTCGACGTATGAAAATCGTCCGCCAACCTGTTAACGGGGTCACCGCGTTTGACTAAATTCAATCGGCGGGAATCTGGTCAATTCTTAGTGATTTTCATTGTAAAGTGATTTAGGTCGTTTGAGTATACCGACGTCAAGCCATCCGGAAGGACTTTAATTTTCGACCTCGCATTATGTCTGACTAACCGACCGCCCAAGCGGACATGTGTTCGACCTTACATTACATAGACATAGGACAAATAAGGGTTAAATTCCAATTGGATGTAATGTAGGATTTTTTTGGCATTGGACACGTTTAAAGAACGATATTAAAGAGAAATTAAAGTGAGGCGTATTGAATCGAGAGCAGTATATTTCTATTCTATCATTAAAAAAAAAACTTTATTTCCAATATTTCCCGAGAATGCGTCGAATTTGGAAATCGAGTAAATTCAAAAACTTTTTAGTATCTACTATATAGGTACCAACAGTGTATTCGCGCATATAGATTTGCTTCTAAACGAGCTAAGTAATAACAAGCAATGACTAACCAATAGTATAATAGACGTGGGAGTGTTTGATATTTTATGCCGTGGTGAAACCAACCGAGCGAAATGTTATCCACGATAAGAAGGTAGGTCGTAGGCGGGCGGAAACTAGTTCGCGCCTACACAGCGTTTCTCGCCCTCGCCGCCGCACCATACGTCAGGAGTTCTATCAGGTTTACATGATATAGTTTTGAAATACAAATATGATATACGTGTATCAGTTTTCAATATAAATTTCATAAACCGTTTAATTTATAAAAATTGACAACCGCTTAGCCTAGTGGGTAGCGACCCTTTTTACGAAGCTGGAGGTCCCGGGTTCGAATCCCAGGCCGGGTAAGTATTTATATGATGAATATTGATACTGGTACCGGATCATGGTTGTTATATGTATGTGGGGTCTTCGCTTGGTACCCAAAACACAAGCTAATGCTTAGTTTGGGGCCTAGACGTTGTTGTGATGTATGCGTTATTATTATTATAAACACAAGACACGCATATAATATGTGAAAGAAGATACGTAATTATATCACACGTGCAGAGCCATACAAACGACAAACGGGTAGCGATTAAAAGACTATGGAAAAACACGCAATCTTCTTATAGCTAATCGCATCTACTTTCGAGCGTATATATATGCTCCCTCAGCCAATAGAAAAGACTCACCGAGCGGGTAACGTTTGATGTAGTTGTACTCGCTGATAATTCTCTTATAACTCCTCCTTCACAAAGCGTCCTCACCCCACCTAAATGGTAAAAAGACACTTTCTTGATTCAAGAAACATTGGTTACTTGAACGAAACCGAGAAAAATATCTTCACCCCACCTAAACGGTAAAAAAGACACTTTCTTTATTCAAGAAACATTGGTTACTTGAATGAAACCGAAAAAAATACAATTTGATTCAAGATTATTAAATCAAAGAAAGAGGAAACCTCATCAGGAGATATTTTGTCCTTAATAATTTTAATTTGGTCATGAAAATTTATTTGGTGGAAGAATACAGAATTGAGGAAAGTTTATAAAACTCCCGTTGAGAATATTTTTTTACTTTCTCTAAATAAAAATATATCTTGAAAAAAGTAACAAAACTAAATTCATTAACATATTCACAAAGCAAGATAACAGATGGTGCGTCAATCTCTTTGCAAAATGTAACAGCAACACACTTCGAACAAAAGACACCAAATTAAAGTTTATCGATGTAGATAAGCTTAGTCTTTGCTCTATTGCTCTGTAAACGGTCGCATCCAGAAATGGATGACATCGGACCTTACATCTGAATTGATGCATATCTTCACCTGGCTGGATTGGCTGTATGAAACCGAAGCACAGGGCAAGTGGCTAGTCAGATGTCATCTTACATTTTCGAGAGTAAGTCAGAAGCAAACTACTTCTGCTATGATGGTACACGATATTTTTTGTAGTGCAAAGTATAATGAAATTACCCTTAAAACAAGAATTTGTTTGAATTTACATAAACTAATAGTAAATATTGAACCAATCAGTACTTTCTTATTCTAAGATGAAAAACACTTCAAGATATTCAAAAAAATTTATTACTGTTACCAAGACAATATGTTCTTGCAAATATTTAAGACCACATTTTCTTGCGCAAAGGCAATACTGTGTTACACGACTTTTTCCTATATGATGGATTTAAAATATGTTCAAAACTAACTTGTCAAGTACGTGTCGGGTGACGCATAATGTGGGGTGAGGTTAGTTGATCAAGTTAACGCATAGGTAGTTCAGGAACTATGCATTAACTTGATCGACTATAATTTTTCTAATAAGTTTATCATCATCATTATCATCAGCCCATTTTTACCCCACTGCAGGGGCTTAGGCCTCCCCCAGGGTGAGGAGGGGGGCTTGGAGCTTAAGTCCACCACGCTGCTCCACTGCGGGTTGAGAACTCTAACGACCGCCATCTATTGACAGCGTCCGGGACCGACTGCTTAACGTGCCCTCCGAAGCACGGTGTCAGTGATATTGTGTACTTAAGTCAGAAAAACTCATTGGTACACGCCCGGATTCGAACCATGGCCCTGTGGGGCCTTATAAATTTAAGACAGGTTCGTTGTGCTCTGGGCTATCACGACACTTAATAATTAATAAGTTTATACTATGTTATATCATTATGGATTTGTGGATTATGACGTTCAAGAATTAGAAGACGGTGGAAATGCAATTCAATCAAGTAAATTTATAGCCGATTATTTTGTGTACGGGGTATTTTAAAAATCATCAATGAGCCTCTTAATAGATTTTAAAATAGCTATTCGACGATCCCTTACTCGAGGGGGTAACTACAAAAGTTTTTATCCTCACTTTGTACGGAAGAGATACCTCAGAAGAAAAATCAATTTATTTTTCATACAGTTTAATACACATCTATGGTCACGATTGGATATAAACATGCCGGACGATATACGGACAGAAACTTTCCTTGTCAGAATATGGAAACTTATATACGGTAAATTTGTACAAAAGAAACAAAACCAACTTCAAAACCTTGCCTATATATATATGTAAACTTAAACTAAAAATTTATTAAAAATTTTAATAATATTTGTCATCATAAGCGGTGCCAGTGAAGGTAAAAAATGAAATACTTCAATAATAATAATAATAATAATAACACACACAATCACAACAACGCCTAAGTCCCAAACTAAGCATTAGCTTGTATTTTGGGTACCAAGCGAAGACACCACATACATATAACAACCAAGACCCGGTGCCAGTATTAATATTCATCATATAAATACTGACCCGACCTGGGATTCGAACCCGGGACCTCCAGCTTCGCAGGCAGGGTCGCTGCCCACTAGGCTAAGCGGTCGTCAATAATTAGGTAAATTAGGCTGTAGGTTCATAAACTTGCTTTGGGTGACCTCGAAAAATCTATAAACAAAACTCATACAGTAATAGATTGATTGATATAGACTTATAACTCATCTAAATACGATAAGTGACATTTAAAAAAAAATCGAAAATTTCGTCAATGCTAATTATTATTATTATTTTTTTGACTTTGTAACTACCGTAGTTCTGGAGTAATCTCGAAGTCACACTTTTTCACTATACTGCGTAAGGCATTCTACACCAAACCAATAGGCATTTTCAATTGAAATATCTACTTATTCAAACCATAAAGTGTCTAGCAACCAACAAGGACATCTCCAAGAGTTAAAATATTTCACTAAACATAAATCGATCGGTCAGAACTAGACCGACTTGATGTGAAACGGGGCCTTGAAAATGTCCCGATGCCCTGAATTTTAACACGGAAGCCGCCCACGCCCTAGTAATGTACATACCACGGCGGTAACTGAATAGCGACACTTCAAATTACATATCACCAGTTTACACTCCTAAACGTGGGTAGATTGGCTCGCCAAGTGCACATAATCACGTGAACGGAAGTGTCGATTATGCTTACATATAAATAACAGTGCAACAACACTTACGGAGGCATATGAGGGGCGTACTCCGCATCTAGACGCGGACACACGCAACAAAATACATTTCCATCAGTTTGTTCTTTCTAGTATATTTTTAAAGATACATTCGGTCTAGACATTCTAAGCAAGGTTTCGTAACCAGAATAAGAAAATCGATACGGCAAAGGCGCCCTAAATCCGACACGGAAACCGCCTACGCCCCACACGCGTGTACTAGAACGATTTTTACTTTCAGCCCATTACAACAATTTTCAGTGCAAGTTATAGTAACCTAGTAAATTTTAAACAAAAGGTACTTTACAGTTTTGTCAGTTTTTGTCAATGTTGTATACTCTCGTTGTACTGTCACCTCAATTTGAGAATCAGTAAAGTGCATGTCGGAAACATATCAACTTAGTATGCCGTAGTGTTTTTCGACTATGATTTTGAATCATAGTTTATTTCAAAGACCGAGAACTTAAGTTTATTGATAACTGAAAATTGTCGATATTTAATAAGAAATATAGTTCAAATGTTTGTTGGATTTGTGCGTTAAGGCTACGCACTCCGTTCGATCAAATTTTGACGCAAGTGCAGCTTAAAATCATCTAATTGTCATCAATCAAAATGTCCGAAGAAGTGATACAGAGCGTTAAAAAGCCTATATATTTTTATGCGTCATTTAATATCGTTATAAAATATTTTCGAAATACAATGTTTGATACCGGAAACAAATATGCAAAAAGTTTTGAATCAACCTTTGACCCTATCAGTTATATAGAGTGTTATCATGAAAAAAGTAATGAATGTATTTAAACAAAATAAGTTATTCAAAAATATGATTAACTGACTATGACTGTAATAAAATTATTTTACTGTTTTTATTTAATTTGTATAAATTACTTTCGTTCAAAGTTATACTGATATTTGTGCTATAAACTAGATTTTTCAAGACGCAAAATTATCAAAACCATTATATTTTTCTGTTATATTTTATTAGTAACTTAGTTAAAGTAAACCTAAATCAATAGCCAGCTTAGTTATGGATATGCGCCAGTAAAACAGTGATCAATGATCTTTCGCTATTTGTATGGGAAAATTGGGGAAGGGGCCGGCTAGCGCGACCTTAAGTACTATGTTTTTGTTAGTTACACCATTGAAAAATTAGAAAAGGGAGCACACATAATTACCGATTACTGAAGGTAATATTTCGCGAAATATTCATCTAAAAAAAAACACTTGAGGACTTTCATTGAATTTTCATCGATCTGTACAACACCATAACGTTGTCGCTAGAAAATTTTTTTTTCATCCCTTAGTTCAACGTAGGGAAAGTGACATCCTATACAAAAAGGCGCGTTAAAGCAATTCTTTAACATTTCTTAACATGTGGCTCCATTTACCCTTTGGCACGGAACTTTGAACAGCCCCTTTGTATTTAAAAAAAAAATTTTTATAACTTTTGTAATTGTTAATTTTTTTAAAAATCATCGAATATAAATTGCTCATTTTCGTAACTCAATTACAATGTCTTCTCTATCTAATTTGGAGAAACTGACAACAAATTTTGGCAACTTTCTAAATATCAAGATTATATATAAATAGTACGTACTAATAAAAGTGCAAATATTAATTTTGTTATGACTGTTTAGGAGAAAAAAAGTTATCGAATAATCATAACTTTCACAAAATAAAGTTACATACTATTTGTTCGTTACGCAATAAATACATCATAAATATTTTGAGATAACAAAACTTTATAGTTTTTAATTCGTAAAATGTGAGTTTGATGGTAAAGTTTTCCTTTTTAAATTTCTGCGACTATTTTTTTTTTAGTATGGACTATGTAATAGAATACATTCCGACTGGCAGACATGGCTTAGACGACGCACTCCGCTGAACCCCCTTTTAACCGCGACCTCACGCCAAGGTCGTCTGGGAGCGACGCCATTTTGTCCGGGGGTGCGCCACGTCACGATATCAGGTGGTGTTAGGTGTGTGATTGGAATCTTCCATAAATAACCTTTCTTTTTGGGTTCCATATGGTGCAGTCAAGCGTGTCGCAGGAAAGCTCCTAATAAAGTCCATGACAAAACATGTGATTGTTTAATTTAATTTCTGCAACTCATCATGTTTTTGTTCGTTACTTGTGCCAATAAATAAAATTAGACGTGTGCGTATATGCTTATTAAATTTAATCTACGTGTGATAGAATGTTTGTATAAATCTGTCTAACTGTTTATCCAGAATAGGCTCCGAAAGGGCTGAATTACTTTTGATGAAAGTTTCTGCGATCATAGTGGTATTTCTGTTTACAATTCAAAAAGCAAAACAATATTTTTTATTGAATCACTCTTTTTGTGTGTGTGTTTCAAAGTTAGAAAAAAGCAAGGTTCTATTTCAACCCGATAGCATGCTAATTTCATATACAGTTATATTTCTTTATTCTTAATTCGTAAAATATCTGCCTATTTGAGTGAAACTTTTATATTGCCTTGTTAATAGTTTGAATAAAAATTCGTAATCTTATTACATCTAGAACAGTGCAATGCAATTTATTTCTCAGTATATCTCCGTTACGTCAGAAGCTATTTACGCACGCGTAAGTGCCATTATACTGTCGTCTAATTCATTTTCATTATTCTTGGTAACGTCACTACATACGTTGTTTACGCGGAAGACAAAGGAGGCATTGCACCTTTGAGCCAAATATTCATCACGAACGGTTCAATTAAAGTTTATAGAGTTTATTTATATAATTTATTTGTAGGGCAGACGGCACAGTACTAATTTGATGTCAGTGGCGTGGAATAACCTATAAAAAAGGAAAGCCGACCGCGATAACCCAGTCGGTAAGTAGACATCTTGTCATTCACGATTTAAATGACAGCGTGTTTATCGTCTATCGATTAAATTATAATGACTGCCTTCCTTTTCATAGGTCACCGCACGCCGCTGTTCAATATGCAACATTTCAGTATTTTCTTTCTATATATCGTTTTCTAAGCCAGTGGATTTGACGGTTCACCATTATGTTACTTGCGGTCTTATATGTAACATAGAATGAAATAGTAACCACGTTGCAAGGTGCCGAGTATATTATTTAGTGTTACTAATAGTATAGTAAAATAAGAAATAACAAAAACCGGTCTAGTGTGAGTCGGGCTTGTGTAAAGGATCCCAAACTGAATTTACAAATAAACCACAATTATTTGCAAAATGCATGACAAAAATATATTGTGTAGTTCTACGGAACCCTTAGTGCACGAGTGCCAGTCGCACTAGAACGTTTTTTGCAGGTGACCCTTTAGAACAGTCTTTCCTGTGGACTTAAATATAAAGATAAAAAAATACACAAAGTGGGACTGAACGTTGTTGAACCAGTTAGTCAACGAGTGGTCATATATTTGGGCGCAAGCCTAGTAGGTGTCAGATTGCGTCCTTGCTCCAAATCAAGTAGAGGCGACGACCGGGCGTGGCGTGTCGCGTCTACGTGCCTTCACTCACGCCATGTGTTTTGTTCTCGAAATTATTTTAGTTTTCACTACACGCGACTACTAAATAAAATAAACTCTACAATATTCCAAATCGAGTAGGCATACGTTTTTATGTTATGTCATATGTCAACATTAAATATACTTAAAATAATTTTACGAGAAAATTCTAGCAAAAAACGTTTTCATGTAGGTACGTACAATATGTGATAGAATAAATTATGTGGAATTTATTCACGCAAATTCTGTGTTACACCAGCTACATAATTTTCTTGAATAAATTCCACATGAAATATATATTACTATATGAAGTCGTATTTATATCTGAATTCATTTTCTCGAAGTAGAAAAACATGACCAAGCCCGGTGAAAAGCCTGCTGAACAAATATTAGATAATGGCGTTTGATGTTTCGGTTACAGATGGAGTAGGTAGGTATAGCAAAAAAAAAACAATTGAAAAGCAATTAGCAATACATTTCCATTTTCCCAACAAAAACAAAGATTATTTTTTAATTTAATGACCACATTTAATGGCACAATGATTTAATTTATAAAGCGAGTTAAAGTCCAACTCATGAAAAAAAGCTTACTATTGTAGTAGCGAATATTTAAATGATAAGTGCGCATGGACATCATTGTAATAGTTGTAAGCATTTTATATATAATAAAAAACAACAATGAAGAAAAACATATATTTAAATAAAATAAACAGGGAGGAGTTTCTTGCCGGTTCTTTTCCTTCTAGTTTTTGAACCGGTACCTAATCAATTTATTTTGACTTTCAATAAGTGTGTGTAAACATCTTATATTGAATAAAAACTTTTTGAATTTGAATTTAATTTAATATAGGTTAGTTCATTATTTAAATTGCCCAAATTCAATGTGAGTTGCTGTGTTAAACATACTTGCCATTAGTTTAAAATATTTTCAAGGAAAATTAATGCCATAGTATTGTATCATCTTTAAATATTATTATAATGTAAAATACTAATTTTTCTTTAGTACATTGCTTGACAATATTGATGATTCACGAACGATTTGTAATTGAAGTTTGTCGATCGATAAATTTTATTATGGCATTATTTTTCGTTTTTAGGGTCTTATACCTAAAAAACAAAAGGGTGCTTATTGCTGTTCATTGTTGATGTTGACTCAAAACCGAATATCGAATCAGAAATGTAATTTAATTATTTTTCAGGGTGGGGGGAGGGGAACAAAAAAGAGCCAAATCAATTTTTTTTAAATCTTGGCTTGTGCATGGGGTATCATAGTCTAGAACTCATTGAATAGGGTACAAATATATATTTTATTCTTTTTTCCACAAAATAAAATAGAAATATTTAATTCAGCAACCAACATTGTAGTTATTAATTAGAATATATCACATTAATTATATTGTAACAAAACAATGTAATACGAGTATAACAAATGTTCACTAGAGGTAGACAGTATTTTCTCTATCTCTATATATTTAGGTATACTAATTCTTAAATTGGACGATTTTCATGCCATTTTTACCGAGTTTATAGCTGATTATTTGAGACGTGATAAAATAACAAAAATATAATTTTAGGCAAGCAAGTAAAAACGAACTAGTCACAAAAAAATTTACGTCGATATTTATAATTAAGGATGGTGGCTAATCAAAAACAGTTACGTAACATAAATGACTTTCTTAATTTCAATCTGACATTAACTCTTGAACTCTACCATAGAATAACGCAATGAATATAACGTTATTAATTCTTACGTATTTCACTTGATTTGCAGTTAAATATACAAACTCGAAAAGGCATCACAATCGGTTTACGCAAACCAATTGCGTAGGACTGGGTCCCCTGATTTCCTACGCCTTCTTATGACACGAGCGTTTCCGCCGCCTCCGGGCGACTTGGATTCAAATTATATACCATGACACGACTGTTGTTAGATCGTATTTTATGTTAATTAAAATATGTAAAGTAAAATGATTACATCCGAAAAAAGGCGTAGTAGGAAAAAGCTGTTTCTTAGACCGTTTCGGAACTAATGTTTTTGAAAATTGTCATGTAAGGTCTACTCGTTATATTAAACCTCAGACGCCGGCGTCGGTATCCTTTGAGGCAGCAGCCAAGTGCCGGCGGCTTTCTTTGTGAACTTTTGTCGGTATGCGGCGTCCACGTGGCAAAGGGTGTTGGTTAATATAATGGACAAACTATACCTACCTACCTATGTACCTTATACGTCTTTAATATCTGTATTGCTTTCATATTCTGTTTGAGGCTATATTTTATTAGATTCAATTTATTAAAAACATAGGTATAGCTGTAGATTTTCTCTTAGCAATCAGTTTTCGCTTATATTTTATAATAAGTTGTTGTTTGAAATCACAACCACATTGTTACAACAAAAGAATGCCTACATTTATTAAAATTTAACACGTCTATTTATTCGTTTACCGCTGCCCTCAAAGCAATATTAATTAGAAATATCACACTCATTATATTTTATTTCTGTTACAACGTGTAATAGTATTAACCATAAATACATAAACAAGTCTTACCTAGTTATTTGGTCAATTGGAAAATTCGTGCTTGTGAAAGATTAACTTTTAATACAGAAGAATATCAGATATAAACTATAGTTAAAACGTCGTTGATTGAAACAGATTTACATAATTATTTAAAAAAAAGTAGTTTATACTATCTAGCAGCGATCGATTATCGACATCTTATCGACATCGATCGACACCTTAACTGTAGAACCAAAGGTCGTGGGTTCTATTCCCGTCATAAATGTGTGCATGAACACGTTTATTTATTCCGTAAAAATATCTTATATATTTAATGTGTATTAAATACGTATATCAATTGTCTAGTGCCCATAATACAAGCTCTGCTTAGTTTGGGACTTTAAGTGTATATATTCGAGTATTTTCAATTATTGATTATTTAATTGAAAAGTTCATTTTAATATTAAAAAGGGGATGAAAGAATAAATTTTCGCGAGCACGTGATGCTCATCTTAGAAATCGACGAGCCGTCGAAGGCCGCTCACGATTGCATTTAGTCATGTAACCTCTTCTGCTTTACTTCCGCGAACGCTCTATGTGATTTCGCATCAGGAAGACGTTTCATTTCAAGTACTTGTATTACGTAACGAACACATATGTTTTCGTTGACCTTATACAAAACGTGTCTGGTGCGTCCAATTTTTACATAGACAACGCTTGTGAGAACATATAGATGCACATTCTATAGTATACACATATTCCAAAACAGACGACCGCTTAGCCTAGTGGGTAGCGACCCTGCCTACGAAGCTAGAGGTCCGGGTTCGAATCCCAGGTCGGGTCAGTATTTATATGATGAATATGGATACTGGTACCGGGTCTTGGTTGTTATATGTATGTGATGTCTTCGCTTGATACCCAAAACACAAGCTAATGCTTAGTTTGGGGCGTAGACGTTGTTGTAATGTATACGTCATATAAAAAAAAATGTCACAAGTCTCGATTGCGTATGGACATGGTATGGACACAGTATGGAACAAGGACATAGTTGGTATACGGAATACTGAAGCCGCAATTTCCGATTTGAATTAGATCGTTTTTTTTTCCATCGCATCAATTTTCACTCAATGCGTCAACTGTACGATATAAAAACTGGCCAAGTGCGAGTTGGACTCATGCCCTAACGGTTCCGTACTGTTGTTATACGAGTATAAGGAGTTGTAATGTACTTATTGCTATAAAAAGACGTCGAAAGGAACACGTTTCTTGTATGGGGTCCACCCATCAGTGATTTTATTTTTATTACTAGCGACCGCCCGCAGCTTCGCTTGCGTAGACTAGACATTCCTGTTTTAAATAGCATTAACATTCGAAACGGTTTATACGTACTTTTTGCTGAAACTAATATTGGGTACACCCATTTAAACTTTCAATCTTCATTCTCCCCACTCCTTTAAGAAAACTGATCATCATCAGCCCATTTTACCCCACTGCAGGGGCTTAGGCCTCCCCCAGGGTAAGGAGGGGGTTTTGGAGCTTAAATCTACCACGCTACTTCACTGCGGGTTGGGGATTGTAACGACCGCCATCTATTGACAGCGTTAAGAAAACCGATACTCACATACTTTTCACCTCACGTTTCCCACCCTTAAAATGTAGAAATACAAAAACCCTGAAACACGTCATTATTTATTTATGTTAAAATTTTTGTTTCTAACTTTAAAAAAACAAAGACTCTCATACAAAGCCCCTCCATCCTTCCCTCCTTAAATTTGAAATTTCCAAATATTCCTTTCTTAAAAAATTAATACTCACGTTATAAAATAAACCACTATTCCAAATTTTGGCTTCCCAGACTTAGTATTTTCAGCTTTATCTACGCTGATAGATCAGTGAGGACAAACGACAGACAGCCACAAAAAGTAACTTATGTCACTCTTGACAACCTTCTTTCACGTCTGCAAAGTTTCATTAAAATCTGTTCAACCGTTTTGGAGATTAGCTCGAATAGACACATAGACGTACAGACAGACGGACGGACAAAAAGTAGCGTATGTCACTTTTGACCACCTCCTTTTCATACCCGTGAAATTTCATGAAAATCGGTTTAGCCGTTTTGGAGATTAGCTCGAATAGACAGATGGACGTACATACCGACATACAAAAAGTAGTGTATTTCACTTTTGACCACTCCCTTTCCATATCTGTGAAGTTTCATCAAAATCAGTTTAGCCGTTTTGGAGATTTATTCGAATAGACAGACAGACAGATAGTATTATTTTATACATATAGCCATATAGCCTTTCTCAATAAATAGGCTATCCAACACAAAAATAATTTTTCAATTCGAACCAGTAGTTCCTGAGATTCGCGCGTACAAACAAACAAACAAACAAACAAACAAACAAACTCTTCAGCTTTATAATATTAGTATAGAAGTATAGATTTGTTGTTATTATTGATACAGTGAGTATAGCCGAATCTCAGGCTTCGATTTCAGCCGGGAATATCTTATTTCGTTCTTTCCAGTTCGGCTTTTACCATAGTCGGGTTTTAGTTTTCAAACTGTTTTTCTTTTTTTTAAACTTTGAAACTATGCCTTATATAC
Source organism: Luffia ferchaultella (assembly GCA_949709985.1). NCBI lineage: Eukaryota > Metazoa > Arthropoda > Insecta > Lepidoptera > Psychidae > Luffia > Luffia ferchaultella. The sequence continues at coordinate 11,981,773 of OX453260.1, read as the reverse complement.
ATATAAAAAAATAATTTCTCATTACGAGCCTTTTCTCTTGATATGTCACCATAATGCAGTTGACAAAACTTTTTTTTTTGTAATTCTCTAATTCGCTCTCAAAATCAGATTTCCTTTATTTGTGCTACACGTCCGTATTTCTGTGAATATGTTTTCGTCCAGGGGGGTGATTTTCGTACCGTTTGATTTTTAGTCTCACGAGACAATTTCAATGAAACTTATTTGGTTTCTAGTCAAAACGGAATTTTCTAACATGAATCATATATGTCTCATATCCACAGTAAAACTGTGAACGCTGTTTTGTGAGATATATTGTTAATATAAGAGAAAACTGTAAATTTAAATAAATAAATAATGATTCTCGAAAATTGTAATGTTTAATATGGCTTTTGAGAATACAGAATTACGTTTTGGCTAGAAAAATAGAAAAATATTGAATTTCATCGACAATGTCTCATGAGACATAAAGTCAAGTGGTCTGGGATTCACCCTCCAGTAGGTTTGGAGAAAATAGGCTGTGACAGACGCTAGAGTGATCCTTTAAGGATTTGCGCTATCCATCTCGGACGTTTAGAGCCCTAAAAATACCTACGCAAAAACTTAAAAAAATGTTTTGGTACAATTCGAAGTGAATATATTTGGTACTTATCGACAGTTGGTAGAAACATTAAATTTAAATCAAATTATTAATTAATTTAATTTAATAAATACATAATAAATACAAAATAAAAACAATAATAATAAAAAATATTAATTAAATAATAAATAATTTAAAAAATTACAGAAAAATTAAATCGACAGTTTAAATTTAAAGTGTTGTGAAAAAAACGTTCTCATCAAGAAATCTTTTTAGGTTTGTATCCATGTATCCATGAACCCTAGGAATATCCGGACCTAGCATCGCAACTACCGATGCACCTCTAGTAAGTCAGCTGGTTATGTACGTATGCGTCAACTTAAACACAGTCATACCATGGTACCCGTAAGTGTACCGACCGCCAGTATGCAACAAAGTACCACTCACACATACTTACGCGGCCGCCATTACTGTGCTGCATTAGTTGTTCATGCAGTGACAGAGAGTCTAGAGCTTTTATTACGTCTGTGTTCGTATCAATGTTTTCCTATTTCTCAACGCGTAGTTTTGTATATTTGTAAAGGTACACCTTGACCACGCTCAACCTGATTTCGCACTATTATTTTTACAACGTGCCAAGCAAAATATCCGCGTAAACTTGCATTCACGGAAAAAAATATAGAATGAAAATACTACCAAAACATTTAGTAGCAGAAAAAATTGTGTTTTATTCTATAATTTTGTAACTTTGCCAAGAATGTAATTTTAAAGCAACGATTTATTTTGTAATATATTAAAAAAAAATTTTAAACGTGAATTTTGTATATTTAACGAGAAATTTAATTAATTTAACAATGTGTTCCATACGAGTTATCAGAATATTGTTAGATTTACTATAATACAATTAAGTTAAGAATACTTCTAAACTCGTAATTGAAACAATAATTTCTTTACAGTAATATTATAGTATGTACGCATGACTATCTGTTTGATGGTCACAACTGGGCACAAATCAAACAAGAAATTCCAGTCCTAGTTACTATATTATTATTTTTCCGTGTTCCCGCCGTAATTTCCCTGTTCAGGTTGTGAGCTGGGCCCTTTTTTGTATTCATTTGTATTTATTTATATTTTGTATTGTATCCATTTAAGCTCTCTAGTTACGACTCATTGTCGTATTTGAACACCATATACATATAATTACAATTAAATTTTCATTCACAAATCCAACTGAATCCGTTCAGTCAAAAAGCGCAAAGTAACAAACTATCACGTATTGTTTATTTTTATACATTAGTATAGGTATTTAAAAATGTATAAAACAGAGAAGCATTCCATCTCAAACTGAAGAGTTCGCACAGTACGTTATGATATTTAATGTAGGTATTCAGTGATAACTTTAAAAGCCTGTTGTTTTCAAGAAAGGCAAGTGACATGCAAGGGGACAGTCAGTACCCAGCAGCTGTGCAAATTGTATCCATAATTATGTATTACATACTGGCTCATCAGTGACGCATGTCGCAATTATTCTTATAAAACGAACATCAATTTGTTTCGTAATATTAAACAAACTTTGAATTTTGTGTAATATATTTATCTGTCAATTTACATGTTTGATATTTTTTGTTAAATAAATTAAAAAAGGAGGAGGGGGGGGGGGGGGGGAGGGTCCTGTTGTCCTATCACTATCATCTGTAAAAATTCGTACCAAGAATCGACAGAACAAAAATTAAACGACCGGAGTAGCGCCCTCAGGTAGTTTTTGATAACATGGCATGGCACGACGATATGTTTTAATCTGTGTTTGTAATTGAAAATACCTATAACGTATAATAAAAATTATAATTTTCAGAGAAAGTGATTGCATTTTATCAGACTCATGCAACACCCTACTCGAAGGCATTTTTCGATGCAAGTATTGTATTGCACATGCGGCTAATATGGCGGCAAATTTTAAAAGCCTTCCTATCACCAAATGTGCCGATCTATCTGTCCGTTTAGAAAGATTTAGGAAGTTACGCCTATCTCAAAAATGCCGTCTGAACTAAGAAATAATAGTTTTACGAGGCAGGTATTATTTTGTATTGATCACGGCATTTTTTATAAGCGTTACTTCGTTACGTTACGTTACGTTAAACGGAGATAAAGACGGGCATATGTTAGTGCGTACATATGTTACACTCTACCAAGCTCTTGTTAGGTCTCAATTAGAGTATGCGTCAACTATTTGGAATCCTTTCTATAAAGTGTATAAAGGTAATCTAGAATCTATTCAGCGTAAATTAACAAAAATGTTATTCTATCGATTAAGGATTAAACAACAACCGTACCACGATCGACTAATAAAATTTAATATGCCATCACTCGAGGAGAGAAGAGTTTTTCTTGATGCAATGGCTCTAAGAAATATTTGTACTTCTAAGTTTGACTGTCCGGATCTACTTTCACAAATAAATTTTCGTGTTCCGCGTCTTACTTCTAGATCATCGCAAGTATTCTCCCTGCCAACATGTACAACTAATTCTGGACAAACAAACAAAAAACAAACAAACAAGGAATCATTTAAACGTGAGCTAAAAAGGCAATTAAGTGTACATGATAGGTAAATTCAAGGTATTATTATTGTTCGTCTTTTGTGTTAATATTATTATTTCTGTAGCTTTATTTACGTGGCGCACGTTTACTTTAGTTTCATTGTTTTTAATTCTAAATTAAATTTTCCAGTGAGAAATTTATTAGGTTATGGTTGTAACATTTTTATTTCTTATATTGTACTGTAGCATATTTTAAACCACACCTGTAACTGTTTTTTTTCCTAATAAATAAATAAATAAATAGTTGATGATAGGAGGAAGTTATAACAAAATTACGTTTGAACACAATCCTTCAAAGGCAAATTATGCAGTACGGAATCTCTTCGAAGAATGGGAACGACGCTGTGTATGCGTTTGCGATCACGCGGAATGTGAAGTCAACATTTCGCACAACTAAGTTACAAATGAGCGTGCTATCTTGGCGCCACGCCCTCGGTCGCGGCGCCTCGCCAAGATTGTATAATCTAAAGGCACTTATAGGTGATATTTATATGCCCCCCACTGCATATTTCTTGCGATATATGTGAATCGCTACAATGTTTACGGGTATTGCATTGGTGTGAATGCCCTTTGATATTGTAGTCTCTTGAATAGTTAGTGCTATATTATAAACTACAGATATTGTATTCTGAGACGGTTGTCCCAATTGATGTCACCTTCGAATTGCCATCATTTGCCGTTGCATTGAATTTGAATTTTATTTCGAATTGAATTTTACTTATGACTATGACAAGGAAAAAATTGTTCATTATTCATATGTATTAATTTATACATTTGCCAAAAGATTTATTACCTAGTTTCCATATAATAAACTAGCGAAATGAGGAACTACGTAGCGTTTGGAATGGTTTAAATGACTACAACTCTAGTTTTTTTAAAAAAGTACTTAAAAAAAAACCGATGCTTCCACACCCATCTTTGTCACCCTTAAAATGTAAAACTCTAAAACCTTAAAAGAAGTCATTATTTATTTATGCTCAGTAGCTGCAATACAAATTGTTGTGTTTCTTCACGTGTTCTTATTATATACCAATTATCATCATTATCGGTCAAGTCGTTCTTGAGTTATATAATAATAATAATATCTGGGACATCCCACACAACGCCATCTAGTCACAAAGTAAGCAAATATTATGCTTGTATTATGGGGTACTAGACAGCTGATACACATACTTATATATTCTTTTTTTTAATAATATATACATACATAGATACTTTTACACCCAGACACGGTACAAATAAATATGTTCATGCACACAAATATTTGCCACGGGCGGGAATCGAACCCGCCACCCTCGGCTCTGCAGTTAGGGTTTCTAACCACTCGGCCAACTGGTCAGTCAAGTCAGTCAATATATAAGGACATACAGACAGACAAAATTAGTTCTTCATAAAAACCTTCATCGGACTTCAACGAATATAGAAAAAAATATTGTCAAATTGGTCCAGCAGTTCTCGAACTTTCCGCTTAGAAATACAATTTAGCCATTCATTTTTATTACAAAGAATATAAAATGATTATAATGAAACTAGTGACATCACTTCCACTTTTCTCAAGAAGCATAACACTGTAATATTAGTGTCTGTCTGCACAGTATTTGCCACCGATCTGTACGCCTCTGAAGTGCGATGCGCATGCACGATAACACAGTTAGGCCATACTATTCAAACCTACCATACAAACATTACTATTGTAAATACCTACATTCTTGTACACTATTATCTAATTCCCTACATATCTTTAAGATAAGCTACGTGGAGATAAGAACAATAACAACGCCATTTTACAATTATTATAAGATTATTTAAGTCACGCATGACTTATTTGTTTCCACACAAATTACATAGTTTTAAAAACGAAAAATAACGAAATAGCACCGCCTTACGAATATCATTCAATATCAACCAATATCAATAGCATTTTGTTTTACGAAACTACGAATAATGAAGACCAGTGTCATAAAACAAGAACTGCATTACAGGTTTATGAGGGCCTGCAGAAAATGTGGCTAACGGGTCGAACGTGCAAATGCATTTATAAATATGATAGGCAATGAACTTGGAATCGCGTCGTGTTCAGCTCGTGTCTGTACGAAGTACTATTTTATTTATGTTTATGTAAAAAACCAGTCAATGAATTCCGAATTGTAGTCGTTTGTGAATTGTAGTAACATTTAGACTGAAGTATTTCCCGAAACGGAATCAGGGTTCCGTGCATGTGCAAAACGAATGTGCACATTAAAAATATAAAAAAAAAAATAATGTCACCGAATCGATTTGATTTGTCCAGGAATCGGGACCGAAGCTACGGAGAGTAAGTAGGTATTATCAATTAATTAAAGCTAGGCTTGTAATGTCATTGTTATATTGAGTGGTTAGACCCTAACTGCGGAGCCAAGGGTCGCGGATTCGATTCCCGCCCGGGACAAATATTTGTGTGCATGAACGTGTATATTTGTTCCGTGTCTGGCTGTAAAATATCTATATATGTATATATTATAAACAATATTTAAGTATGTATATCAGTTGTCTGGTACCCATAATACTAGCTTTTCTTAGTTTGATACTAGGTGGCGCTGTATGGGATGTCTTAGATATTCTTATTATCATGTGTATTTGAAGCCGATGTCCAAATCTATATAATATTAATATGCACCAACAGCACAGTGAAATTATCAGATAATTTTAACTTTGTTGCGTGCATGGAAAATATACATAAACATCCATTAAATAAATAACCAGAGAGCACAAACGAAGGTCGTATAAGTCATTACACTGATATAAATATATACATGTTATCGCAAAAAGATAGCGCAATTTCAGTAATATGTTTACTTTAGTTATGTAAGCGAATAACATAAATACACAGCTGTCGTAGAATCTAATGAATGAAAACAATCATAGTCAAATATATGATTTATATCGTAAACATCAACAAATTTAATAGAAACTGACTTTATATTCACACGTATTAAACTATAAATAAAACGAATCGCTGTAAGGTAAATAAACGCTTGTATTGTATGTAGTGTGTATATTTATATTTAATGTTTGATTTAAAAAAAAATACATCACTACAATACCCGTTCAATCCTTATATATTATACCAGCGGTCGTACCCGTCTTCGCCCGGGTGGACTACGAAAACGTTACTCTTCCCGTTCCACGCATTAGTACATTGCACCCGTGCGAAGTCGGGGTGGGTCGCTAGTTCAACCATATAGTATCATTACACTATGGTATCATCGTCATCATCCAAACAAAGAAATTATTTGGCGCCTCTAGCACCAAATTTGATTGCTATAAAAAAAAGATAGTAACTTTAAACGCAGACTTTTGGTTGGAACTTTTAAAGGGGAACGATGCCGTAGTACATGATTTTTGCTTAACATCAACCGTTTTTGCAACATTTTTCATTGATGCCCCGCTCCTATTGGTCGTAGCGGAATGTAATAATAGCCTATAGCCTTCCTCGATAAATGGACTATCCATCACAAAAATAATTTCTCAATTCGAATCTGTAGTTCCTGAGATTTGCGCGTTTAAACAAACAAACAAACTCTTCAGCTTTATAATATTAGTATAGATTTATTAGATACTTTATATTTTCATATAACATTCGGTATAACAGACAGTTTTAATAATGCTATTTGTAGATATGATAATGATAATTGAAAACGTTTAATATAGGTAGAATAATTAATAGTGCACTAGCACATGCATTGTCACAAAAAAGAAAATTAATGCTTAGCACCATCGATGCTTAGCGAGATGAAAATATGGCTAAATTAAATAATGGTTTACCAAATAACTATACGATAATCAACTGACCTGTAATGATTGATTAATACTCACTTTCACTTTTTAATTCACTTTTTATTTGATCACCTGTGCCCCCGAATGAATATTTGAAATGGTTCAATACGGGTAAGTCTAAAACCAACTTTTTCGCACATTATAGTCAAAACTTAGCAAGATTAGCCGAATGCGCGAGTGTAGAGCCCATATTCGTATATTCGTATAATAATAATAATTCGACGACCGCTTAGCCTAGTGGGCAGCGACCCTGCCTGCGAAGCTGAAGGTCCCGGGTTCGAATCCCAAGTCGGGTCAATATTTATATGATGAATATTAATACTGGCACCGGGTCTTGGTTGTTATATGTATGTGGTGTCTTCGCTTGGTACCCAAAATACAAGCTAATGCTTAGTTTGGGACCTAGACGTTGTTGTGATTGTGTGTGTTATTATTATTATTATTATTAATATTACCAATACTTTTCAATATACTCGTAAAGGTACAAATCGACTGTAAGCCCTGTTGTGCGTTTACCTACCGTCTAATCACTCATACTCTAGGTAGCTGGTGTGTACCCGTTGCGAAATGGCGAGTTTCAGTCCGAGTTTAGTCCGCGAGGGCCCCACGCGCCGGCCTTCACCCCTGACATTGCGTTTAACATTTTCGATACTGTGAAGTGACATTTCTGACTTATTAAAACCAAACGCTGCTTTCAAATTTATTTCTATCTCTATGAATATATTCTTGTTTCGGAGAATTTATTTCTCGAGAATTGCCAAGTATAATGGTGTAGAAAAATGACTATATTCGATTCCCGAGTCGTGTATGAATTATTTGAAGATCTTTAAGTGCAGTTTATTTTAACTCTAAAATCGACGTCGCCGTTCCTCCGAACAAATTACCTTTATTAATAGTTTCAGACATTTACGTATAACTTGATAACGAATGAAAGTTGAGGTAATAATGGCATAACTTTGTTCCAGTCTGTCTACACAATCAAATACGTCATTGTCTCGAATGAATTATACAAAAATCGTAAAAAGTTGTTTATAATATCTTCAATACGTGTAATAACATCACGGTATAGAGGTAAACATCTTCGACTATTATTTTTTTGAAAAGACATACACTTGTGGAAAAACATTTTATCCAAAATTTCAGCAAAAATATCTAAATATATTGAGTTTTAAAAAGTCTTAAAAATAGATATATTGAGTATCTATTCGTTGGTTATTCAATTAAGAACCAGTTTATCGCTTTAGTTGTGTAATTAAGTAAGCAATATGATCCTTGTTTGTATAAATGTATTTTGCATCGATATACGGAACGTGCCACCGCCCTTAATGCCGGCTGTCGCCCGCCCATCGCATCGGTGTCGATAATTCGGATTGGGGACACGTCGCTTTGCAGAGCGCGATGAAATCAAATTTGTTATTTCTTCTATATTGTAGTTGCTGCGAAAAGTTGTAATTAGTGGGCAGTTTTCCTTCCTCTTGAATGATTATAACCTAAATAGACGTCTAATTCTCAAAAATTTATATTTACGGTGACGAGGAATGCGCGGGTGTAGGACTAAAGAAATGTTTCTCTTGTAACAATTGAGGCTCATAACATGTATAACTGGGTTCATAATGCGCTCATGAGCGCGATTCTGACAATATCGCCACAGAGTAAAACAAGGCGTATTACTTTTAGTCTGTGTGTGACAGATGCTACGCCATTTATGAATGCATTTTAGTATGTGTATGACCAGTCTCTAAAGGTTTAGTCAATTTAGTCAGATCCGTATACTATAATAATAATAATAATACATGGGACTTCCCACACAGCGCCATCTAGTCCCAAAGTAAGCAAGTATTATGATTGTGTTATGGGTTACTAGACAACTGATATACATACTTAAATATTCTTTATAATATATACATATATAATTTTTATTTTTTTTTAATATATATATATAACAACCAAGACCCGGTACCAGTATCAATATTCATCATATTAATACTGACCCGACCTGGGATTCGAACCCGGGACCTCTAGCTTCGTAGGCAGGGTCGCTACCCACTAGGCTAAGCGGTCGTCATATACTCATAAGAAATTAGCCTAGTAAGTACTTGTAGTCAGATTTTTAAATTTATTTTCATGTTTGTCGGAGAAGGACGCAACGACGCAAACGTTTTAAAAATAGCTTGTGCCTCCATGTGAGATGCGGCATTCCGATACGCTGTAGGATGCGTTTGTAAGCGCCCGCGCAGTCGCTGCCAAGGTCATACATGCGAATCAAAGCCACCATTGTGCAAGGGCATGTAGATTTTTACGATTTCGTACCTCAAAAGGAAAAGAAACGGATACTTTATAACATCATTCTTATCTCGTGTTCGTCTCTCTTTTGTCACCAAGTGTTTTATCTCGAAAACCAGACAACACTGACATGCGAAGTTTACTATAATTTTAGGACTTTATAACGCAAACATATTTAAACAATCAAAGTTTATAAATTTCTTTTAGAATTTAGATTTGAAATGGTGCTGATTGTACCGCCTCTAAAACGAAGTTTTGTTTTGTGTACCGTTTGACTTAACGCTTGAAGGGCTCTACTTTTAAGGATAACAAAAATATATTTTTCCAAAATTTACGGTAAATAAATAAATTTCATTTCATTTCAAATAGTAAATTACTTTTAATCATACGTAATCATAAAAAAAATAACCGTTTAGGTACTCCTCTATATTTAATTAAAAAAAAACAATTTTGATATTTTCAGGGTGAGCAGATATTGGGTCAAACGTAACAGGTAATGCAGCAATTTTTATCGATAGTTTGTAATTAACCACTATTTGGTGATCAACCAGTGATGGCACCGCACCGTAATTTGTGCGAGCTTGACTTGCTCTTAACCTGTGTTTAATTTTTGTAGTATTCGCTTGAATTTATACAATAAAATACTATTGTTTGGGATCGCAACATCTCGAAATGCAAATAAACACTCAATGACTTCATGTAGAACGAAACTGTCTATGTATGAAATTAGAATTTAAGCTTAAATGTCGAGATGTTTGTGTGGAAACGAACACCGCTATTCTTTGCATAGATTTGCAAATGTTTACAAGTTATCTCTAACTCAAACCATTTATTAAAATTTGGTAAGCATCTGTATACAATTTTTCACGTTAAAAAATCTTTCGTGCATTAGTTTTGCTATAAAATAAATTGATTGCAAATATAAACTGTGTATGAACTGATAACCGATGGAGTAGACGAGTTCTCGAGAGGAGGCCACGTATGGGGCGAAGCGTTGGACGTCCCCCGGCCAGGTGGACAGATGACCTGAAACACCATACCGGGGGTAGTTGTGGATGCGAAAGGCGGAGCGTTAGGTGGCGAGCCTTGGAGAGGCTTATATCCTGCAGTGGAGAGACACGGGCTGATGATGATGATGATAAAACTGTGCAATATAAGCGGGAGGATACTGTAACAATCTTATTATAGGCACACTAGAAGTATTTGACAACCAGAACTTACTCGTAGTTATGCAGGCGGTTGTACTGCACTTATAAAATTAAATATATAATTCGACACCGGCTCCAAGGCAAAGATATAAAAAGTATTGTGATACGTTTATTTAAATGAAATAGGTATATCGGATATTTATTAAGCATATCGGATGTACTGACAAAAAGTGTTCATAATGCAACAGATTTTTTTGCGGGAAATCTAAAAAAAAATCACGCCTTGTTTACATCCGTCATTGTGTTTACAAATGGAATAATATAATATACACAATACCATTAGTGCGCGCCACTGCAGGTGCTTAGGCCTCCCTTCGGGATAAGGGAGTTGGAGTTCAATCCATCACACTGCTCCAGTGCGGGTCGGTGGATGGTGGATGGAATATAATATAGGCATCATCTTTTTTTAGGTATTGGATGAGAGGTAGGGTGGGGTACGTTTGTAGGCTTTTAAGAAATGTGAGTTAAGTAATTTCTTTTAGGGTCTGGGCACTTGTACTTTAAGTTTGAAAACAATAATGAGAGAAAAGAGGCAATTTTCAGGGTGCCGTAGATGAAAAAAGGGAACCTTCACAGGGTCACTTTGGTGTCTGTCACAGCCAATTTTTTTCCAATCTACTTACTAGTCGAAAAAAGTTGAATTAGTTGACCAAATTACGGAAGTACAGCGTAAATAAATGAACTCTGATTTAAGGGAAAATTAAAAAAAAAAACCTCAAATGCATCACGTGACTTATCCAATGAAAGTGTTTTGAGAAATAAAAATATATTCCTTTTGTAATTTGAAAATGTATTCTTAGTAGATACTAAAGAAAATATACGAAAACTGACCGTCCCTCCCTCTTTATCTACGAAATTAATGACCATAAAATTAAAAACAAAAATCAATTAATATAGACTTTCACTTCTACAAAAAAACCGAAACAGGAAAAAACGAAAATCCCAAGTTTTTATTCTGCGGGAAACGAAAAATGTTTGTGAAGACAAAATGCGTATAAAATGTGTTGCTTAATTTCATTGACAACTAATAAGTACAATCCGTTACTATTCAAGTGATTACTACTACGGCAGGCTACAAATACGAAGGAGTCGGGTTCGCCTTCTAGCCTAAATTCGATTCAGATTAAAAAATGTAGATCATGTGATATTACACGGAACCTTCTCTACATGAGTCCGACTCGTACTTGACCGATTTTTTTAAACTGTATCATACCTACAACCGAAAAAAACAAATAGTATATTTCGTATTGTTAACCATGAGCGCCATCTGTCGGTATTACAAGGGATATATGTGAAAACAACACACTTATCGCGGATTACAATTTCTATTTTGCTCGTATAGTTTCAATTAAATTACATAGCAACATGAAGCGACATTATTATCGAACGCTGTTATCGAGAAGTTAAAAACGTTATCACCTAACTGATAAGTATGAAGAAAGTACCATAGACAAACGTATGAAAATATTTAGAGATAAACGAAATTATGTATATTAAATATAAATTAAATAAGATAAAAACTAACGAGATGATTACTTCATAAACAACCTTGAGCAATTGATTAGCAACGCGTCCGAATCGCGCGCGATTAAAAACGCGCGCGATTTGGGCACGAGTGCAAAATTAAATCAACTTCGAAATATAATAAAATAATGATGAATAGGGTAAAATCAAGTTGTTTACTTAAAAATATAAATCGGTGAAGTTTTTAAAACAATGTAGGTATATATTTAAATTCTCTTAATTTCAGCAAGTTACTGTAAAATTTAACAAAAAGGTGTAACCGTTGAAAGTGTATTTTAAGGGGTGACTTAGTAATTTTTCAACCGAGAATTCGTGATAAAACGTGTTTTATAATCAGACAAGTTTTCTAAAATACTACCAATAAGAGCGTATATTTTTTCGCGTCAGTAAGCTGTGTGGATATTGTGATTTCTTTTAAATTAAAAGCAACTACATTTAAAAATACAATTAAAAAAATTACAATTAATTACAAAAACAGCGTTTTAATGAGCATTCCAATTTTTGTTTTCTTTTCATATTTTAATACAATCTTTGTGTTGTAATTTATGTTTACATTTGAATTATCTAAAGGAGTCACGCGTGTCTTAAATAATATTTTATTTTTACTAATATTGTATAAAGTTATTTCGTGAGCATTAAAAAAAAAACATATTGTCAACTATAGTAATATGTCACACACCATTAATTATACCAGTTTACCAATTTTCTTAAATGTTGCATATAATGAACTATTCAGCATTTTCAAAGGAAAACGTGAAGGGAATATTAAAAAAAATAATTGTTGCCCTACATGTAGAAAGAATAGGCGTGTAGTGACATATCAAGTCACGTGTCCGTTGTGCGGGCTGCTAGATTCAATTTTGTTTAAAAACTATGTACTGTAACCGGACGGGCCTAGCTCCACATGATTGTGCGTGAACCAAACTTTATCCCCACAGGTGAATTTGACACATCGGTCAGTTGGCCAGCAGATAGCGACTTGCCGTGTGCTTCCTATTTTTTCGCTCCCGACTTTGATAAAGATTAATACAATTATCTGAATATTTGTCCGTTTTTTTATAAAGTTTTAAGCCCGAAACAATACTTTAATGTTTTCTCTTTTGTCTTTTGTGGTTTGTCTTTCTGATTATTGCTGTTCAGCTACAACGATGACTAAACGAACTTTATTCACAAAATTTTATGAAACCGAACCCAATCTATCTCATATTCACTCTAGGGCTTAAGTTTTGTTTAGTTTATTGCAGATTTTTCGATAATCGCGCGTTATTTGAAGGACAATGATTATGAAGATATACTAAAGGCTCTGGGAATGAGAGAAGTGATGACCAGGAGCAACAGAACATAACATTTCATGGATGAACCCAAGTCTGAATCCTCGAGCAGTGGTGATGAAGACATGTATTTGAGCGATTTGCGGTGGAAAAAGAAGAAAATTCAAAGTAAAGTAATTCCAAGGCCCTCAGATGCTGAGCTAAGGTTGAACCAAAGGTTGCGGGTTCGATTCCCGCTCGTCACAAATATTTGTGGCCATGAACATCTCTATTTGTTCCGTATCTAGGTGTAAAATATCCATATATTTATAATAATTAATATTTGAGGACGTATATAAGTTGTTCAGTATCCATAATACAAGCATAATACTTGCTTACTAGATGGCGCTGCGTGGGATATCCCAGGTATTATTATTACTGCTAATAACTCGCATAACATTAAAAATTCAACCATTAACAATGCAAAAGAACGTATAATAGGTATAACAATCAAAGAAGTCACAAGTAGAGCATGAAATAGGCAATTTGCGTGCATTCGACTGGGAGATACCAATCGGTATCTGAGAGGGCGACCGGCCGTGGACAGGGCTAAGACCTTGCGGTATTCCGCTTTTTCTTACTAAAGTTACTAACTAAATAATGACGTTTTTTTTCCTTTGGTAAAAATAGCGGTCATAAGATTTCCATAGTTTCCATTCACTGTATTACACCGAATTAATACGTACAGTGAACGTACAAATGATTTGGACATTGTCGATTATAAAATGTATTAAAATTTTTTTTTTTTTTTTTAAGGTAATTGTTAGGTTCCAGCCAAAGAATCGATTGGAACGAAGGAGGTAATCCTAAAATAAAATTACAATAAAAATTATTAAATAATTTATTGTTTATTAAATAACTTATAGGGATCCGTGCCCGAAGCGGGCAATATTTCATTTGGAAGCAGTCATAGGCCTTAAATCATACCTAACGGCCATGAACTAAGCTCTAGCTTCGCCACTGATGTGATAGAAGACACTGTTTCAATCTAGAAATATATCATGAAAGCAAACAGTAGGTACTGCTTCCTTGAGTTCTAAATTCCAAATGGTGCACTCGACCGACGAGGTAAAAAGTATGGCCACAGAGAAGAAGTAACAACTCTTCCCTAGCGCTAACGCTAACGCTAGCGAGTATACCATCATCGTAGACATTGTAGTATGGAGTGTGGTGATGGCCAAGTGAGTGTCTAAGCACCCCGGCTTTCATACAAATGTCGTGTGTCCGATTCATGCCATAGGTGCATTGAACATATCTACATATGAAACTTCAGTCAAATAAATATTACAAGCTCTACTGATATGGCCACTTATGGGATTGAGGTTACCTGTGGAGGTTACAGCCCATAACTCGCACCGGAGCAGGTGGTGGGCCTATGCTCCAAATTCTTTGACTCAATGTCGAAGAAGCGCTGTACTTCAGCATTAGAGGCATGAAAAGCCTGATAACATTTTGCCAGTATCGACACTTTGAACCACTTGAAACTCATGTCAACAGCACTGTTACCATGAGTTTCAAGTGGTTTGAAGTGTCGATACTTGTTAGTAACGGTGTGAAACATTTGTATACGAACTATTAGTTCTTCTCGGTTTCGACATCTTCGCGCCGGTGACACCCTAGTGTGCCTTCTGGCCGCTTCGATGAAGGAAATCGTTGGTCTTTTTGGGCTAACGACACGCGTCCCTATTATGCTTCAGGCGGTTGTTAGTGGGTGCGACTCCCACATACCACGCGCGCCCGGGTGCGCGGGAACTGTAGACGTTTATCCACCTTTCCTTCGCATGGGTAAAAAATAATTCTCGGTGACAGTACAGGCGCTGTGTAACCTCACCCACACAATTTTTTACGTACTCACTAGCGAGAACGCTCTGAACTGAAACTCATTGAGCACAGCAATGCAGTGGTAAATAATTGTAAACCTAAGCTGAAAAAATAATAAACGTTTATCTATCTATCCGGGGACGTGTTGCAGTGCAGAATAAGATTTCTACTTCAAGCCAGATTTCTACCTCCGTGGACAGCATATTATATTATTGTGTGCTTTAATTGGATACAATGATTCACTACACACCGGCCGTTTTCTACATAAAAGTAGGAATTGACTAGAAGCCCTCTTATGCGTCTAACCACTCATACTCTAGCTAGCTGGTGCAAGATGACGAGTTTTAGTCAGTTTCAGTACGATAGGTGCCCCGCGCGCCGGTCTGCACCCCCGTGCAATCCCCGCGCGCCAATCATTAACCCCTCAAAATTGTGTAATGTCCCTTCGATACTGTGAATTGACATTTATGATTCTATTAAAACCAAACACTGCTGTCAAATTAATTTACTCTATGGTTTTCTACAACGATGTACCTACCAAATAAACATCAGATTTTTCTTCGTGGGTTGATATATAGAAGAAAGAAATAAAGAACAAAGCAGGTGTAAACCTATGAATATACAAATGCTCGTTGCAAACCACTTGCAAACTGTTACCTAATCGACAAAAACACGTTGAGCAACCGCATGAAAGGGGAGTTTCACCGCGTGACTCGCTCGCATTGAAATGCGTGGGCCGGACTGCCCGTACCGTCAAAATGTTTCCTAATGTTTACACACCTACCAGTAGTGCTGCCTGCTGTCTTTGACCTATTGGAGGCCCTGTGCACTTTAAGGTTAATTGGGTCCCTATGATTATGACAGAGGAGTATTTTCTTAAAACAGGCAAAAGGAGCAGACAAACGAATACGTAGATTTATTCAACTGTTATTTTTATTTCTTTACAGTCACATTGAAAGAAAAAGTAACACTTTTAGCATCACACCATACATATACAATGTCGTGATAGCCCAGTGGTAGCGAGCCTACTTCTGTTTTAGAAGAGCGTAGTTCGAATCTCACGGTATGTACCAATTAGTTTTTTATAACTTATGGTACATAACTATTACTGACTCTGTGCCACGGAAAGCAGGTTAAGCTGTCGGTCCTGGTTACGTCAATAGATGGCAGTCGTTCAAATCCACCAATTCGCACCGGAGCAGCATGGCGGATTAAGCTCAAAGTTCCCTCGGAATGAGGGATTGATGGGCTGATGGTATGGTATGGTATACACTGGTTGGTGTTTATAAATCTATGTTATTAGTAGAAGAGGTACACTTACATCAAGCAAAATCGTCAAACACTTTTCAAAATCTACGGCTTTGAATTTTTTAACAAATCATAGGTAGTAGGTAGGTAGGTTGCGACGCCATTTCTTTTGAGATTGATATAATTTAAATTCTTGGAGATATTTCATTAAGCGACTACAGGAAAATATGCGTCTGTTTGTACCGCGATAGACAGTTTTGCAATTTTTTGTAAATAATTAACCGATATGAAAATGAAACTTTTTGTATTATACTTAGTAATAATAAACTCAAGAGAATATTTTCATCTACTTTAGTGTCTGGAATATTTTTTTTAGACTCTAAACAAGATGTTTACCCGCCCTTAAAAGTTAAAAGAATTGATTAGGTATCGGTGTGGAAAACTAGAAGGAGAAGAACCGGCAAGAAACCTTTCTGAAGTGTTTAACATTTAGTTAAAGATAATGTACGTATGATAAAATAAAAAGCTAAAGGTAAATTAACTGGAATTAATATATCGATACTGGCCTCACCAAAAAATGAGAAACTTTTTTTTAAAATTCGGTTTGTTATTCAAAACGCAGTATTTATTACGTATGTATGTCAGACATAATAATAGGCGCATTTACATTAGTGTTATTAAATGTCTGTAGCTTAGATAGCATAATAATCAAGATGGCGCGTCTGATATTTCGAAACGATCTAAAAAGTGAGCGAAATGTCAGACTTAGTGATTGGACCATACGTTATTATAATTGTTTTAAATAAAGATTTAGTAAAATTACACACGAAACGTAATTTCAGAATCTGTTTTCTTTTCCAGTAGGAATAATATTACAAGTGGGTCACACAAAATTCTACTTTACAGCGAATATTTCAAAACACTCAGTGGCGTATATTTGGTCCGCGGCGTATACTATTTTATCTCAATTGTACATTCATGCCCAAAAGTTACAAAGTGCCTGGTTAGTAGTACGATTTTTTTTTTTGGTGGTACCTAAGTAGTATTAGTAAGGAAAGCTACTTATAAAATATTTACTAAAAAATTGTTAAGGTATTTATATTTACAGTACACCTAGGTATTTTATTTATTTATTTATTAAAGTTACACCATCGGTTCATAACTATAGCTATTAAAAAAAAATATTAGAACAACATTAACAGACCAGGCTATAAAGCTTTACAGGTTTTATGATAAGCTCATATTTTTAAGATAACTTAAAAACGTATAACCATAGAACAATTAAGATAAATATCTTACAACACACGACCTCGGATTTTTTGAGGTTTGAAATTCGAAATAATAACTCATTTCCAGAATCTTCGAGTTAAAAATGTTTGAAGGCATTTTAAAAATCGACGAGCAAAGTCCGTAATATCGCAAGCGGGACGTGTTTGTTTAAAAAAAAAAAGTGTAATTATCTATCGTCAAAATACCGCCAATTACAATATCTACTGCATTATAAACACGCTTATCTTTGGCACGCGATTTACATACGTAGACAGACGATGTGCAAATAATTGAAATTTAATTCTCACACCCGTGTCACCAATTTTATATGTTTGAATTTAATTAATCATAAACAATTTCTCTTTTTACAGAAAAACTTTTCGTGAATTTAATTTATGATAGATATGACATTTTAGATTATAAGTAGTTATAATAAATAGTTACACAACGATGAAAAAGCAGATTGGATTTGGTCTGTAAGCGAACAAAAAAATCAATACAGATTACTATAAACATGTTGAGCAATTCACACTTGACCTTTATTATTTTGTAAATTTAATTTTTCTACATGTTTCAATTGCATTCACCCATTTTTTTGGTGTCATAATTACACTTATACTAACTATGTTTAGATAACCAAACTGTTATTCATTCAAAGCATGATGGAAGGTTCAAAACTGTTGTGGCATTGGACTAGGTAATTTTATAATTCTATAGACAAAAATATCACAAAAAAAACCATTAATAGGTACCAACGATATTCAAAACCATAAACTCCTATCCAGAATTTTACTGAGCCTTAAATGTTTGAGGGTATTTTAAAATTCGATGGACAACATCCATTGGTAATATAGCAAACGGTTTGAATTTAAAAAAAAAGAGACATTAGTAATCTACCGTTAAAGAAAAAATCCACTACATTCCAAACGTTTCTTTGGCACGCAATGTACACCTCAGAATAATTACCTAAAGACATAGAAGGCATTCTTGTATTTACATATATTTGTTTCCTTTTTCACATGTTTTCCATATGGTGAATTTTAGTGTGAGTGAAAAGGATGTAAGTATATACATGCGGTTTGCTTCAACCTGCTTGTACCCATTTCTCAATGAGATTAATCTGACTAGCAAAACTAATCTCATCGCGTTTGCTGTTTGCATCAAATTTTTTGAATTTATCTCCATCGTTTAAATAAGTTGAAATGAATTTAGGGGTTACGTTCTGATCAAAAGCAGCAATGATTTTGTATTAGCTATCTATCTATGCTTTATTCTAGATGTTAGAACAAGTTAAACATATGTAAAATTTACATTCCTTCTATGACTTTAAGTAATTGTTCTGAGATGTACACACACAGATAGATGATGTACAAATATAAATTGAATTCTCATAACCGTTGACATTATGTCACTGCTCAATCTACTCATACTATATGTTTAAATGTGTGCCGTAAGCTAAATATTTAAAATCGGACACGACTCCCGTTTTTAGGGTTCGGAACCTCAAAATGAAAAAACGGAGCTCTCATAGGATCCTTTGTTGTCCGTCTATCTGTTGCTTTTTCTCAGGAACGCGTGGAGGTATGAAACTATACCTAATTCATATCTAATAATTATGTGATGTTAACTGTTAACCCATGTTAACTGCGCAATTCCTGTTTGAATGACCAATTTGAGAATTTAACAGTTTTACACGGGTGAATCTTTAATGATACAATTTTGTTAATTTAAGTATAACTTGTGATTTATAATTAAGTAGTTAAAATTCTATTGTAAGCTGACATGTGATGTACTACGAAGGTATTGCTGTTGTGGCGTTGGACTAGGTAATTTTATAATTCTATCACTACTTGTGAGAACCTTTAATTGGCTTCCTGTTTTTATTAATGTTTACTATAAGTATTGTGTAGCTGTTGGTTTTCCTAGGAAAATAAAAATAACAAATAAAATACTCAAGTCTACTGTCCTTTGGAGCTGTGAAAAAATCAAACTTCTAAACCAACACAATCAAAAGATACCGCCGTTTATGCAGCAAAGAATGAGAGCCACCTTCCATACTACGTTTGCCTTGTCAAAATGGTGCAATGGTTTGTGAAGGCGATGGACGAACTGATGCGTATGAAAAACTTGGTTCTTAAATAGAAATAATATATTTATAATAACAATATATAATGTGGATTTTTATAGATATTTGTAAAAACAAATTAAAATATATTCTTCTGCCTACATAAAAAAAACGGTACGTCAAATAATACTGATTGATACTATATTGCATTGATTAAATCTATGATTGATTGCACATCTGTTTGTATCAGCTGTATCATTCATTGTTGACGTCAATCATCCATGAATGTGACGACATGACAACTTTTTTTCCCCCATGGTTCCAGAAGCAAAGGCATATAATTAACTTAATACACTTAAATGTTTACAAAAATATCAAAGAAACCCCATTGTACAAATCAAAATTGTAATTGTATTATTTAATGATACAATGTATATAACATATTTAACAAAAACTAAGCATCGCCGTGATAACCTCTTTTATACTTGATTTTACTAGGCAGATTTGGCGCTCATTCTTTTCTATACTGGCAAGGAAATCAAAACCTACAGGGTACTTCCCGTAAACTAAGAATCATGGAATTTGGTACGACGTAACTTCTTATAGCACAGATAACGGAAAAATTGCGAAAAGCATAAATTTTTAGTTACATCATATAATAAAAATATTTTTAATAATTTTAAACTTATTACCCCTTTCTTCGTGAACGCGTAGAGGTATTATATTGAAATTTACATCAAATTCTCATTAAGCTACCACAAAACCGAACTTACTTTTACTTATATACTTACAGGTTTGTACGGAATTCTCGGTACGCGAGTCCGACTCGCACTTGGCCGGCTTTTGTTTAATATTCTGACTTTAATTTTTTTTGTACTCCTGTACTCGTGTACAGTACTTACTTGTCATATACATATAAACGTACGGCTCTGAAATGCGATAATGCGATGTGCATGCCATATTACGCAGGTCCGCCATACTTCCAGCCGCAACGCTTATAAGAAATCATGTTACTGCGACGTTTTTACGACTAACTTCAGAGCCGCACATGCAAATGGCAAGGGTCATTATTTTGTTTTTTCGTTAGATACTACCAGCGGCACCAACCACGGGCCTTTCATATTTCCCGATTAAGACGTCATAAAAATTACTTACATGTTCTATTTCATCTTACAGCACCCTCTCTCGATAAGTTTTGCCTTCCATGTACGGAAAGGTCGATGTGAAAAAAATCTCTTTATAAATGTGTTTAACTAAATACATTCAATATATTTCCTGCTGATATTTTCCCATTAAAAGTACAGCCAGTTTTTAATTTGCGATACTGAGTTGCGGTATATTTGCCCTAAAACTTGAAAGTTTGCAGAGATATTATTTGGGACCAAAAAATATTTTATTCATAAATATATTTATAGTAAGATGAGAAATAAAGTTTTAAACGCAAGGTGTTCTAATATATCTTAGATTCTAAAGTAGTAAATTTTATTGTACCTACAATTTTTTTTCAAAACAGTTACTAACCAATAAAATGTTTCCCGTAATACAAAAAATGTTATAAATTTCTTGATTCGTGTAATAAATAATATACACTTGACGACCGCTTAGCCTAGTGGGTAGCGACCCTGCCTACGAAGCTGGAGGTCCCGGGTTCGAATCCCAGGTCGGGTCAGTATTAATATGATGAATATTGATACAGCTACCGGGTCATGTTTGTTATATGTATGTGGTGTCTTCGCTTGGCACCCAAAACACAAGCTAATGCTTAGTTTGGGGCCTAAATGTTGTTGTAATGTATATGTTAAAAAAAAAACACGTTACAAAATTTTTTAAAGTAGTTTTAGATTTTTTTTGTGTACCTATACGTTGGCAATTCGTACTTGGCCGTTATTATCTTGTAAATAAAAATTTTATACATGTTCGAATTACACTCGCCCACTTTATTTTTGGGCGCTATAATTATAATTGATATAAAAATTACATCTTTCATGATGTACCTACTACATTAAAAAGGTGATAAAATATCGATTAATAAATACGGAAAGAAATTTAATCACCACTAAAAGAATATTAAAAAGAATCGAAATAACATCTTTTTATATCCTGTACTATCTTTGTACGGCGGGGGAGTACAGGCGCGGCGGGCGGCGGCGATTTGCATAATAAACTGGGTAAACAACGGTTGTCAATTTTTTTGCCCTAAATTATTGTGCCAATTACCATCGCGCCATTCGTGATGACTTGCTTACAAAGACAATAATTATAAACCAAAATAAATTGTAATTATTTTGGATATGATCTTGTAATAAATACCCTTGCTCTGTTCTATATCGATTTGAACTGTGTAAAAAGATCAAAAAGATGTTTATAATTTTATTACATCTACAAAAAAAAACTTACCGTAACCACAGGTTCCGAGAGCCCTATAAGGTCAGTAAGGCTCTGGAAGATGAACATTTTGAATAGTCACAAATTTATAGTATGGTTTATAATAATTATAACATTTGTTAAATTCACAAGATTCAGGTATGATAAAAATAACGGCGGCTTTTGAACGACTGAAATCGGTACAGGCGTCGAATTTCCAGATCAATTGAAAAAAAAAAAACTATTATACCCTCAAATCTAAATTATATTTAAAAAATTAAAACCATAAATGCATTGGTTGTACCATAGACGGATTGTATCGATTTTCGCAATAGATTCGTATATTATTCGTAAAATCCAATGATTACATGGATGTGGCATCACCATAGTGGCACATCGTACACAAATTTTTGTGACGAATCGTTACATAACTCTATAGTCCTAACCACAGAGAATAGAATATGTAGAGGTGCCATGTGACGGTATTTGTTCAAAGCAAAGATAAATACTGTCTGTCTGTATGTTTGTATGCCACAGCTAGTTAGCTCGAAATCTGTTAGTGCTGTGAATTGCTCGAAATGTGTTAGTGCTGAAATTTGACATGACAATGACCATTGCACTATATGCAATTCATGAAAATTATTATTATATGACTAAAAGTTGCCCCAAGTTGAAATATATGTTATTGAAAATATCTTTTATTTTCTTTGAAAATTGTAAGTAAAAAATATTTTCAAAAAGGCGGCGTTTTCAAGTTTTCATATATTAAAACATACATGTGGCGCCATCTTTGCATGTTTTAAAGAATATTGATTTTAGATGTCAAAAAACGTGAAAGTCAATAAAGGTACAGAACTACAGAATGTAGGTAGGTACAGCAAGATGTTTTTTATTTGACCGTTTAGTGAGTACAAGAGGGTACATAAAAACCTTTACTGTAATCATGTAGTGCCACTAGCACCACAGT
Organism: Luffia ferchaultella; assembly: GCA_949709985.1. Lineage (NCBI taxonomy): Eukaryota > Metazoa > Arthropoda > Insecta > Lepidoptera > Psychidae > Luffia > Luffia ferchaultella. Next base: position 11,958,727 of record OX453260.1, on the reverse strand, counting down.
TACTACAGTTTAAAAAATGCAAATAAAACAGATTTTTTTCAACTTCACCTCCTCTAAACTCGATTATTTTTTATGAATAAATTAATATCTTATTCATGCAATACATAAATAAGATTAGACACATACTATAATAAGGTTATAATTAAAAGTTGAACATAAAGTCATACTTTGTAAATTATTTTAGAACATAATTTCTGAGCATGATTTCAAGACGAGTTGCTCCATTTCCACTTTTCTATTTTTATTGGCAATAATTATGCCATTTTGTAAAATTAAGGACACTATTATAGGCCTACAATGAAAATACTTCTTAGTATTAAGCAATACTGTGTAGTAGTGGCTGTGTGTCAGTAAAAATAATAAATAAATAATTTGCAATAAGGAAAGTTCTGAATTATTTCTTTATTATTTTGTTGGAAAAATTGCAAGAAAGTTTTGTATACAATTTAAAGTATGTATTGCTTCTGTATATGTTGAAACTTCATATATAAATATATAGAATAGAGAAATCAATATACTGAGTTATACAACTTCAGCCACAGTTTATATTGCTATTGAAATTGAATAAATGCCATAGCGTGAATATTCCAAGTCAAGTGAATGCAGTGAATGAAGAATACAAAGTGGTTTCATTCTACCAGCTTTCTGTAAATCTAAAAAATAATACTGATATACAGATTTGAAATTAAAATGAAAGTGATCTATGTTTAATGTTTACAATCAATAACATTTTTGTCGTGTAATCAAATTGTTACATTACATGTTATTTTTTTCCGTTAGTAATCGTTCGAATCGAATAATCGTTTGATACATTAAAGTATACACCTAAAGACAAGCTTTGATCACCAGATGGATGTTACTTAAAACGAAAATTCATAGTGTGCATAAGTATTTAATATCGATGATTTAATATTAAGGTTTTTCAAGTATTGCGTTTAACGTTAATAGGTATTTATTAATTAAATTACTTTGCGTACATTTATAAACAAAAGAGACAGATCATCATTGATTTGTAGTTTTTGTAGCTACTATAGGCCAATATACTATATGCTATGGGCTCAAGGTTGTCCAAATTATATAGCAGTGGAAAAATGACAATTAGAATTATAACATGCGTAATAATCCACTTACCTTTGTATTCGCCGCCTAATTTCAGCTCGTCCAGTACTTTATTTTAGACAAAAAAAGGCACAAACAAGTTGGCAAATAATAAATTGTAAGATTTTTCATATCACCAAAGAAAATTGTAAAAGAATAAAACTACAGAAATAAATGGTGCGACGGGTGCAACCAAAAACACACAGAAAGAAAGGGATAACGATATACCACAAGCAAAATATGAGCGAAATACCTAATTATCTATGGTTGAAAACAGCTGTTGCAGTACTGGCGCCCGGTGATCAAATGTTTGGGAAAACATGGGGTTAACTTTTCTCTTTTGCACACATATTTGATGCATTTGTGCGCTTGCCAGACTTGCTGTGTAAATAAATGCTCTACATTCACCATTCATCGCAAAGCTGGCTGATATAGAGACGACGATTAGTGTGCAATAATTGATTTATTGTTTACGTTTTAGATAGTTTCGAATATTCCACAAAAGTAAATTCGTTGAATACATCGCTAGAACAGACGAATACCTATACCGAACTAATTGATTTTACACTGTTATATAGTGTAGATTTTAATAGTGTTAGGTACCGATTAGTCTAACACTTGATTTTCATGTTTATAATTTGAGAATAATATCATTTAGAACTAAAAAAAACCATCGATTTAAAAAAAAAATAATGTTTATGTTTTTTTACTTGTTGAAAAATTCATTTTTCAGTAATAATGATGAAATGTATGAAATGAAGATTCTGGGTACCTATTTTATTCATCCTTTCGTTGTTCTTTATTAACTAGACAGCTAAACACTTTTTGCAATGTTTTAACTGACTAGTCGGTCATAAGTTGACACGTTCACAAAAAAATTTCTTCTTTTTCTTAATTTTAGCGTTTTAAAAGTGTATTTTTACTGATTGACATTCCACTAGGACATCTTTTTACGCCAGTTCCATACGTTGGCCCAATAGCTGGACTAATGCTACTCATCCAACGTGTAGATCAAGATTTTTTACGTTGCTTCCAACGTTAGCACCAACATTGGCTATTGGCCGTCCACAAGTTGGCTATTCACTCAGTCGTGTTTGAGTGTGTATGTCGAATATGGTCGTACTTGAATGTCATTGGCTCTTTTAAGTTGGCGGCTAAAAAATTTTTTGATTTTTAAATTTTTTTTTCACTTATTTGTTATATTGTTTCACGTATATATATTTGTTCTTGATTGTTCGATCAAATTCATTGTTTGTTCGTTTTTCAATTTTTCTTCACTACATATTATAAAATAAAGTCCCCCGCCGCATCTGTCTATCTGCCTGTCTGTCTGTATGTCTGAACGCGATAAACTCAAAGACTATGGAACGGGTTGGCATCTTATTAGCATCAATGGACGGAGTGATTCAAGAGGGAGGTTTACGTGTATAATTCATTAATGTTTTGTTGAAATATGACGATTATTGTTGAATAAGTCGGAAAAAAATTCAAGCCGGCTGGGATCTTTCATCGAAAACGCAGCCTAATCCTTTTGAGATATAACAAAATAATGTATAAAGGAATTATGTATCTTATATAGGACTAAAAAAAGTCTGCGATGGCATATGTCTATCTTTCATGGATAGCTTACTATACCTATTATTATGTTTAAAAAATGGTGTCATATGATTAGGTAATTGGAAAGCAATTTATACGGTTACAGTATTAATCCTTATCAAATTAAAGTTGTCATTAACTTCAGCATTTTATGCACATTATGATTGCTTTTTAGACTATACAATTTAAATTAATATCTTAAGAGCTATCGCGAAATATATATCACGCGACCAGCCGGGCGGCCATACGGGACGACGCGACACACGTAGATAGGTTAGGTAATATATGTATTTATTCTTTACTTTTTCAAATATTTATAGAATTACAATTGCAAAGAAACGTTACATTTAAAGGTAAGTAAATCCAATCCACATGTTCGACGCAACAAGCTGATATGACACTACGACAGAAAAAAACATTACGGCTTAAATGCTCTGCTACCCGTGCGAAGCCGGAATGGGTCGCTAGTAAACAATATTTAATAATTATCTCATAGTTTAAGTTAAGTTATAATTGACGTTCCATTTTTTTTTCTTTTTTTATTCGTTTTGAATGAATGAATGAATGAAATAATAATTTATTCATGAAAAAGTTCATTGACATTCACTTGACTTATCAAAAATCATTTTAGGTTTCTCCGAAAGGCATATCATCGGCAAACGTAGATAAAACATAATATAAAACAAATTCTTACTTACTAGATGCCCAGTTAGGTAGGTAATAATTAAGTTTAATTAAGGTTTAATATTAATTAAGGTTTTGCAATATAACAATATGACAATTCACAATATACCAGATAGAAATGAAGGTAAACCATATAAACCAGAATCAATTCGCAACAAGTATTAAACATGCTCACGTTGTTATGCTAATTAATATATTCTGCATCGTGTTACTTGTGCAGTTTACAGTGTGTTCCGAAAGTAAAATGTTTATGTATAATAATTAATTAAATATTGTCATTAAATACATATTATAATCCTTCTTTTTATTATTATTACTTTTTTTAATTTATATTTGTACATTATTATATGTTTTTAACAAGAAATAATTAGATTTTTTTTTTCAAATTTTTTAAAGTAATATTGTTCAAGTTTGTATTTTAAGTTGTTTGTGTTAAGTTCTTGTTTTTTTGCATTATTTGTACTTGATTGTTCGATCAAATTCATTGTTTGCTCGTTTTTTTAAATTTAAAATTCTTTTTTTTTTTTAATTGAAAAACGAACAAACAATGAACTTGATCGAACAATCAAGAACAAACGACGGACAAACGAATTAGAAAAAAAAAATATTTTAAAAAATCCTATTGAGTACTAACTTGAGAAAGAATTTTTAAATATTGTTTATAAAAAATTGAAGAACGAACAAACAATGAATTTGATCGAACAATCAAGAACAAACGACGGACAAACGAATAAGTAAAAAAAAAACATTTTTTGATCGCCAACTTAAGAGAGCTAATGTCATTCTCACCTGCCCCATCGTTATCCGCAAGAACAAATTAAGTCTTTGAAATTTTAAAACTTTTTTTAGAATTATTTTAATATTTTTATTTTATTTTTAGAAAGCGCTAGAGCAAGTTCAATTTCTGTATCAGACACCTTCACAGTGGCTCTGAGGGAACAGAACACGTATAAGAACCAACGCGTGTATGCTTCACCAATTAATAAGCCAACGTTGGTTTATTATTGGCCACATCATTATGTGGCAATCGTGTGGTGCCAGCGTACCGGTTGCAAAAAAGGATGATAAATAACAGTACATAAATCAAAGTACTTCCACGAGGTACTCCATTGATCGGTACTCTTATACTCTGCCTCTTTCTATTGAGACCCACATTTCGGACTAGCTTGCCTGCTCTGTTCTATTATCTCTATTCTATGCATGTAGATCAATCAGTGGGGTCAGTGTAGGTCACAGGTGTAGGCTATAAAAATGTTATGCTATAATTCCATGTGTCAGAAACGCATTCTCTCGACGGCCATGATATAGTGGTTATATGATGGTTTGGTTCATACCCTTTGGTTTGATTAGTATCTCAGGTCAGTGATCTCAGGTGATCTCAGGTATATAAGTAGCATGTGTTCTGTGGTAGCATCACCGACTAGTTGGTATTGCTCTGCGGTTGGTATGAATTGGTATGAATGATCGGATCTGTGGTGGTATCGGATGGTATTAGTATGGAAATACCGTAGATACGTTATTTTTTTCAGAGAATGGACTTAATAATAAATTGAAGACAGTACATTCGGCTTTGCGGAACGAAGAGATGAAATAGCGAGGTCCCAGTCCATTTGTCTCCTTTTTTCTATTGTAAAAATTATTTATTTTTATTTTTTCTTCTCTCGTCTTGACTTTTGTAACTAGTGCTCTATAAGAACAAGTTTACGAACGAATAAACGAGAAAAGATGACAAAAATCGAAGTAACGGATGTGCGTGATGGAAAACTTGGCAGGGAATTTTCAAAATATCAATGATTAAAATATATTTCTCATAAATTTTGTCACGTTATGCGAACGTGGCAATCTAAAAATATAATTTTGTACAAGTGCCCAGCTCCTTTCCTTTCCAAAAAAAACCAACAATCTCAAAAATCCCCATTGATCTGGTGGATAAAAACTAATTTAAAAAACTCAAGCTTCCGAAACAGTATTTCTAGGGCCAAAAGGTCTTACATTTGAGCGCTGGTGCGGGACTCAGATAAGAATAAGAAATTGGTTAGGTGGGAAAAGTTGTTTCGTGATAAAAAGTAACCTATGTCACTTCTGACAACGCCCTATTCATATCTGCAAAGTTTCATATAAATCGGATCAACCGTTTCGGAGATTAGCCGGAACAGACTGACAGACAATACAAGACAAGTTATGTTAAGGGTGCCCTTAGTTGGAAGTCGGATATGCACCGGTGTTACATTTCGTACTAATTCGGTTTGTTCGATCGAAATGTTGTACAGAATGTTATATTTTGAAGTTTTAAGCTTATTCAGATACAGCTGTGTTATTTTTTTGCGAAAAAAAATTATTTCGAAAAATATTATCCAAAATATGTGTGTTTACTTTATTCCGTTAGGTTCATTTCCAATGTCGTAAGAAGTTCGTGCGAAAGCAGGAGATCCGTTGATTTTTCAAAAGGAGCAGAGAATTTAACATTGATTGGCGTCCAACAGAATCATAACAAAATTAAAATCTTTTGAAGTTTTGAGGTTATTATTATACTTACTGAAGTGACTTTCTTATTTAACATATTTTGAGGTTATATTTGCGTGATAGTGTGCAGTGCCGTTGCATGAAGTAAACTGATGTTTAAAAGCTTTTAAGGCGTGATTTCATGAATTATCTACTCGGAATTATCGAGTTAGTACGAACAAGGTATCGAACGGTTAGTCATTTATATAGGAACCTAGGTATATTTTCGAAATGTACTAAATGGTTGTTATATGTATGTGGCGTCTTAGCAAGAATATTTATATATGTATATACTGTAAAGAATATTTAAGTATATATATCAGTTGTCTAGTAACCCATAACACAAGCATAATATTTGCTTGCTTTGGGACTAGACGGCGCTGTGTGGGAAGTCCCATGTATTATTATTAATATTATAAATACTATGCCTTTTGATTTGATATTCAACACGGCATATATAGAATAAAAAAAATTCCTAGGACATCCCACACAGCGCCATCTAGTCCCAACTAAGCAAAGTTTGTTTTATGGGCACCAGAGAACCGACAAACATACTTAAATATTCTTTTTTTTTTAATAATATATACATATTTAGATACTTTGCAATGGCATTCGAAATCTACCAAAAAATAAAAAAAAGGTAAAAGGAAGATGTTGTCAGTGGTCACACTGCAGTTAATCAACACTATGGATCAACACTCAATATTAACATTCCGTTTTGTCGCGTTTTGTTTACAGAATCATTCCCTTCACAAACGGTTTACGTGGGTTTTTTTAATTTTCAGGCTTCTATGTTTTACAATAAGTTAATTAAACTAAGTTATTTTTGAGCTATTTTTGTGTATAGAAGAAAGTTGTATTCAAATTCATATTCGTATAAAAAGGTCAGGTTCATTTTGACCATCATTGTTTTACTATTTGACCTTGGTTAAAAACAGAGTAAAAAATTTTTACGGCAGCGTTTGGTTTTAAACAGAAATACTTCACAGTATCGAAAATGGCAATCGCAAATTCGTGGGGGTGAAGACCGGTCCGTGGGGACTGAACTCAAACTGAAACTCGTTATCTTACACGAGCTAATTAGTTTCTTCGTAGTACTTTTGTTGTTAAAAATAATTACTTGTCGCAAGGCAAAAGCATTAAAATTGTTTGTGAACAAAGTTAAATCTATCAACAAAAAAAAAAGCTTTAAAAAGAGTATGTAGATCTATGTACTTTTCAAATCTCCCCTAAGTATTTTTTTAAATTCGAGTTGGCAACACTGGAGTGCAGCAGAGTGCAGATATGTGGCTGTCATTAATCACAGATTATCATTAATTGTTCTGTGCTGTCATTCACTGTCATTGCTGTCAGCTGAACACCAACTGATCTGAATTACAAAATCTCTAAATAACCTTTCGTTCGACATTGGGACTGATGCAGATTTGGTGAATTGAATTCAGCATAGTTAACAATATATTTGGGAGAAATATATGAAAAAGTTTGATATTAACAGTTTTCTTTGAATCCGTCTTATAACTAATCCGTAACAATAACACTAAACGCAATGGCGAAGGAAGAGGACGATGATAATTTACCTGATAAAGACGCTGCTAAAGAATTTTACGCCAAATATGAACCAAAAGAAATAATAGGCAGGTGAGGTTACAATGGAATAATTCTTGACTGACACATAAATGCAATAATTCTATGACCCCTAACATATTTTTTTTAAAATTACCTAATTCTAGCTTGTAGTCTAATTACTTCCGACCTTGACTGTTTTGTATAATTTTCCAGGGGTGTCAGTTCTACTGTAAGACGATGTGTGGAGAAAGAGACTGGCCAGGAGTATGCAGCAAAGATTATCGATTTAAGTCAAGAGTCTCAGGATGGTGTAGATACTCACACAATGCGTGATGCAACAAGACAAGAGATCAGCATTCTGAGGCTTGTTGCTTCACATCCATATATTAGTGAGTGAGTCGTTGTTCAGCGTAATAATATTTTTAGATGTGTATTTTAGGCCACTAAATGATTCGGGTTTGAAGGAGGCCATACTATACATTACCAAATTGTGAGGCATAGTGGTAAAAGAAACAGCCACTAACAATACCAATCCCTTTAATTTTCATCAATACTCAATTTGTTAAAAAAGTTAATGAACACAAGTAGTTACATTGTTAGTTTCTTATTTGCATTTCACTTTTTCTAATCAGTCAAATTAGAATTTTAAAATTTTCCAGTCTTGTCACATAGTTTTATGAGTAAAATTTTGATCATTATCTATTAGATGCACAGCAAAGCATGCACATGAAAAGCCATCTGGTGAAATGTTCTATACATATTTATTATGAAAATGAGACATTATAATCCATATTTCTATTGAAACCGATTAGGCTGTGGGGGTATTCATACGTCAGGGTCGGTCATACAATGTAATTGTGTCCGTTTAGTGGAAATTTTTGTGTTGTGTTGATTATTGAATAGAATTTACTGACTGATTGAGTGAATTAAGTGCTGTAATTGAAACTCAAAATGTAGATTCGGTATTTCTGCTCGGAGACTTCAATGCTCATCCTGGTGTGTTATTTTATACAGAATTGATAACATACTGTATGGAACAATTATGGACTCGTGTGGACTCTGACTTATTACCTCCAGACATGTACACATTCATAAGTGATGCGCATGGGTGCCGGCACTGGCTCGAGCACTGCGTGGTGATGACGGCCATCCGTAGAACCATACTAGGCATAGAAATGTTGTATGACACATATTGATCAGACCACATGCCATTCATATTTAGATGTGATCTGAAGTTAATAAGACCAAAAAGTATTGCCTTTTATGTAGAACGTAATAAAGTACTGTGGGGAGAGAGGGATGTTGAACAAATTGAAAAATAACATGAAATATGCCATTTAGCATTAAAGAGATCAATTTTCCTTATGAATTGTCTAACTGTTGTGACATGACATGCACTCGTTCTTACCATGCAACCGTTATTGATAAAATCTATCTTAATAAAATTGGAGTGTCTGTCTGTCTGTCTGTCTGTCTGTCTGTTCCGGCTAATCTCCAAAACGGCTGAACCGATTTCAATGAAACTTTGCAGACGTGGAGAGGGCATTATCGCGGGTGACATAGGCTACTTTTTGTGTCTGTCTGTCCGTCTGTCTGTCTGTTTGAGTTGATCTCCGAAACGGCTGAACCGATTTCAATGAAACTTGGCAGACGTGCAGAGGGTATTGTCGGGAGTGACATAGGTTGCTTTTTGTCTGTCTGTCTGTCCATCTGACTGTCTGTTTGAGCTGATCTCAGAAACGGCTTAACCGATTTCAATGAAACTTGACAGACGTGCAGAGGGTATTATCAGGGGTGACATAAACTGCTTTTTATCTGCCTGTCCGTCTGTCTGTCTGTTCCGGCTAAACTCCAAAACGACTAAAGCGATTTCAATGAAACTTTGAAGACATATCTATGTGACTACGTGACTAAATTTTTAAATGCATAAATTTTTGAAACCATCAATCGTAGACCTATCGTGTTGGTACTCAAACTTGATGTTTTGACGAGATCTATGTGACCACGTGACCAAATTTTAAAAAGCTTATATTTTCAAAACCATCAATCGCAGACCTATCGTGTTGGTACTCAAACTTAATGCTTTGACGAGATCTATATGACCAAGTGACCAAAAGTTTTAAAAGCTTATATTTTCGAATCTATCAATCGCACACCTGTCGTGTTGGTACTCACACTTGATGTTTTGACGAGATCTATGTTACCACGTGCCAAATTTTTAAAAGCTTATATTTTCGAAACTATCAATCGCAGACCTATCGTGTCTGTACTCAAACTTGATATTTTGCGAGATCTATATGACCACGTGACCAAAAGTTTTAAAAGCTTATATTTTCGAATCTATCAATCGCACACCTATCGTGTTGGTACTCAAACTTAATGTTTTGACGAGATCTATGTGACCACGTGACCAAATTTTTAAAAGCTTATATTTTCGAAACTATCAATCGCAGACCTATCGTTTTTGTATTCAAACTTGATGTTTTGACGAAATCTATGTGACCACGTGACCAAATTTTTAAAAGTTTATATTTTCGAATCATTCAATCGCAGAACTATCGTGTTGGTACTCAAACTTGATGTTTTGGCGAGATCTATGTGACCGTGTGACCAAATTTTTGAAAGCTTACATTTTCGAAACTATCAATTGCAGACCTATCGTGTTTATACTCAAACTTGATGTTTTGGCGAAGTCTGTGTGACCACGTGACCAAATTTTTAAAAGCTTATGTTTTTGAAACCATCAATCGCAGACCTATCGTGTTGGCACTTAAACTAGAAGTTTTGATGATGATGACTTCAATAAAAAGATTTTCAGGAGTAGCATACAATAATTTTTGGTTGTCTGTCTGTTCGTTCGTCTGTTTGTTTAAACTGATCTCCGAAAATGATAAAGTGATTTCAATGAAATTTCAGGCATGTGAATAGCAGATTGTCAGGTGTGACATACAATACTTTTTGTTTGGCTGTCTGGCCGTCTCTCTGTCTGTTCGAGCTAAACTCCAAAACATTTACACTAATTTTAATGAAACTTCGCACACATGAAAAGACGGGTTCGAGGAGTGACAAACGCTACTTTTTGTTTGTTTGTCTGTCTGTCTGTCTATATGTATGTTCGAGCTAAACTTTTAAAGATTTTAATGAAACTATGCAGACATTAAAAATAGGTTGTCAGGAGTGTTATAGGTAACTTTTTGTCCGTGTGGTTGTCTGTCTTTTTGTTCCGGCTAATCTCCAAAATAACTAAACCATTTCTATGAATCGTCGTAGACATAAAAGGAGGTTATCAGGAATGACATAAGTTGGTTTTTGTCTGTGTGTCTGTTTGTTAGGGCTTATCGTCAAAACGGCTGATCAGATTTTACTGAAATTTTGCAAACATAGAGTGTTATAGTGTGTTGTCAGAAGTGAAAAGCATTTTTTTAATATACATATAAAAAATTGTAGTGTCTGTTAGTATGTTTCTCTGTTCCGGTTAATCTCCAAACGGCTGACTGTGTTTGGGACCGACTTTGGGGATGGCTATTCTTCATGCTAAAATAGCTATATGGATTTTTATGAAGTAAGATATAGAAATTTCTTAGGTAGTTAAGTTTCAGAACGTTCGAAAGTGCTACAATGTTTTGGCGCGTCACGTTCGTGTTACTGTCCCGTTACAACTGTGGTCAACGCGAGCGAAGCCCGCGGGCGGAAAGCTAGTGTTTAATATAGTTGTAAACATTTTATCTCAAGTCGCAGAACGTACTTGTACCTATAAAAATAAACGGAAAAAAAGTCATGTAACGGGTTGGAACAAGCACGTAAAGGAAGCCCACGAAAGGGCTCGGCTGGACTTACAGTTGTGGACGCTTTATGGTAAAACTAATGGTGGATATTATTATAATAAAATAAAATGCGGGAATCAAAAGCAATATTTAAATCAAAATTAAAATGGTGTCAAAAGAATAAAGATAAGATCTGAATGGATACAATTGCAGAACTACATTTGGACAAAATTTTCAAAATTCTGGAATTCTGAACAAACCAAATGAATCCCGGGCCAGATTTGCCCGGGGGCACGTGAACCGGGTGACATCGTTGACCTGTTTATGAGCCATTTCCAAGTGCAATCGCCTTTAGGTCCGCAGATCCGCACTTTTACTTCTAGAGAGATTGCCTTAGTGATAAAAATATGGTCGGAAATAAGTCCCCAGAACACGACAGCCTCAGCATAGAACATTTGAAACATGCAGGTGTGCACCCACCTAGAGTACTATGTTATTCAATTTATGCATTAGCCACTCACACATACCTCATGCGATGATGAAAACTATTGTCACACCGATCATCAAAGACAAAACTGGTGATGCTTCAGACCCATCCAACTACAGGCCTATTTCTCTAGCTACATCAATTGCCAAGGTACTTGACGGTTTGCTTGACCGGCAACTAAGTAAATATTTAAATTTGCATTATACACAGTTCGGATTTAAAGCCGGTTCTTCTACTGAGAGTGCGATTCTGTTGCTCAAGCATACTATCAAGTACTATGTCGATAGAGAAACACCAGTGTACGCTTGTTTCTTATATTTATCAAAAGCTTTTGACCTGGTTAACTATGATGTGCTGTGGCATAGCTGAAGAATGAGTCTGGGGTACCTGATGATTTAATCACGCTGTTTAAATATTGGTATCAACACCAAAGCGATCACGTAAGGTGGGCGGGATCTCTTTCGGCGCCTTACGGGCTTGAATGTGTTGGAAGACAGGGTGGGATTACATCTCCAAAACTATTTAACTTGTACGTTAAATAGTTTTGGAGATGCATCAATACTATTAGTTACGCTAATGATATCGTGTTGTTAAGGTGTGTACCAAATGCTACTCCATTGTGCCACATGTCTTATTATGTGGTTCTCCTCTTGATAAAGTCAGCAAGCTTAAGTACCTAGGCCATTGGGTCACCAATCATCTGAGTGATGATATGGATACAGAACGGGAGTGTAGAACGTTGTCTGCCCAATGTAACATGCTCGTTCGAGATTTGTAAAGTGTACTAATCAGGTCAAGACTCCGCTCTTCAGAGCTTTCTATCAATCCTTTACTTGCAGTTTCTGTGTGAGTTGTACACGAAGGGTATACAGCGCTCTGCATGTCTAATACAATAATACGTTCAGGGTGCTGATGCGGCTACCGCGGTATTGTGGCGCGCATGGAATGTTCGCGGAGGCGCACGCAGACGGCTTTCATGCCATTATGCGCAAACGTTGTGCCTCCATTCTCGCACGGGTGCGTGGCAGCCGCAACACCATCCTGGACACTATCACTGATAGATGGGACTCTCCTTTTATAGCCAATTGGGTACATCTCCATGATGTGAAATTAATAATGGATTGATTGTTTAGTTTTAACTATTAATTGTGTTTATTTATTGTTATAATTGTCGTGATAGCCCAGAGCGCAACGAACCTGTTTCAAATTTATAAGGCCTCATAGGGCCATGGTTCGAATCCGGGCGTGTACCAATGAGTTTTTCTGACTTAAGTACACAATATCACTGACACCGTGCTTCGGAGGGCACGTTAAGCAGTCGGTCCCGGACGCTGTCAATAGATGGCGGTCGTTACAGTTCCCAACCCGCAGTGGAGCAGCGTGGTGGACTTAAGCTCCAAGCCCCCCTCCTCATCCTCGGGGAGGCCTAAGCCCCTGCAGTGGGGTAAAAATGGGCTGATGATGATGATTGTTATAATTTGTTAATATTTTATTTTATTGTACTGTTCCGTTTTAATACTTAATATGTGAATAGTGTCGTGATAGCCCAGAGCGCAACGAACCTGTCTCAAATTTATAAGGCCCCATAGGGCCATGGTTCGAATCCGGGCGTGTACCAATGAGTTTTTCTGACTTAATTACATAACTATCACTGACTTCGTGCTTCGGAGGGCATGTTAAGCAGTCGGTCCTGGACGCTGTCAATAGATGGCGGTCATTACAGTCCCCAACACGCAGTGGAGCAGCGTGATGGATTTAAGCTCCAAGCACCCCTCCTCACCCTGGGGGAGGCCTAGGCCCCTGCAGTGGGGTAAAAATGGGCTGATGAAGTGAAGTGAAGTGAAGATGTAAATAACATGTAAAAATGTAAAAGTTACTATGGGGCTAGCACCCGATAACAAATGATTATTATTATTATAGTAATTTTTTTTAATTATAAATATTTTTCGTCTTTTGTAGTTGAACTGCAAGATGTATTTGAATCTGAGACTTTCATCTTCTTAGTGTTTGAGCTATGTAAAAATGGGGAGCTGTTCGACTACCTCACTTCAGTTGTCACTCTATCTGAAAAGAAAACTAGATACATTATGAGGTAAGATTCTAAGATTGAAATAATTCACGTTTAGAACCAGTATATAAATAAGCTCATGTTAATATAACTAGTAAGATTATTTTTGAGTGTACGTATGCATGTTCATTTAACAAAATATAATTCATCAAACAAAGTACAATCGGTAATTTAAGCTGTGCACATGAAAGTTAAGGTAATGCTCGTCATGTGAAACCAGAAACCAGTGATTCTCTTAATAAAGTGAAAAATTCACTCAGTAAATTACTTTATATTATTTATCATTGGCTCCTTGTTATTATTTTCACAATAATTATTTTGTTCCCATGAATCATTGAAGTTTTGCTATAATATTAAATGGAAGCTTACGTAAATCAAATATATGAATTAAATATAATATAAAAACAGATATAATAAAAAATTTAAAAAGTGTTATATTTTGTTATACTTACACACAAATTACTAAAAAAAATTATTAATAGTTTGAGTAAAGTGACATCTACATTGAAGCTTTACATATACATAGTCTGTTTATATATTCTGTCACCGGCTGGAATATTTAAATTTGGAACATATAATTTAAAAAATAATAATTGCATGGTGAGCCACATTATTATTTTGACATGGGTAGGGAATGGGTGTTGATGACTACACATGATGCCAAAACGCTCTACTGTATCTCTGAATATATTCTAAATATTACAGTAATAATTTGATGACTGAAAGGAATATATTTGCAAGCTTATGTGATTTTCATAAGTGTCATAATTTTCACTGTCAAAGAGTTTTAAGTTACAAGAGTGGGGCATCAAATAGATTTTACAAACAACTGTAGTGACCCCACCATCTGGAAGTAGTAGAATTCCTTTATAAATATGTAAACAACTAATACAAGTATTTACTAAGAGGTGTAGATTTTTATTAACTATACTATAATAGTGAAGCATTTCCATAGTATTTCCTGATTGAGGTATTGATATACTTTCTACTCACTAACAGGTGGCTCTTTACAATATGAAATATTTTTTTTGAACTTTCCTATCTGAACCTTAATAAAAACGTAATTTTGCAAAATATTAGAATTCAATTGCGAAAAAAAGAGTTAGCACCACTTTCCATTTATGTATTGGAAGATGATGTGCGAGTGAGATGAACGCAAGTCGGCATGGTTCATTTAGAAAACAATATAATACAATGCAAAGACGTCTTCAATGTCTTTGACTGTAAACAACATTTGATAATGTTAAATTAATTGTTAAAATATATATGAACACATAAAAAAACGTCAAGTGCGAGTTAAACTCGCGCTCTGAAGGTTCCGTGTGTACTGTACAATAGCTACTTACCGTCAGATGGCGCGAAAACGCTTTACGTGATATATCTACCAATTAACAATTTTAGGATTTTTGCAAAATTATTTTTTATCACTTACTATGATTATTTCATGTCCAACTGAAATGAATTATTGAATTGTTTCTCATTTAACAATCTAATAACTAAGTAAATACATACTCTTAGTAAAGAGAAAAATATTACCTATTGAAAAAAGTGTGCGTAGACTTTTCATTCTAGAAAAGCCATACAAGTATTGCATTTCTTGGTATTTATTTGAAATAATGTATTTTTATTTCTGGAAGTAACATTAGTGGCCTTTTAGCTTATGACAACATACATATGACGTACATTGTCAGAGATACAAAGGCGTCGTGTGCATAAATGTTGATAATAAAGACGTGTCACGCATTTTCTTTATAAACTGTACTTGATAATCAGTGGACCTCAGTAACAAGTCAGCTGTCGTAGTGAGCACTGTATAATCAGTTTCATTAATATTAAATTGTTATTTTGTGAGGTACAGTTTTAATATTGTGTGAAAATGGCATCGACTATCACCCAGTGTTGTAAAACCCAAGAGGTTGTACTTCAAGAGATGTGCCAGTTTGTTATTTTTATAAATAAAATTTATAATATATTCGTAGAGTTTTTGTGTAGTGTGTACTGGAGGTAATTAAGTTTAATTTGCTTTTTTGTTGCTTTTAGTTTCAAACGGTAGATAGGTATAGATATTTTCCACTTTCTGTGTTATTTATATTATATTATTATTATATTATATTATTATAATATTATTATATTTGAAGAATAAAGGGGAATGAGAAAGAGCAAATTGAACTATAGTTTGTCCGAAACCGCTGTACTGTACCTTAGGTATATGCGCGGCGCGGAGTGAGGCAGGTCTGCTCTGTCAGTCCGTCGTCAACGCTAGGAGCTGCCTTCCCTCTCCGCCGCGCTCATACCTAAGGCGCGGTACAGCGTTTTCGGTCAAACTATAATACACGAATATATTGCCTACATACTTTTCACTATCTACACGTTTATGTAAAAAATGTATGTTGCTTTGCTTGAATGTAATGCCCCGTAGAATGTCAAATTATAAAAACTATATTTTGGGTCCAAACAATAACTTAAATGTTACCCATTGTTATCAGCTATAGCGATTCGAAAGAGAAAACGTGTTCTAATAGTTCTTAGTAATGAGGCGCGTTTTGTTTGTACTTCAAAATCGATGTATAGGCATAGAAATAGATAATAGAAAAGAAATAGAAATAGATTAAATATTTATTTTCTATAAATGTTGATTCCAGAATCACAATCAGTGTTTGTGGAAATTTTTACAAATAGTAACTTAATATTATTCGCACACATAATTTTCAGTGTACAGACTGACAAGTCAATTTTGACGTATTACCATAATATCTTGTTTTCGTACTTAAGAGAACTATGTCCAAAGGTATTCACCATAAAAGTACGAATTGACTAGAAACCCCCATCTGCGTTTACCGTCTAACCACTCATACTCTAACTAGCTGGAGTAAGATGGCGAGTTTCAGTCCACGAGGCCCCCGCGCGCCGCGCTTCAACACTGCCAAATCCTTCCGCGCCGGTCTTCACCCCCGCGGAATCCCCCGCGTCGGTCTTGACCCCCGCGAAATTGCGTTTGACATTTTCGATATTATGACGTGACATTTATGATTCTATTAAAACCAAACGCTGCTGTCAAATTTATTTATTTTGTGGTATTCACCAGTTTTTTTTTTCTTTCAAAAAACATTTTTTTTTTATACATCAGTAAATGTATATGAGTACAAAATGTATGTTTTGCTGCGATGACACTTGGAAATAATTATTTATGTCTAATTAAATTTTCGTATGCACTGCTAAGTCTGAAATAAGTCATTATTATGTAACTATTGTAGTTAACAGTTCAATCTAAAATTGTACTACGATACGAGCTAATTTGGTAACAAACAACACCCATATTATTAGAACTTTGTCCTATATAAATACTGAAATTATTTCCATTTCCTTTGAATCAACAATTTATTCGGTTTACCATCGACGTTAGCATCACAATCATCCCAAGAACACATTCTACTCGTTATATCTATCTACGTTGGCGTATATCTATATACGCCAACGCTAGATTCACTGGGCAGGAGAACTATAGTTTTTTATTTTTCTTCCAGACAAGTACTAGAGGGTGTACGCTACGTGCACAACAAGCAGATAGTCCACCGCGACCTGAAGCCAGAAAACATTTTGTTGGATGACCAGCTCAATGTGAAGATCACAGACTTTGGATTCGCCAAAGTTTTGGGCCCTAACGAAAAGCTATTTGGTAAGTTATATTTTATCAATAACTAGCTTTTTTTTTATATGGTTTCATATCAGCTCCTTACAAGCTCCTGTTATTTCATTATATCAACCTCAACCAACCAACCATCAACTGACCATTATTATGTTTTGTGTTTCTTCACACTCTTATTACTGTTTTATCTCATTTGTGATTGATCTTTGAATGAATAATTTGTGATTTCAACTAGCCCATTGTTTGAAATTGAGCAAGGTACACACTACTTTGTACTACACCTACGAAAAAAATGAAACATATAAAATGTTTATGAATTAAAGTTAATTATAAAATTACTACAATTATTAAAACTTAAAAGCTTTTCTCCGGCTCCAACAAGTTGTCAATAACAGCTTTAGCAGCTACTTTTAATTCTAATGGAGTCAACAAATCGTCACTATCACTTCTAGAGGACTTTTTTAGTAAAATAACGACAAGCAGTTCGTTCGTTTTGTTTGGGGAAGTTACAAATTAGAGAAGGTGGCTCGAACAAGTAGGTAGGAAAGAACCTTTGAAATAGCTATTGTATGAAAATACCTACTATAGAGACATTTCATCCATTGTGGTTGCCTAAAGAGCGTTAATTTAAAAATATAAAATAATTAGATCATAAATAGATAAAAGAATTAGACGTTATTTTAATTAATAATTATTAGTAAATGCTCATTATAAAATCTAACATTTCATATGATTTCTGTTGTTTGCCTTGCCTCATATTTCGTTTTGCGGCAAACTAAATTTTAAGCAATGCAGTGCTTCTTAGTGCTACACAAAAAAAGCTTTTGTTGCGAATCCACTCACATGAAATGAAACTCCATTTACGTACGACATTAACTAGCAAATTCTGAAGCAGTGGTTATACCTTCAATTTGTCAACTAATCATTGTTAATGTAAATGGGAATTTCGGAACGTTGCCTAAAAAAATAATATGCGAGCGGTCAGTTTTACCGATTCATTCATTTGCATTCAGGTCTATTGCCATAGAGGTATGGCGTTGTCTTTGTCTAGTCAAATGCCATTTCACAAATAAAAAAACTTGAAAGTAGATTGACAAGTAATTAGGCTATTGTTCTATAGTTTGACCGAAACCGCTATACCGCGCCTTAGGTGTGTGCGCGGCGCGGAGGGAGGCAGATCTGCAGGTCTAACACGCCACTTTATCCGAACCTTATCCGCGCTGTTATTTCACGGAAACACTAAATGCGTAACACGAAACCACTTTATCCGCCGCGGATAGCTCTGGCGGTGAAGTCGCGAATCCGCTAACTGTCAACGCTTTCTTGGTCTAATTTAGTATGAAAATCGGTAACACGCCACTTTTATACGCCGAGGTCTGCTACCTATCCTTTGGCTGTCATGAACGGCTAAAAGTGTACATGTTACCGATTTGACAGAAGTAGCCGAATCCGCTGTAGCTCAACGCCGATAGAAAGGTTACGGATAAAAAGTTGCGTGTTAGACCAGCTGTTCTGTCAGTCAGTCGTCAACGCTTAGGAGCTGCCTTCCCTCCTCGCCGGGCACATACCTAAGGCGCGGTACAGCGGTTTCGGTCAAACTATAATTCATTTGCTCCATGTCTGGATGTAAAACATCTATATGTATGTATTATAAAAAAAATATCACTTTAGTACCAATGATATTGGGTCTGCCTACTGTGGGACTAGATGGCCATGTATGACATGTCCCAGGTATAATTATTAACATCGTTAACAAATCAAATCGTTAATCAAATTATCATTATAAATTTCATTAATACTTTATTTTCATTGATAATGTCTTTTTGTTATTAGTTGATATGATAAGGAAATAATGATGTATTATTCCTGAAACGTTGGTTAACCTCTGTTTAACAGACGATTAACTTGAAAATTGTTTCAGAAGTCGGGTGTTAAATATTTTAATTTGAAACGTTGAATGTTGCGATGTTGAAAGATGTGGAACTTTGTAATGCAAATTAGAATTAAATATTTTATATTTCATTTTTATATTTATTTAATTTAATATTATATATATATATATTTAATTTTATATTTAAGGACATTGTTATAAATAAAACTTAAAATACATAAAGTCTTATATATTCTTCACAGAACTATGCGGCACGCCTGGGTACCTAGCCCCCGAGACACTCAAAGCGAATATGTTCGACGACGCGCCCGGTTACGGTATAGAGGTCGACGTGTGAGTCTAGTTTTAATTCTACTAAATATATATATGTATATAGTAAAAGTCGAATAACGAGACGCAATGTTACCCGTACGTAAATATACGTTTCACTCTTCCAATAGCGATAACTTATTGTTTGAGAACGAAAAGATCGCGTCGAATCATGATAGGTGTCAAATTACTCCATATGAGAGAGTAAATAAATTTGACAGCAGCGTTTGGTTTTAATAGAGTCAGGAATGTCACTTCACAGTATCGAATATGTCAAACGCAATTTCGCAGGGGTAAAGACCGGCGCGCGGGGATTTAACGAACTGAAACTTGCCATCTTACACCTGCTAGCTAGAGTATGAGTGGTTAGACGGTAAACGCAGAAGAGGGCTTCTAGTCATTTCGTACTTTTATGCTCTATATCATCAGTGTTCCGAAACGTGCAATGCAAAAGCGTCACATTCTGCCGTACTAATATACCGTTATTTTCTTTCAGGCGGCATGTCAAAGTATAGGCGCGTAGTACTACTTTTGTGTCTCGTTATTTGATTTTTCTTATAGTCTTTTATTTATTTACACTGATGTATTGCATCCAATATTTATAAGCGCAAATAGTAGGTATGATCTCTAGCAATAGTACATGTACTATAGTAGAAGTTCTAGTCCAGCACATTGAGCCAGAAAATTGCCATCAGAGCCACTGAACCGACTTTGTTATTTACAAAAAAAATACTGCATAGTTATAATAATAATAATACCCAGGAGATTCCACCAGCGCCATCTAGTCCCAAACTAAGCAAAGCTTGTATTATCGTTACCAGACACCTGATATACATATTTAAATATCTATTTTTTTAAATATATACATATATTATTATATTGACGACCGCTTGGCCTAGTGGGTAGCGACCCTGCCTACGAAGCTGGGGGTCAGTATTTATATGATGAATATTGATACCGGTACCGGCAGGCGCGGGTCTTCCTTGAAAGCCAAAAAGCCATGCATGTCTAAAATTTTCCATAAAAAACACAGAAATGAGAGTTAGAAGAAGTGAAAGTATTTGAATTTCGCGCCAGCTTGTAATGGCTGCGCTATTTCGACCTATCACGACACGGGACCGAGTGACCTCGCCGAATTCGGACGACACGGCCCCGCGAATGCCAGAAATAGATGGCTTTTCTGTTTTTCTCTATCTTACTCGTAGGGATATATGGCATCCATCCCTCTCACGTTTTTGTCGTATTACATTGATATTTATCGAAATACCATACGTGTCTTAAGCCAGGCTTACAAAGTGAAGTTCGCGCGTGTTATTAACTGAGATGAGACAGTTTGATGTAAACACCTAACTTCATTCAATTGCTTTGCTGTGTTGTTATCTGCTGTTAAAATTGTGTTAAATTCATTGTGATAAAATAAATTTGTGATGAAATGGAAATTTCGGAGAATAGCAATGGATTGAAGTGTGTATCGCAGTTATTGCATAATAACAAGATAAGTAATTTAACCTATACAGAATGTAAATTCTTAGTCGATAGGATAAGTAACCGAAAACGTAATTTTAGTAGAATAATTTACAAAACTAATTGGATAGTTGGTTGTTCCCACTTAAACAGTTTTTATTGTTGGTATTGTAGGTATTTTATTTTCATTAGATTTAAATACTTTTTGGACCAAATTAAGTGGCTATAAATATCTTAATAACATCCATAACTCTATTAAAAAACATGAAATATCACAAAATCATTTGAATTCTACTATAAAATTTCATTCTTTTGGTAAACAAATACCTAATGTTCTTTCAAATTTTAATTGATTTATTATACTTATGAAACAGCGCTATCTCTGTTAATATGGATAAAACTAGATAAACCAAATATCAATAATTATTTAATAGTTCCACCAAATGCCCGCGCTCATATATACAAGTTCCCACGAGATGGAGTGGAGCTTCAAAATACGTTTCCTGAAAAATTTGATGAATTATATTCCCTAGTTTATGACTTTATGAGACTTGCGCTGCTCCAAAACTAAAACGAAAACGTGGGGTCGATTGCATTAAAACTTATTACAAGCGCATTTTTTTTTTAATAATAGATAACGTATCTGCCGAGATTCGTACTCGTTACAGCGATATTAATAAATTAGTTTTCTTGCATCTAATTCAGCCGTCAAAATTTGAATATTATAATAATTGTTTTCCATTACAAGAATTTGACTCGTTAACTCAACATTATGGGCATTTTTTTGATTTAGAAAGATTAAAGCGTCAATTAATTTGTCTATACTCTACCGCAGAACTTAAAAATTTACATGTGTTCAAGTTGCTGGATTTTTTAAACGATAATGGTTTAACAGATTCGTTTGGTGATATTGTTAAATTAGCTCACTTGATAATTACTATTCCGACGAGCACAGCCTCGGCTGAAAGATCATTTTCGGCACTGAAACGAATCCACACCTATTTACGCAATACTTCCGGTCAGGAACGAACTTCCAATCTTTCTATTATCGCGATAGAAAAGGAATTACTTTTAGAACTGAAACGATCAGGTTTATTTTATAATGAAGTCATTGATGAGTTTTTAAAGACGGAAAGACGCATTGATTTAATATACAAATAATGTTTTTTTTTTCTTCTTACACATCAGTTCATTGCAATAGCGAAAAATCTACTGTTTTTTTTAATCATTTGTTAACAGCAGCAGTTACAGCCTTCAAAACCAACACGGCTTTTTTCAAAGCCACTACATGTATGATTTTGTGGTATCGTGCTTAAAACTGCCATTAAATACATGCTTGTGGTGAGCTTAGAATAATTAACGGCGGCGGGGCGCGGCGGCGCGGCAGCGGGCGCTTTGAAGATTCCACCAAAATGATTTTAAACTTCACATGTCGTGTTGGCGTAGCCATGTTCCGAACCCACCACACGCCACTGGGTACCGGGTCTTGCTTGTTATATGTATGTGGTGTCTTCGCTTGGTACCCAAAACACAAGCTAATGCTTAGTTTGGGGCTTCGACGTTGTTGTGATTGTATACATTATTATTATATAAATATTTTACACCCAGAAACGGAACAAATAGACATGTTTTTGCACACAAATATTTGTCCCAGGCGGGAATCGAACTCGCGACCGTTGGCACCGCAGCCTCGCCCAAGCGGTCATCCAAGCGGTCAAGTTATTAATTGAAAATTGAATTGGGGTGGAGGTTGAAAATAGTAAATTGTTAACTAAGGCGGCAAAATAATATATTTCCGGTGAGGATGTAAAATTGAATCTAGTTCAGTGTAAGATTGTATTATTAGCCACCTGAGCTTAACGAAGGAAATATTTTAAATTAAAAGTAAACACTCCTCTTGTCGCTACCTCTATAATTAAAATAAATAATAATAATTTAAAATATAAATATTTCATATTATTATAATAATAATAACATAAAAATATACCTCTGAAATTTTCTCACTTACAAACTTTAATATTGGGCTAAAGTTGCTAATCTTTGCACCATGAATAAACACAAAGTGTCCAAACGGCGAGTGCATATCAATTTATCGTAATTTTTGCTTAATATAATAATTCATATTAATTGGAAATCTAATTATAAAACATTTTTATCATTTATTTATTTTTGTCACGTAATATTCGATTACGCACGTAAGATATAATTACATAATCTTATTAACGTCAGTAATATGTTGAACTTTATCTTTTTTTTTGATAAAATGTAATTTTAACTTTAATAATTGTAATCTTTCCTACCGATATGAAATATGCTAAAGTTCATCTATTACAGACCAGTCAACCTATAGACCACGCTTTAATAAACGTCAGTATGAAAACGAAATCGCCAAAAATCGGCGGGGTGCGGGGAGAAGTCGGCTAGTTTTCATTGGCTCATTCAAAATTGACAATTCAATGGCTTCCGACGTGCTTACAACTGACCGCTCAGAAGAGACGTAGTTATGTAGTGTCACTACTTAGCCTTAATGCTACTCCCTGTCAAAGCGTGGTCTATGAGGTTGACTTGTCTGTGATCTATGTACATGTGTGCATATAATTTATTTGTTCAGTAGGAAATAGGACTGTTTACAAAAAATAGAGATTATTTCTAACAGCTTCATAAATCCTCTTATCAAAATACTTTAATAAATATTGTTTGAGTTCAGCTTTTTCTAGATAAAACTACATTTATCCGAAGACTTTGCGATTATCTATAAGAATATCTATATAATGTAAACATGACAATCTAAGCATTATTGTGTTAGTGAACATGTATTAAGAGATCTTTAGTAATTATGTATCTCTTCTATTACAGATGGGCATGTGGTGTGATCATGTTTACACTGTGAGTATTTAAGTAATGATTAACAAGTTCGAATTATTAATATTATTATTATGTATAGTTCGCTTCAAACTTAATGGCGGATCGGAATACAACGCTATAAGCGTACCTGCGCGCGTACAGTACAACCTATCGCTCTATTGCGTCCCACTACACCTGAAACTGGTTACTGCGATGCGACTTGTGCCTATGTTCACATCCGCATAAAGTTTGATTGGAACTGTGCATAAATAACATTATTTTTCATGCATGTTTCATATGTGTCACTTGGCCATCACAGCTACAAAATAATATCTATACAGCAATGATATATTTTGTTTCAATTTCCATAGTATAGTGAACATGGGGATACATGATACACCCTATTAGTTCTATCCCAAATAATATAAATGAAATGGAACTGACTTATATGAAATTTAGAGTATCGTCATATTGTATATGAAGAACAGTAAACTAGTGATGAGAAAATAAAACATTTTAAAAAACGATTGGACATTTTTTAATAATTTCGGGTTTACAAAAATCTGTTTGTAACCCGAAATACATGTCCGACAATGGTTAAAATAAAATTTAATGTTTTTCATTTGTTGTATACAACAAGAGTCATATCGACATATAGTAGGTACCTACACTTTATGAAATTATAGCTATGAATAAGTCTCCCAAGAGCATATGTGTCCCTGTTATTTTTTTTACTAACTTTTCTGTTATTCATTAATATTTTCTATATTATATAGTGCTCATGTAGCAGTTTATTTCAAAACGATGTAAAGGAAGATTTTCATTCTTATAAAAAAATTATAAATAATCTAGAACATGCATACAAAATAAATATGCTTATTGTACATAACAAGTCAAACATTGTTTATTTGGAACAACTCTGACCTCGTAAGTCTTGCACAATGTTGTGAATAAAATTCATTTCGTAATCGTTTTTTTAGGCGCTGACCAAGATGACTTTTAGGCCAATATTTTTGCTTGAAGGCACTTTAAAACATGTTGACCATGATAAAGTTTTTTTTTAATGTCGCATTGCAGATTAGTGGGTTGTCCACCGTTCTGGCATCGCAAACAAATGGTTATGTTGAGAAACATCATGGAGGGGAAGTATTCTTTCACCAGTCCTGAATGGGCCGATATATCTGGTAAGTTAATTGTCAATCTAAGCTTTAATACATTGTTAGTTATTAACCATTAGTTGGATGAAGCAAATTTAACCAAAAGTTGGATGCCTTTGAGATATGGATATATCGTTGTATGCTCCGCATCTCGTGGGTTCATCGAGTGAAGATACAGAAGTATTGCGACGTATGTCCAAAAGCATGGAGGTCATGAACACTTTTAAGAGTAGGAACTTAGGATATTTCGGCCATATCATGAGGAACCACAAATACCGCATACTCTAGTTGGTGATGCCTGGCAGACGGAAGACATCCTGGTTGAAAAACTTGAGGGAATGGTTTGGCTAAAGCACCAAATCGCTGTTTCGTACCGCAATATCCAAAGCGAAAACCAAATTGATGATCGTTAATATCCTGTCAAGGAGAAACACCTGAAGAAGAAGAAGAACCATTAGTTATATTTTAAGAGGAATATATCCGAATTGTGAAAGTAAACGCGACTAATGTATTTGTATAACCTTTTACTTTTGCGTGTATCTGAACGCAACTTGCATTAATATGGTCGGGTCAGTATTTATATGATGAATATGATACTGGTACCAGTTCTTGGTTGTTGTGTATGTGGTGTCTTCACTTGGTACCCAAAACACAAGCTAATGCTTAGTTTGAGGCCTAGACGTTGTTATGTTGTATACTTTATTATTACTATACATAGTTATTTCAAACTGAAAAACGTAATAGATTGACATCCGACAACTTCGATGTTTATTAGACAAAAATCTGCAGTACTTTGATTTCAATTAAATATGTCTTTTATTGTTTTTAGCAATTATAAATGTTACTATCGTCATAAGTAATTTTTTACTTACTAGCTTTCCGCCCGCGGCTTCACCTGCGTGGACTACACAGTTGTACCCAGACAGATAAAAGAACGCGACGCGCCAGGACATTGAGACACACTCTCAAACATTCTGAAACTTAACTACCTAAGAAATCTCTATACCTAATTTCATCAAAATCCATTTAGCCATTTTAGCGTAAAGAATAGTTATCCCACAGGTTGGTCCCAAAATCAGTTAGCCGTTTTGGAGATTAACCAGAACGGTCAGACTAACAGACACTACGATTTTTATATATAGGTATAAAAAATGTATATATATTATATATATAAAAAAGCCGGTACAGACAGACAGACAACCACACAGACAATAAGTTACCCGTTTCACTCCTGACACCCTATTTTCAATGTCTGCATAGTTTCATTATAATCGGTTTAACCTTTTAGGTATTTAGCTCAAACAGACAGATAGACAAACAAACAAAAAGTAACGAATGTAACTTCTCACACCTTTTTTTTACGACTGCGAAGTTTCATTAAAATTGGTTTAGTCGTTTTGGAGATTAGCTTGAGCAGAATGACAGATGGACAGACAGACAGACAAAACGTAGTTTATGTCACCCCCGATAATGTCCTCTGTATATGTGCTAAATTCCATTGAAATTGGTTCAGCCGTTTCGGAGATTAACCGGAACAGACATACAGACACTTCAATTTTATTTATATAGTGCAAAGTATTGAAACAAGTGAATAGAAGCATAATATGTTAATTCGGGTCGAACCATAAATATATTGGTAACGACCTCGTGGGTTCCGTATGTGCTCAGTAAACTCACGGCAAGTCCTCAAATTTTCCCTACCGAAATAATAAAATAATCCATAAATAATAATCACATCAGTCTGATTTCCAGTCACTACATTATTATTTCATATTCTATACTTGACATTGTCGTTTGTAACCTGCACTTTTGTTGAGCGCATCGCTTTTTATATTCAAAGGTTCAGTCTTTTTACTGCTTTCCTAAAGTTCCATTTTCTATTAACTCATTTGTTTTTCACCGAACTTTCTGGCATAAAACTAGTGATGGGGAAAAGATGATCGCTATCGAGAGCGTTCTCGTAACAATATTAGTTGATGTAACTCGTATACAAGAATTTAACATCATTAAAATATGTTTACAGAGGCCCCTAAAGACTTGATCCGGCGATTTTTGGTGGTCGAGCCACGAGATAGGATCACTATAGAAGACGCTCTTAGGCATCCATTCTTCAATACTGTGGTAAGATATTATTATAATCTACTGAATTTTTCATTTTTTGGTACACATATTCAAAGGAAAACATGTTTTCGTATCAAGTTTTGCGATGTTTGAATTATTGAATAAAATTTAGTTTTTTAAAGTTATTTATTTATTTACGTTTAATAGAAAAGGAGGTATGAAAACGTCGCATTTCCATAAATATCCACTAAAATACCCTTTGGTTATGTTTAAAGATATACTTTCAGAGCCTTGTGTCTTGTATTTATGTATATTAATTTGTTTAATAAACTTAAATTACACGGTTGTATAGTAAAGTTAGTAGCACAGTTTCCATACACGCAAGGTGGAGGAATTATTTTATAATATTTAACTTGCACGCATAGTTAACCTGACAGAGTTATTGTATGGTGTTGTTTAGGGCAGTTAAAGCAAAAACTTAGTTCAATTTTATAATTCACATTACAATATTATTATATATACTTACATATACCTTACATATTATTAAAACAGTTATAACATGTGAAAACAATAAACATATTCTATTGACCATTCCCAAATTTTTGAAATAAAGTCCGTAATTTTATTTTTCGAAAGAGTAGGCAATTTTAAGAAACTAATTTGAATTTTTATTTCGGGATTTAAGTAGTTATAGCATTTTGAAAATTCTTATAGCGTGACGTCACAGGGTGGAATTATAAGATCAGACATTTGTCTTTGCATATTTATAAAAATGATGTCACTCTCAGAATGTTAGCTGTCATGACAGTTCATGGAACTAATAATGACAGTTGATGACATGACAACTGAAACTTTGAGAGTGACATTATTTTTTTTGATGAATATGCAACGGCAATGGCGGACCTTATAATTCCACACTGTGACGTCACGATCGATCCAAAAAAAATCAAATTACGTTCCTTAAATTGCTTATTCTTACGAAAAATTAAATAACATACTTTAGTTAAAATATTTTAGAATGGTCAATTGTCGTATTAAAATGCTAGACTTTGCACCACGCTTTTAGAAATCGCTGTACTTAGAATATTATCAATATTAGTTATATTATGTGATTGTGTTCTAAACATACTATTGAAGTATTATATAACATACACAATTTATATCTGTTGTATGTAGCACTTTCCGCTTTATTTAGCACATTAGCGCTTAATCTATTCCATTGCACTTTATATCACTGTAATATTCTGCGTTCCTGGTAGCTATGGGACCAGGATATGGCTCCGCTGAAGAAGTCCCTATCCACGACCAGCCGTCGGATGTCCAGGATCGACCAGCTTGCGATGGTAAATGATTTATTATGATAACAATGTTTTGTAAACGGTCCTTTGATGAAAATATTGATCTGTTATCACTATTTAGGGTTCCATAGGTATAAAAGTCAATTATAGTATAATATTTAATTATATGGGTGTCCGGGTGTAAAATATCTATATTGTATCTATATATGTATTATAATAGTATATTATGATGTAAGTACGGTAAGCTGCATATTATAGTCGAGGTGTTTATAGACACGAGACGAAGCCGAGAGCTTATAATAAACCGAGACTTTAATAGCCAGCTTACTGAGTACGAGCATCATACGTTTTTCAATACATTTGCTCTTAAAATAATACTTCAAATGTAATAATGGCGGGAACTAAGGGCGCGAGCGGGTTGCTTTTCGTGGTTTACGCATGCGTCACAAACAGAATGCTCGTTTGTGATTGGTGTAAAGTAAAAAAGCCTAGTACTGTAAAATATAACATTACGGTACAAGTATCGGTGTCATAAAGACCATATTAATAGCAAATGTATCGAAATACCTAGTTATGTGTAAATTCATAGGTTTGTTCCTTTAAGGACAGATTCTGTTTAAGACAGATTCCCTTTAAGACAGATTTTGTACAGGCAAGAAAAAAAGTTTCGTTTTGTATTTCGATTTGAAGGACAGAAACGTTTGTAACCAACGTCCTCTAAATACGCGTTTACGAATAAGAGATTTATTTATAAGCTATTATTATTATTAAATTATGGAAAACTCCTTTCAATTTCTGTTGACATGATACTATGCTCATGCTATGCAGAATTTTGTTACTTATGCGTATTCATAGCGCGTTGGTTGGTAGTTGCTGAATATTTCATTGATAGATAATAAAGTACCTCGTCAAAACAGGAAAATTACCCCCTTCTTCCTGTTTGACTAAATTAACGATTTAGATTTTTGTTCATATTGTTCTACCGTAAAGCAAACTTCCTATTCGTAAACACGTATTCAAGGAACGTTGGTTAAAAACATTACTGTCCTTAACGGAACAAATAGAAACTTTTTCTCTTGCCTGTACAAAATCTGTCTTAAAGGGAATCTGTCTTAAACAGAATCTGTCCTTAAAGGAACAAACCGATTCATGGTTTCATACACTACATTATCTAAATTCGGACAATAGGTAAGTACCTATTTGAAATAAAAGACTGAAGTTAAATCACCGAAAAATTTACGTATTTATAATAATAATATAAATACTGACCCGACCTGAGATTCGAACCCGGGACCTCCAGCTTCGTAGGCAGGGTCGCCACCCACTAGGCTAAGCGGTCGTTATTCCCTTTATATCCATGAGATTTGTGTTTGAGGAATGCAATCAGTTGTGAATATTTAGTTATATAAATTTCCTAGTAATAAATAATTAGTTAATTTATTAAGCTATCTAAAGACACGTTTTCGAAAAAAATGATGTCTTTCTACCGTAATTTTCAGTCCATAAAGTCTTAGTAACATTTGTCATAAGTTTTTTTGGTTCGTTTTTTCGTTGATGTTTCCAGGATGTCGCATGGATTCAAATTCTTCCGAGTTTCACTGCTGCTGTCAGTTTTTTCTCAGAATGAAACTTTTAATCAACAAAAACACCAGAAATGGTAAATTGAAATATGGGGCCAAATCCAGCACGCGCCGCCATAGACAATGTACGACCGCTAAAAAGAAATTGATCCCATAACTCCTTGGTCGAGCCCCATTTTATTTTAATTGGAAAAGAATATTTGAGCAATTTCATGTTATGAAATGAACTCCTTCATAATATTTTTTAAACATATTTAGAGATATAAGTGAATAAAGTATGTCATTATTCACTATTTTAAAATTCTTATCGGGATTTTACGATATGAGTATAAATAAAAGTAATATTTGGACCTTGTCCTATATCAGCATAATACTACTGAACAAGGAAGTCTAACAATGACAACCCAGCTAGACACTTTGTTTTATAAAAAGTTAATGAAGTACCTTTGATAATCGATATCATAAACGTATTACACTATGTTATATAAGGACTAGCGACCGCCCGCAGCTTCGCTTGCGTAGACTACACATTCCTGTTTTAGGTAGTATTAACATTCGAAACGGTTTATACGTACTTTTTGCTGAAACTAATATTAGGTACACCCATTTAAACTTTCAATCTTCATTCTCCCCACTCCTTTAAAAAAACCGATACTCCCATACTTTTCACCTCCCGTTTCCCACCCTTAAAATATGGAAATCCAAAAACCCTGAATTATTTATTTATCTTAAAATTTTTATGTTTCTAGCTTTAAAGAACAAAGACTCATACAAAGCCCCTCCGCCCCTCTCTCCTTAAATTTGAAATGTCCAAATATTCCTTTCTTAAAAAATTAATACTCACGTTATAAAATAAACCACTGTTCCAAATTTCGGTTTCCTAGACTTAGTAGTTTCGGTCTTATCTACGCTGATAGATCAGTGAGGACAAACGACAGACAGCCACAAAAAGTAGCTGATGTCACTCCTGACAACCTTCTTTCACGTCTGCAAAGTTTCATTAAAATCTGTTCAGCCGTTTTGGAGATTAGCTCGAATAGATACATAGACGTACAGACAGACAGACGGACAAAAAGTAGAGTATGTCACTTTTGACCGTTTCCTTTCTATATCTGTGAAGTTTCATCAAAATCAGTTTAGCCGTTTTTGAGCTTTGCTTGAATAGACAGACAGACAGATAGTATAATTTTATACATATAGCCTTCCTTCCCTAGCCTTCCTCAATAAATAGACTATCCAACACAAAAAGAATTTTTCAATTCGAACTAGTGGTTCTTGAGATATGCGCGTTCAAACAAACAAACAAACTCTTCAGCTTTATAATATTAGTATAGTATAGATGCGGCATTGAAATAGTTGGACACGGCCCGTGAATTCATGTGACGAATTGTCACAAGATACATAGCCCTAATGGCCTTTTTGAGATCTAGGCTTTTTTGTTTTTGTTTAAACGTTAGGCCCATATCTAGGCCTCTATCTATAATGACAACCGATCTATGCATAGTGATGTGTATCTGTGATTGCATAGTAGGATGATTATAAATACAAAATAAATACATAACTATGGAACCCTAATAGTGTAATGAAATTTTGCTTAGATTTATGTAATGTAATGCAAATGGATGTTTGTTATGTGTGTTGGAAATATAGTAACAGTTTACGTTTGAACATAAATAAAAATTGATATTAAGAGGAAATTGCACACTTTGTTCAAATTGTGATTTTGTGATTGTGTACATGATTTTGATGAATGTTAACACAAAATTTAACATTTTTGATGAATCCTTTAACAAAACACGCCAATGAATGTACTAAAAAATAACACATATTTATTAAGTAGTGCTGGTAATTTTTATATGGTAGTTTGTCCGCCCGTCCGTTCGTGTTCTAACGTCGTTATTTTTCAATGTTTTTTTTTAAATTTGGCACAGAGGTTCTCTTTGATCTCTAGTTTTGCAAGTACCATGTTGGAGTTGATTTTTTTTCCCGTATACTGGGATTTATTATTTATTATAGGTTTAGTCCGCCATTTTGAGGAAAGTTTGAAAATGGCCGGGTTTATGTTCAAGTCTCGTGCTGCCTAACAAGCTTTAGAAAGAATCATTATGTCCTCATGATAATTTTCGTTTAAACCATAAAAATACGAATTGGCTAGAAGCCCTCTTCTGCGTTTACCGTCTAACCGCTCATACTCTAGCTAGCTCGTGTAAGTTGGCCAGTTTTAGTCTGAATTTCTGTGCGCAAGGTCCCCGCGCGCCGTTCTTCACCCTCAAGAAATCACCGCCAACCCCGGAGAATTGTGTAGTGTCACTTTGATAATGTGAATTAACATTTATGAATCTATTAAAACCATACGCTGCTGTCAAATTAATTTACTCTATGGTTTAAAATAATCACGTTTGTAATTGGTTACCTATATTCATGAGCGAGTTTCGTGTTTCTAAATATGTAAATAATAAACTAAAAATCCTATAGTAAGCTAAGTGCATATATTTACAAGGAAATTATTATTTCCGTCCGCAAAAGATTTGAGTTACTCACAATTTGGGTGTAAAAAAGTTTATACTTCAATAAGTAAATTGGAATGATAATACAATACTGGACTTTTTATTAAAAATATTGAATCATCACTTACCAACCAGCGGTATTTACCAAATTCTTGCGTTTGACTTGTTTATTAACGTTTTTGTTTTTGAGAGTGGATTTTTTTTAAATTATATGTTGAACGGTACGACAATAAACACAATTGTAATAAATTGTCTATAACAACAAGGAGATAAACTGTTATTGTGTTTTCAAATCGCTTTTTGCATGAGTTTTGCATGTTCATAAACTTATTTAACTAAAACTGCTTGGTCTAAACTATAAACACTACTCGTTTAGTAATTATGAATATTATAAGAAAATCTATAATTTCTATTATCTTCTAGTACATTTCCAACTAAACTTTATGGCGGATGTGAACATAGGTACAAGTCGCGTCGCATTGACCAGTTTTAGGTGTAGCGGGACGCAGTGAAGCGAGGGGTATAGGACTGTACCTGCGCAAGCACGTTTATAGCGTTGTATTCCGATCCGCCATAAAGTTTGAGGGAAACTATAAATAAAATCAAAATACCACTGACTCACTTATTCACTCATAATCAACGTCGACCCGAAACTGCTGAAGAGAATCACACATTTGTACATTGGGTTTGTTTGGTGACATAGAATTTCGAGTGGAGTGAGAAAAGATTTTCCGAAATTCCATCGCTAAGGGTGTAAAATGTAAAATGTATGAATAAGTTTGTATGAATATTCGTCATTTTTGAAGATAAATGCATGACGACAATTGGTATTTGGCATTTGAGTCGGAAATTAAGTATGTTGTGTTTTAAGACGTGGAGCAGTTTTTTTCAAATTTTAACCCTTACATTAGCTTTCGGACATTAGCTTTGTTTTTTCTTCTGATGTAAATTCTTCAGATGAAAAGGGAAATTAAGGTTTTCATTAACAAACAGATCAATGACGAGTCACAGAAAGACAACTTATGTCAGTGAGTATTAAAGTAAAGCGATTAACGCTTGCATTTTTATAGACGAATAATATTATGGTGTTAATTTGCCTCAAAAGTGGCCAAAAGTGTGGCCAAAAAAAGTGCACTTTTTTGGAAGTGACCTAACTCAAGTTGCAATAAAACAAAACTCCGCGGCATGAACGCTATCATGCTCGACCAAAATCTGATTATCGAAATGAAAATAAATACATAAAAAACACAACGAAAATCAACCAAATTGGCCGATTCAGGAGACTTCATTACCAGGACAATTTTTAAAACTATTTAAGCACAAATTGAAAATATATACTAACATCCTGTAAATAAACGATAAAAGCTAGAATGTTTATATAAATGTAAATAATTATGTATCGTGATAGCCGGAACACAGCGAAACTGTTTCAAATTTATAAGGCCTTGCGGCCGTGGTTCGAATCCGGGGGTGTACCAATGAGTTTTTCTGATTTAAGTACATAACTCTCACTGACTCCGTATCTAGGAGAGCACGTTAAGCAGACGGTCCCGGTTGCTGTCATTAGATGGCGGTTGTTACCATCCACCAACCCGCACTGGAGCAGCGTGGTGGATGTAACTCCAAGGCCCCACACCCTGGGGCAGGCCTAAGCCCTGCAGTGAGGTGTAATGGGCTGATGGAATGGAATGGAAATATGTAAAATTATGTGATTTTATACGAACGTTCATCGTCGTCGCTTTGGTCGTTTGAGGGTTGACTTAATATTTTGTAAGAAATCTGATAAATTTATCTTTTACAATTAAATAATTGTTGTTTAGTTAAAGTACTTTAAACATAAGTAACTTAATTATGTGCATCTTCTGTACGGGATTCCGATTGCCATTTGGCTGGTATTTTCATGCATTTTCAGTCCCTCATGATATGGTGTATGTAATAAGCATTCTCTATAAACAGTCTAGAATAATTAGCCAAACAATGCTTTGGTGACAGACACGTTATGATAGTGGTATCATGTTGCTAATCCAGGTTCTGTTCACAGCAAATCAAATCGGGCGCATTTAACGCTCGGGCTAAACTGCGTTTGGGGTTGCTGGCGGTGCGTGCGGCTGTGCGCCTGCGCCGGTTGCCACACACTACGGCGCGCACTGTCGCGTTATACACCGCTCAAATTGATCCATACACCATGCGTGTATTGAGAAAGGTCAGTACTGTACCACATTGGTCAGAAGTTACACAGTTTGACCTAGATTATGGATCTGATTATTGCCGCACCAGGCGATCATCTACCGTACAGAGATAATATTAAGCACAATTAGTCGACATTTGTAAAAAAATCACCTATATTTATTTGACTTTTTTATAAGTAGGTAAGTACTTAATACATTTTTTCTTTTAATGTATTTTTTAGTGTTAGCCGATACTCTGCCATTAGTATATAGTCCTTCAAAAGAAGTGCAGGTCGCGTCAAACTTCATGTTTGCCCTGAAGTCGAAGTGAGTAACGTCGCAGTGTAGGCATATCAGCTGAGCAATAGCGGACACGCCCTAGTCTAAAACCACACCCGTGTTAACTTTAGAGGTAACAAGATGTTTGGTACGATCTGTATAACGTGAATAGATTGTAGACTGTCGCATTGTACTTTAACCTATCAATTGAACAACTCGAGACCTTGGATCTAACCCAAATGGTTTAATGTGTAATATTTAGGTTAATTGTCGTAGAATGGGAGGCATCTCCAATATTGATATATTATTGTGATGTTGTCAGGTAATCGACGGTTGCGCGTTCCGCGTATACGGCCATTGGGTGAAGAAAGGCGAGGGCCAAAACCGTGCTGCATTGTTCGAGAACACGCCCAAGACGGAGCTGAAGAGTCTCTATATCAGCAACCTTAGCCGATAATTGGTCTCTACTCGGCTTCGGCTATGAAGTCCTGGTAAATGGATGCCAATTACTTATGATTATCAAAATATTTTGCTGTAGTTTTTGTCTACTTGCTAACTAGATGTCTGAATGTCGAATGTGTGTGTAAGTAACAACGTGAATATTGACTTATATTATTATGTCGAGGTGAAACTTTCTTCATATTTTTTATTCAAATTCAAAAATTATAAAGTACAATAAATATGTTCCGTTTTAATAGATGACTCGGTGCAATCTTGTAGGAAAAGTTCATGATTCAAGTGTTATAGAACTTCTGGGATTTTTGGCCAAATAATTGAGACAAGTAGGTTTTTGACAGTCCTCGCCATGTCGACCTTAATAAGGTGGTTAAGAATTCTAAAGTGGTCGAAACAGGTGAGCGCAAGTCAAAGCTGGTGGTCGATGCATCAACACTTATCTGCATTTTTACTGAGTGGCTAAAATGTGTGGTTTAGCATTATCGCGATAAAAAAAATTT
This sequence comes from Luffia ferchaultella, assembly GCA_949709985.1. Classification (NCBI taxonomy): domain Eukaryota; kingdom Metazoa; phylum Arthropoda; class Insecta; order Lepidoptera; family Psychidae; genus Luffia; species Luffia ferchaultella. Next base: position 11,922,802 of record OX453260.1, on the reverse strand, counting down.
AAAGCTCAGGTTATCTAGTTTCAGTTGCTTGCTTAAATCTCATCAGTTACTGGCAGTGGAAGTCACATTAGTGAAAGAGACCTTTGCAATCTCACCGTACACACATCACATTGTATTGTATTGAGTTTTCCCACTGTTTCCAATCCGAACTTATTCGCACGTTTTTATTATTTGTGAGCCACTTCTCGTCATCCGTGATTTATATTCAAAACATATTTGATTTCGATACATTTTAACAGAGAATCGCAAATAAAAACACTGTTCATGAAGTTTTTTTTCTGTAAATCCGTACGGCACACAAATATCGAGCTTTTTCGTGGCAATGTCGTAACTACTGATTTGGTGGTCCTCTTTTTCTAGGACCTTTTTTTCAACCCGAAGTTCATTAAATATTTTAATGAAATTATTTTAATGAAATTAAATATTTTAATGAACTTCGTAACTTAGTAAAAATTAATATTATTTCATAAAAACTATAACAGCCTCTTCCAATGGACAGTTTAACTAATGATTCACCTAAAGTGCTGCAAAGGGGTAAATCACGCCCTATTTCAAATTTCGCCAGTGAATCTCACTTTGCATGTGCATTTTTTGATTAGTCATGTCCAGTTCACGATCAATGCAAGTAAAAGGCGTCCTGGGTGGTACTTCAGCGGGAGTGACTGCGATACTTAACTCTCATAATGATTCTCATTTTTCTTCTCGTTTTATTAGACTGTCAAAACTTAACATTTATATCGTTTCAATGAATTTTCAGGCAGCCGTTGGACGTGACACAAATGTAAACATCTGTTCCGGCCCCGATTGGCGCCCCCAGCCCCGGTTGGCGCCCCCTGCCGGTAGAGACGCGCACGTAGCCAAATCAAAACGTAGTATGCTATGCTACTTATTAGTTCAATTGATTGTGTATTATTGCGAATTTAATTAGATGCCTATTAATTTGAATACGGCGTAGGTTTTAATTAGTAATCTGGTCGACGCCGAATATGTAAAATAAGTTCAAACGATTTTTTATTAGTTAAATGTTATAAATGATCAGGGCGCGAATAGCTATTGACACGTTAACAGCTCGTGCCAGCTAAACTCGTTTCGCCTTAGTGATTTTTTTTTAAATATTGTAATTTTTTTGTTTCGGTCGAGCCTTGTGTTTTTTATAGAAATTGTTGACATATGTAATTACTACAAAAATAAAAGGGGTGAAAATCCCTAGTTACTTATTTTTTTATTATCTCTTAAAAATAGTTCATTCTATTGAATAATGGCATATTTGATATAAAAGACAAAATTTTATTCTTTTTTAATGAAAAATATCTTTCCTTCATATATATTGTAATTTCCAAATCCGAAGTTTATTTCAAAAGTTTAAATGTTTTGTGCTTGTTTAAATGTCCGTATGTAAAACATATTTATTTTATTTGCTAATCTCTTTAATGTCACTACTTCACTCGTTTTAGTTTTGCTTCACTTATTTCGTTTCTTAATTAGAAAGTCTTAACATGTTCATTGTCCCGGGACTCCAAAGAGAATTATAGTGCATTATAAACATAAGTTCATGCATAGTAAACGGAAACCGTTTCTTTCTTCTTATTTGGTATGCGCTCCTGGTAAAAAAAATAATATAAATTTTAAATTTTTTGACTAGTGGGCCGTTTCGTTTGTACAGAAATTGACTCTGTGTCCACAGCTTGCTTTAAATAGGCTGGGCTCGCATATAAGTAAACATTCAATCTAGAAAAGATTCTTTGTACACGAGTTATTGACAAAAGCGCCATCTATGAGACGAACCATTGTTTTGCCTCTCATAAAGTATTCATATAAAAAAATGAATATGTACCTCTCTGTTCCCATAAATTTTAATTCCTAAAGTCTTATATATAATTCACCGATTGCAATCATGATTCGTCTTAGCGAAACTACCAAACATATACATGACGTAGGATGATTTGATAATTCGAATTTTTGTGAAAAGCCTAGGTATATTGCGAATTCACGGATAATTAGACAGTGACGAAAACATTTGAAAATCTTACTGGAAAAAGATAGAATTATTGCAAAAACGCGAGTCACTCTAGTAACATTGAATATCCTTAATTCTGATTGGCTAGATTTTGGTTTACTGACCAAACATTATTCTGATTGGTTCCTAGTTCTACCCTGTGAGCTTTGTAGTATTAGATCATTGAGTTATGAAGGTTTAGAAATAACAATATCGATTTATTGAAACTTTTGCACACTTTTAACCACATTTAAAACAAAAGACTGCTGATTTGCTCTCAAAAACATAAACAAAACAACGTGCGTGAATAATTGACATTGAAAACGTCAACCAATCAGAGGAGGTCTCGATTTGGGCGCTCCAACTGGCCCATCAGCGTTCTTATTTCATAATAGCTAACGTTTCGTTTCGCAGTATTACTATAGCGACTAGTGTTTTTGTAAAAATCCTAACATTTCCCATGTTTTCAAGAAACATGTTTTCACTGTTGTCTAATTATCCGTGTTTTTGCAAAAATCCCTAGGCTTTTCGCGAAAATTCGAATTACCGAATCATCCTGCGACATACATAATACGGTGAACATAAAAATTGTGATGATTTGGTAAAAACAAACGAGGATTGACTCTTTAGCGGTCTATTTCTACTACTGGTGGTAAGGAACCACTCGAATAATTGTAGCCATATAAAAAATTAAAGATATTGCTGGAAAAGGCTTAATATGAGAACTATTAAAAAATACTTGTTACAGTTATCTAGGTCTGATAAACAATATAAAAATATATTCTAAACCAACAAATTCAACTTATTGTATTTTATCGAGATCATTCTTGTAAAATTAAATTAACATGCCTCTGTGGTGTCACAAATACATGTACACGCGACAGAGTCTGTGCGGCTCTGTAGTTAGTCACTAAAACTTCGCAGTAGTATAATTTCATATTATGGCGCAATCGGGCATGCGCGTCACACTTCAGAGCTGCACAGATCGGTGGCACGTACTGTGCTATAGCTTTTTTTATGTAAGTGGCTTAAGTTAAAAAACAAAAACAACAGGTATTTGAACGAACTAGTTTTTTATTTTTTTAAATTACTAGCATTTTGTTTTTCTTACACATGTGAAATGGTGGTTACTAATTATTTGTTATATACAAAAAAAGTATGAATATAAACACTTTTCGTTCTTTGTTCATATATTCGAGTGTGTTAAATGATGGCTTTATAGATCTTTTAGTGTAATTAATATCATGATATAAAAGGAATAAATTAGAAAATGCTTTGCGTCGAAAGAATTCGCACCAAAACGATACCTATTTAATTTTTTCAATACTTTTCTGTATTTAAATATATTTTTGTACGAAAAACTTCTAAATTATTGTATTAATTTTACACTATAGTGCCTTCCATTTGAAATAGGTGCGTGATTTTATTATGCATTTTAATGAGGAAGTACTGCAAATAATGACTCAATGCATTAGTATATGATAAACAATGAAATTTGTTGTACAGACATAGTTTTCGATATATTTTATACAAACATAAATATGTATTGGCTACGAATGAAGTAGCTCCTGTTTAGGCTGTACTACGAGCATCATTGTGTTTCGAGAACTGTACATAATATACAAAATATTACCATATTTTTGGATATTTCATGTAACCGTTTAAAAACGCAACTAGGTAATCATGTATACAATTAGTGAAATTGCTATTGATCTTTGTGTTCGCCATTTATTTATATTTATTAACAATATTTCCTTAAAATTCATCATAATCTTTAAATATGTATCTACAAGGTAAAGTTGGCACATTTTGAATTATATTTTTATCAATTTATTTATAATTATGCCCAAGATTTTCAAAATTTAAATAAAGGTGACGCAAAATTTTACAAGGACATAGATATAAAAATAGATAGATTTATTTGAAATTAGATGTAAAGTAATGTAATGGTATATAATGCCTTCAATGTAGGTAAATTGACGGTACACACATTTATTTGTATAAACAATGTGTGTAACTGTATACTGTTTTCGAAATACAATTATTCTCGTGGTATAGGCGAAATAGAAACAGATTCATACAGTAGCTTTAGGAGAAGCGTTTTCATGGATTGTTTGAAGTGTGTCCTAAAGTTTTTTTTATAAATCTGGGCACCCCATGCTTATGTTATTTATATGCAAAGGTAGCTATTAAGGCAATTCACACAAAGCGAGATTTGGATCGTAACGCAATACTCGGCAACGCGAAGATCTCATTAGGACAGATGAATCGCCCCGCATTGAATATTAAAAAAAAATGAATAATTTTTGTCCTTTATGATTAAATTTTCTCATTTGACATCGGAGCTTTTGGGGATTGCCTTTTGTAGTAGCTTCAGAATATACTACCAATTATCTTGTATACTTGGGTTGTTTATAAGCGTGAGTAAATTATTTTCTTTCTATTCTATTTACTATTTATTTATGTAAATAATTATGAACAAACAATCACTACCTAATAGATGTCACTAAATAAAAGGATTTTACATTTTAATCGATATAATTATGTGATTTAGAAAGATGAAGTAGGGATGTATCCCTAATATATTGTTTAATAGTGTGATAATGAACTTAGTCTTACGTACAATAAAACTAAATAAATTAATTTAAAAAATTACAAATTAGTTTCACATTTCATAGCAAGAAAAAGACAACTTAAATTTTTTTTCAAGCGAATATTAATACGAAACAAGCAATAAATTGTGTAGGTTTCATATAAATTTACCGTATGAAATTATTCACATAAATTAATATAATAGGCCAAGCGTATTACGCTTAAAAATATATATATAAATAATTGGTGTCGTTCTGGGAAGTTCTTAGTCAAGCTCATTCGCAATAAAAATTGTATCCAATAAGAAATATCAAAAAGTACCTATATAATATACCAACAAGAATTAAAATACTTTTCAATAAATAGGTTAACACCAAGGTATTTAAGAGGATTGTGTAGTGGCAAATTCCCATACAAACGGCGTTAACCGTTGCAGCCCATTAAACCTTAACCAATTAGCGCAAAAAAAATGGTATTCAGATCAACAAAAACTATACTGGAGCCGCTGGGAGTTTGCGTTCTTGAGAGTTCGTGACCGAATGGTTGATGTGACTTCGTACTGTCGGACAATTCACGTTTACAAATATTTATTATCGTTTACATGCACTAATGGCACAAAATTAAATTAAAAATTATATTCTTATGTCCACTCACAACAAACATGATGCTATAATTATAAATTTTACGGTAATTAGATTAGTAAACGTAATTTTTTTAGAACCATACTGCGCCATTACAAAATTATGACAATTCTTTTTGTAATGATGTGCTAAAAATAACGACGCGATTCGATAATACCAGTTTTTAGTATAGTACGATAGTACCTTTTTATGTTTTCTATCGAAAATATGGTTCTGAGTTCTAAACCTATTTGATTTATTAAATTTAAATAAATATGGCTTTCTTGTTATTAATTTTTCAAAATGATGATTGAATGACAAATAATTAAATATTGTTAAAAATTAAAAAAAAAAGTTATTTCATTCTTTTAATTATAGGAAAGAAAGGTTTTTTAGTGATTCATTTTTCTAAATGGTCATTGACAAGTTCGGACAAGACGACATATTTATAAACAAATCCATAGAGAGTTGATGACGAGTAGTATTTTCAAATTGGCGCACTGTTAGAAAAAATGGTATTACCCAATCGTAACATTCTCTAAGGATAAACTATTAAATAACTAATTCGTTGTTAATATATATGTCTATCTTTACGTCTGTATTATCCTAAGGTGCATTGCAACAACTGGCCACAGAAAAGTCTTCAAAGTAAAAATAAATAATTGTCATGATAACCATAGAAAACATGTTTGTTATAATAGACGGGTTTTAAAAACTGTTGTGTTGTGTGTAAGTGTGAGCGTTATTCAATACTATTTGTGTCATGTGAAATCTGAGAAAGTACGTCATTTTATTCAAAAAGGAGCAAGAAGAACTAGCCTGTACGGGATAATAAAATGTTACGAAGAAATGGAAGAATCTGATTTCAAGAAGATACTGGTAATACAACGTACGGTATCTACTACCTATAGAAATATAAACTGGTTAAAAAAAAGTTTTTGAACAGGCATTTTTAACATCGGTAAAAGTTACTCCTGGCAATTTGTTACTTGGATGCTCAAAAAATACGTACATAACACATGTTTTGTTCAGAGAGCACATGTTCAAAATTTGCTAAGGAATTTTCGAGCTGCTAATGTAGATGAATACATTCATTTTCCGATGTATCTTAGTCGTCGTTTAAGTCTTCAGGATCCTAATTGACGAATCAATTTGCTTGATTTTTCAAACTCATTTGTATCCATTTCAGATAAAGTATCAAAATCTAAAGTTTACATAAAGCTTATATGCATTCTTATGTTTAATAAAATATTATTAAGATTGCTTTGTCTCTTAATTTCTGGGACAGCCTAGTATATAATTACACACGAATAAACAATATAACACCGAAAGTCTGAAGGTGAGTAAATTTATAATAACCGAATAACAAATAACGTAATTAATTAAAAATAATGTTATTGAATAGTGTTATTTATTGCCCATCACTAGTCATGCCCAATTGACATGTGTCAGGAAGGCAAACTCCCAGCGGCTCCTATTCTGGTTCATACGTTTTTAATTTTTTTATTTATTTAAATGTTACATCATAAAAAAACTCAAAAGCGCATTTTTTTCGAAATTGTTTCACTTTCCACACAATATGAAACCAATTGTTTTTTTGCACTAATCGGTTAAGGTTTAATAAAGTGCCAACCGTTAACGCCGTTTATATGGACATTCGTCACTACACAAACCTCTTAATGCAGGGAAATGCCAAGAACTTTGACTAGCCTCCCATTGTAGTTACATTATGTCAAGGGTGTCAAGGTAAGCCTACAATATTATTTGTATTCTGTAAACTGCACCACACAACCTCATGTAAGTTCCCCTGTATTAATAAAATGGTTTTTCTCAACGTTAATGCATTTTTTTTCTTAGGTACTTACCTTATATTTGATAAAAATGTTTGACGTATAACGTAATGAAATCAAAATTATATTTTTTGATAATTTTCTTTGAAAAACTAATAACAGATCGAAATGACCTTAATATAAGAATATGTTCTGTAACGTTGGTAATTTAATTAATAAGTAAATAACTACCTATACCCCCTAACCGTGTAGGGGGATGATGTATAATAAAATAGAGAATTTTTCACAGTGATTGAACTTACTGAAAATTCCAAGTGTCTACCCATTACGTTTCGGAAGATACAGCCCTGTAGTAGATGGATGGACGGACCAGACGGTCAGCGGAAGCTTAGTAATAGGGTTCCCGTTGACATATTTGAAAAAGAAAAATATATACATAAAACAATCTAAAATATTATTTTTATATTATCATGATTTAATTTTCGTCATATTCCCGTAAACAGTGTGCGTTGGAGCCGTCCTAATTAAGTAAACTAATTTGGGCATCGCAAAACAGCTCCTTAGCAATATAAGTGCAACATGAGTTGGCAGATGTTCAAAGTGTTCCGAAAGTGACAAGAAACTATCAGCCTTAGCCTTGATACTGTCTGAAACGGCTTCTTTAAAAATTGGGGTCCCAAGTAAACTGAAAGTTTCTTTATTAAGGATCGCCAGGCCTGGTATTAGATTAGTAAATCGGCTAGCATCCACTGTATGCCCGCAAGGATATAGCTCACATTTCTGGGTATTTACCTCCAAACCTATTTCTTTCAAAGCAGGAAGTAGCACCAATAAATCTCGAGTGACTACGTCTGGATCTCCGCCAATAGTGCCATCATCCAAATACCATACGTTAAGAGGTGATTCCAAAGATGTAATTATTTTATGGATAGCTAAGCTAAATAAAAGAGGTCCCAGGGGGTCCCCTTGTTGAGCACCAACTTGGGATGATAAGGCAGTGCCGTCATAAAACAAGTTGCTAGATTCTGCATAGCACTGATATAAGAAGGGGTACAAAGATGGAATTAAGTTCTTGATTTCCGTCAGAATAACATCCCTTTCGACACTGTTGAAGGCGTTTTTGATGTCCAACTTTAGGATAACGTAATCAGGACTTCCGTTTTCTGCAAAACTACGAGTCGCATGAATAGCCGCTTCGCAACCGAGAGTCGTACCAAAACCGACTTGATGAGGTTGTAGATGACCTGCCATCTCTGGCTTCACAGCACGGCACGCAAGTTTAGCTGTGAGGCGGCGCAATGTGCAACCAATGGCGATTGGTCTGATACCGCCGTCCTTCTTAGTAAGGGCGCACAAATTTCCCCCATAAAGGTAGGGGCACACCTCCGAGTTGAGAAGACCCTTCAGTAGGAAGTTGCAGAGACGTGTTAAAGACTCCAGAAGACGTATTCCGTTGTCTGCCGCTGAGGTCGAAGTAAGTTCCTTCAGGTGGTCGGGGCGCAGTCCGTCAAGACCTGAAGCGGAACCATTATAAAAAGAATTTATTGCTCTAGCAACATCTTCGACCTTTACGGAAAGAGATGGGTCAGACGGGCTAGGAGCTGGGGGTAACATAAGCTGACGAGAGGGTGATTTTCTGCCTAATACATCAAGCGCGTCTCGTCGGTGTGGGACCGCTTGAGATAAAATTATGTCACGCGATAGTTTTAATTTTGCGATAACTCCTAAGATATTAATCAAATTGTATGGTGTAAAAACCAATGTATGTAAAGGGCAATTATAATGTGCATGAAATTCATAAGGTAACTAACGTATTTAATTTTATAAGGATTACTAATATTGTATCCGTGTAAATAGCTCACCAATTACTACATTATATGTGATATTTTTTAAACATTAAAATAGTTATAGTGAGCTATCCTTAAAAGATAGACATATGCCATCACGGACTTTCCTTTAGACCTATAAAAGATACACAATTCATTCATACATTGTTTTGTTATATCGCAAAGGGATTAGGCAGCGTCTTCGATGAAAGTTCCCGGTTGGCTTGCTTTTTACGACGTGTTCATCAATCATCGTCATATTACAACCAATTTATAAAAACATTAATGAATTATACATATAATAATACCTCGGACATACTACACCACGTCATTTAGTTCCAAACTAAGCAAAGCTTGTACTATGGACACCAGACAACTTTATACCCAAACACGAAACAAGTAGACATGTTCATGCACACAAATATTTGCCCCGGGCGGGAATCGAACTCGCGACCCTTGGCTCCGTCTATTGATGACAAGCGTATGAAAATCCGTTCGGTAGTTTTTGAGTTTATCGCGTTCCGACAGACAGACAGAAAGACGCGGCGGGAGGACTTTGTTTTATACTATGTCGTGATAATGTCGTCGTGAAAACTTCTCTTATGTGAAAACTTCTCTTATCTGAAACTAGTCGTAATAATAGAAGTGAAATATAAAACCGTTTTAAGGCATTACAGTGAAGCAAATTACAAGCGTTTTGGCTATCCATATCCATACATGTTTTAAAACAACATCTCTCTATACCTCTGTCAGTGTGTGCGGTTGTGATTCGAGAACCACTGATGCCATTCACGTGATTCTTTAGTACGCAATACGTTATCTGATCAGGTATAGGTATACACTGTGTTTGACAGAACGTAGTCCAAACTTAGAAAACAGCTTACCCAACTAAAAAAGTTTCAAGTAAGTAGGTGGCGCAAACTAACGGTTACCAAGGAAAAAAATATAGTACGGATAATCCAAATGCTTGTCCACTCTACTGTTAAGGTATCTAAAACTATTCCAAGAGCGCCAATCAACAAAAAAAGCCACTAACTTTTCAATTCAAAGAATAATCAGTCATTAACCTTATCAGCTGTTTCACAAGTAGGGTTTCTCCAATTTTGCGATTCGCGAGACAGTCTTTTGATGTAATATCGAGTTAGCAAGTACATACGATTAAATAACAATGTATTACTTTCATATTGTAATTCTGTATTCGTGTTTTTATTGGCTGCTATAAAACAATAATATAAGCGATAAAAATACGAGACTTTAAATATGTTTTTCTCGTTAATCGTTAGTTTGCGCCATTTGTTCACTTGAAACTTTTTGTTTAGTTCGGTCGGCGAACGAGTTTGATAAGCTCTACACGCTCTTTAAGTTTGGATTACGTTCAGCCGAACGCGGTGTATATTTGATTATGATGGCAGCTTAGAGTATTAGCCACAGAGAATAAACTAGGTTAGAGGTGCCATGTAATTACACAAGGAATATAAATAGAATTAGTACGCATACGTAGTTTTATCTCAGATTTATAATGTGTTAGAAAGCGGCTAAGTCGTTCATCTCTTTCACTCACATCTTTAATATGATTTGATGGAGTGTTTTAGAGTTTAGGTTAAAAGATCTGTCTTAAGTATGCAATATACTGCAAACTTGAAGGTGACAGCGTATCCGTGTTCATACCAACTCTAACCTTTTCTAATGTTCTGTGGTATTAGCATTAACAATTTTAGTGCATCGTGTCGGAAGAAAAATCGCAACGCGTTACGGGCGCGTAACGCAGATATGCCAATGAATGACATCCGGGGTGCTAGTGGATAAGGGGGAAGGGTCGTGGTCGTTCACTGCTCACTGCCCGCATCAATAATTACTGCACGCACTCGATCCAGTCAAGACGTATGAATTAATAGCGATTTTTTATTTTTATTTATGTATTTATTCAGGTAAAAACAATCACATACAGCCCTTAAATAAATTTCATTAAACACACACACATTTTGCTACAAATATGTGTGGTCTTTATATGAAATTTTATTTATATTTATGTACATTTACCACTTTCTTTCTCGTTCTGTCCTTGTGATTTTGCTACAACTTTAAGCATTTGGCACATAGATATATTACCCCATCTCTAAAATAAAGTGGCTGAAACATCTGTAGGCTTTAATTTAAAAGGTATAGTGCTAGCAGCGGTACGCCAAAGAAAGCTGTATTTTTTGCCAAAAACAAGCTATTTACGCCAAAGAAAACTGCATTTTTTGTCAAAAGCAAGCTATATATTTAGCTTGGCACAGTGGTATTTAAGACTCATCCGAATGATCTTTTAGCCCGTAGTGATTTTTTATTCCGGCTATAAAGGGTATTTTTAGGGGGATGAACTATACAGTTTAAATTGTTAAAGTTGCTAATCTTAACTGATATTGACAATCAGGGTGTCTTTTTCGCACAATTTTAGGCCGTCGAGTAAAAATTTTGAATTACTTGAATTTAATAAATAATTTAATTTAAAATTTAAGACATTTTAATGTCGTGGGACTCGTGCGTTACTCAAAAGTGCAGCCAAAAATTTTCACATTAAGGAAGTCTGTAACAAACAAAATAGGGTGTTACCTTCCTATACGTCAAGTTCTGCTAAAGCTGCCGAAGCTGTTCCTAGAGTTCAAAGAGGCCACCATCCACCTGCAGTGATGATTTAGTTGGGGGTATTCTATTTGGGGCCCACACAAATTTTTTTTTTTGTGTAAAAAGTGTAAAATCAGCACAAAAGTGTACCAACAGACTATAATGGATGGTATAGTGAAAGTTCTGTCTCAAACTCTGTTCATGGGACAAAAATTCACTTTCCAGCAAGACTCGGCACCAGCCAACGAGGTTAAACTAACTCGAGAGTTGTTCACGGCTAATAAAATTGACTTTATTAGCCCTCGAGACTCGCCCTCCACTAGCCCCAACCTAAATCTTCTGTATTACAAAATATAACAGGAGCTAGAGGAAAAAGTATGCTATAAGTCACACAAAAATTTAAAAAAAATTAAAAAATTGGTATCACATAAACAAGCGTTAGTGGCAGCAGTGGCTGAAATACCTATAGATATGAAAATAATACGTATTTCTACAGTTACTGCCATAGGCGTATAAATTAATCCTAGGCGTATGACTGCATTAAAAAAGCCGGCCACGTTGAGTATTTTTTTAAAATTTTATTTAATGTAAACCAACATCATATAGTATCAATAGAGTAATATAATGATAATTTGATTGTTTATCAACTACACTTTCAAATTTTAAATTAAATTAATTCATTTGTCTAGTAGTTAGGTATACCTACGTGCAGCGGACGTGAGCTGCGATTCGCCTCGTGTTGAGATCGGACATAAAGTTTGGCTCTATCTGTATGCGCAAGATTAGATATTATACCTATAGGTACATTATCTTATCTCGCAAAATACCTTCGTTAAATACATAGGTTTTTCAATGCACAAACTGAAAACGATCTCATGGATTTTAATTCTTATTCTTATTCTGTATGTGGTGTCTTCGCTTGGTACCCAAAATACAAGCAAATGCTTAGTTTGGGACCTAGACGTTGTTGTGATTGTGTGTGTTATTATTATTATTCTCAGTCGTACACTCCTGGCGGAGTGGTCGTGGTCATAGATTGTCTGATAGATAGGTTGCGACCTTTGCGAGACTTTACCATGTTTCTCTATTCGTGGCATTGCGTGTACACTCGGTATAAGGGAACACTTCGTAGATGCTTTAATGAGGTCTGTCCATCTAGTACCTAGCAGATGATCGACCACGAGAACGTTAATCCTCTACTCTTCCTTGCAGCACCAATCGTCTCGGTGAGCTTTCGTTGCGAATGATATGTCCAAACATCGAAAGTCTTTATTTGATGGAAAGCTCTTTTAGGATCCTAATTTACGGTGATTCTAAAGTATGTAGCGAAAACAGAAATTGTTGTTGTTAAGATTCCGTTTTGTAACCACTGAGGGTTTATAATAAATATCATGAAGTAGGGTTGTAGTCCTTAGGTTTTCTTTTTTATTTATTTAGTCAGGGCCGAATTTACTTAAAGACACCTGCACACCCGACCTACCGTGCATATAGTGCCGGGTTGGGAAGACAACACAGAAGGTGGAGCCTGACCGGCTAAGACATCGTCAACCAGAACCCGGAGAGCGTCATAGGATATGAATTGAACGACGACCGGACGCATTGAGGATGGTTCGTTGCGCAGACAAAGGCAGACAGCTTTTGACGGGCGGTACCTTAGGGGCGCCGCCTCGTACGGCGTATGAATTAAGTTAGAGTAGAGGGTCGACACGGGTCGATTCCTTGGTACGGGAGGGCAGTTCGAGCTGGACGGCCCGACTGTGAACAAACAAAGGCTCAGATGCCTTTCGAGTAGATTTATTACTTTGACTAGGTGATTTCAGTTGGTAAATACTGCTCTCCTACGTCAGACTGACGACGGTTTGATCTGCCTAAAGCCCTGAGACTCTCTACCTCGGTGGTGAGATCGTCAAGTGTGTATGTAAGTACTCAGGTGGATCTGCAAGTACAAGTCCTGTGGTATGGTATGGTTGAAGG